>OZ026844.1:18741532-19304680 GCA_964023205.1 Lutraria lutraria | reverse complement strand
TTCTACCCAGCTATGCACCTGGGGTTTTCCTCCACCATTAAATCCCCAACATGGGTATAAAAGGGAGGTAATGGCTGGCAGGTGGTTTCCCTTGATTTCAAACTGTTTTCAGCTCAGGGACAGATTTTTAAAAATATTTGATATCAAATGCTGTTTTTAATTCTTTTATCAGTCCAGATAAGAAACTTCAAAATGTATGAAGATTAAGGTTCTTATATTTTCAAAACAATTTAAAGGTGAAATAGTCCCCAAATGACCAAAGCTGCAGGTGCAACATTTACCCCAATGATAAATAATGTTGTATCACGAATTAAAGGTTGATGTCAGTAGCATGTCCTTGTATTCCTGCTTAAAGTTTTCTGAATTTTTGAGATCCTGATAATATTATCCAACAAGAAGGCACTGTAGTCAATGAACCAGCCAGACATAAACATTCAGTAAAATGACCCAAGCATTGGGTACATCACCATCAACATTTCTTGTAGAAGTCATCAACACAGAAAAACATCAACCAATTAACCACAGTAAAACAAGCACAGAGACAAAAGCAGACATCATTAAAAACCTAGGCTTATTACATTCGTAACTGGAGTTGGCACCACTGATAAAATAGGTAGATAAAGATTTCAACAAAAACATGACAATGGCAATGCATTTTTAATAGAATGTGAACACCTTTGCTAGCCACCCTTATCATGCAGTTATTTAAGTGATGCAGCGTGACAAGTACAAGAAGGTGCTGCTTAAGTCATTTTTTTCCAAAAATCCCATCTTATCTTCAAACTGGTACCAGGTTCAAGGATGACAAGTCCCCTAGCTTAGTAGGAATTACCGGAAACCAGTTAAAGACATTGTTCACAGTTGGACTGTACTAAATTTGACAGGCATTCAATGCAATTTGGGATAAATGTTTGCTTTCACACAAAAACGAACAGCTCCCTTCAGGAGAAACCTATCTCATATATAACCATAATTATATACCTAGCACAGACAAAACCAGAAATTAGAAAGTACCCTTCCGGTGACAATATGTAGTGTTACTTATATTGCATTGTCTTCAGGTGTTACAATAATTTGGTTCCAAGTACTATATAGTAAGTGAGACTGGATATTGTCATCTCAATTGCGACTAATTGTCCCAAACCAATCAGATCTGGGACTCATAATGGCACTTTACTAAGGCTAATAATGAAGTTTTATGGAAGCCAAAGGTGTAAATAAAGTACCAGACTAGAAAATAAGATGATAAGCTGAGACTTCCAATATTCAAAGAATGTTACAATCTGAGCATTATGCCATAATGTATAAGCAAAGAGGAAATATAACTATATCTGAACATCTGCGGCAATAAAATAGACAATAAATTTTAACTGTGCAACATCTTGAAATATGATTCAAAACAAACTTATTTCCGTCTTATATTTATATTGATTGATTTAACAATTTCAAAGAGACTATATTGCATAAACGCAAAATCAAGTTACAAGTATACCTTAATAAATGTATCTGGGGCATTCATTAAACAGATATACTGTGGAATCATTTATTTTCGTTGGGGATTTAATTTTGTGGATTTCGTGTCAGATCATCCACAAAATCAAATCCCCACAAATTTAAATGCAGAGATGCGGCTTTTTAAAAAAAATCACAATGCAAGAATTTATGTCCCCACATTTAAATAGCCATTTTAGTAAAAACCACGAAAATTGAGCCCAACGAAAATAAATGAAAATACAGTAACCAAAAGATTCTATCCAAAAGATGTCCACTTATATTGCTTGAGCTATTTTTAAATGTATTGATATAATAATTATGAAGGATTAATAAAGCATTTAAGACAATGAGGTACCATTGGGGGGGAGCATCTATTAGGATATATCTGGTTACTTGAAAATACCAGACACAATTAAATGCGTAACTAAGGATGTTTGCAATTATAAAATTATGCAAAACTTAGGATCTTTTCTATGGAAGCTGACTTAAATTCAGGGAATTAGTTAGGAACTCGACATGCAGGGTTCCCTTTCTGGGGATCTCTAGAAATGGACAATGCATTGTTTCCAGGCACACGGTTTAGAATTAGGGATTTTAATGAAAAGAATGCATTGTTTACAGCAATGCCATGTTAACAAAGCTAATATTAGGGATTAGGGGATTCATGTTGTCAAATAAAAAATATCCAAACATTTGTTTTACTGTTAATCCCAGAATACACAGACTGAACAAGGGTCTGAATGGGTCTGTATGCCCTTGTTTGTTTTGGCAAACATTGATCCAAGCCAATGCTGAATTAGTTTATAATATGATGCCATAGAAATCAAAAAGCTTCCTAATTTGATGCAATCTGAATAATTCCTAATTTGATGCAATCTGCGTCACAAACTTTCACAATGCCAGGCTCGGCTGGAATAGTTTGTACAGAACAATGTGTTTATAATTAATCTTGAAAGTTTGAGACATTTACTTAGAGCAGGCGATTATACAGCAAAGTTTGATTCAGTCTAAAACTTCAGAACAGCACATCCCATGAGCAGTTGTCAGAATGATACAGCCACACAAAAATTCTCAAATAATTGTCAATAAACAAAATGAATCAAAGTACTGGCTTTGTACTTATATACAAGGAAAGGAAAACCATAAAAGGTGTGGCTTAAACTATTGACCCCTAAAGTGTTGAATACTGGAAGAAAGGCTAATTCATCTAAAATAAATTCAGCCAAGAAATTTTAGTTGCGCTTTTTTTCTTCATTGTATGTTGCAATGTTTCTAAATAACATAAATTAGCAAGCATGCTGACGTTGGTCTGTAAACAATAAAGCTACCCTCCATTAAAACAGTATCAAAATCTATCCAAAAGCCACATACTGCGTAAGTCCTTCAATTTTGTCAACCTGGAGGCTAAACAGAGCAGATTCCACACATATTTTCTTAAGATTATAAGTTCTCAATTTTAATATCACTGATTACCATAAAAATCAAAGGTTTCAGGGTAAAATTACGGTAACCAATCATATAAAAACTGTTACTATAACAACAACATTTATTTGCTTATAAATGAAAATTGCGTCAATTATTGTATGTTGCAGCAATTAAGGTCAAACTAATTGGCCTTCATTTCCTAGAACAATATCATACAGGAGGTAATTATATCAACTTGGAGTATAATAGGAAGATATGGATGAAAAAAGGGTGAATTAACAGAGTCAGTAATTAATAATCAGGTTTCAGTAGAAGTAATTGATTTCTAAGCCCTCCGTGTCCATTAGGCAAACCAATGGATTATTCACCATCATCAATTGCATATTATACACAAAACTCTTAAATCCTAATGCACTGCAATTTAAAACGACAATAGGTTGTATCATTTCGTATTTGCTCATCACTATGGGCATTAGTCTCAAAATAAAGCATTAATAGTGATTTGTCAATTATAAGACTGCGAAATTTTATAATAAATCAAATGTTTGCATATTTAGACTGGATGGTTACAAAATTTAAAGCAGTTCAACTATGGTTCTTTTAAAGCAGAAATCAATGAACTAAATATTAATTTCACCAATATGAACTTTTAGTAGACAGTAACTAAAACAATGACAAAATTTCTTCAATTAAAAACATCTTTTTTCGTCAATAAGGCTCACCAAAGTAATGATTTTTAACATAAGATACATTAATTCCTCTTAAGAAATGAGAAAATCTTCATTTTAAATACAGTGAATCACATCACCATGAAAAAAAACATGGTATCATAGAGATACCAGTCCACTCAACATGGTATCATAGAGATACCAGTCCACTCAACATGGTATCATAGAGATACCAGTCCACTCAACATGGTATCATAGAGATACCAGTCCACTCAACATGGTATCATAGAGATACCAGTCCATTCAACATGGTATCATAGAGATACCAGTCCACTCAACATGGTATCATAGAGATACCAGTCCACTCAACATGGTATCATAGAGATACCAGTCCACTCAACATGTTATCATAGAGATACCAGTCCACTCAATATGGAGTCTGCATATCCCAGAAATTTGGCATTTACAGAAATAAAAAAAAACATACAATTCCACAATGAGGGATGAATATTACCCTAAATCAATGATATTACTAAATAACTTTAGTCATAAAAGACTGAAGTTGATAGTGAATAATTTTGCTCGACCAATTTACATTTGCATAAAATGCGACGGCATTTTCCAAGATAAGGCATTATACTTCTTTTTTATGCTCGTAATACTGCAAACCTATTTAGATCGGTACCACTAACATGGAACTCGAGTGGAATATTGCCGGAGATGTAGAGATCTATTTGACTGTTTGTAATGCTATATGCTGCAATCTAATGGCAGGATTTAAGACAAAACATCATTACCCACTTATTACAGTGTGCATACAATTTAATCGACTCAACAAGCTATAGCTCAAGATGTTTGCTCTCTCCATGAGCTGTGAGTTGTAATTTATTCCTCGTGGATCCCAAGAGCAAACAGGAAATGCACAGCCTTAGGGTTTATGGCACCATTACGGAATGTAAAAACAACATTATAGTTAAATTTAAATATTTCCGAAGAAATACCAATCATTCCAAATAAACACCCTAGGGCCATTGCATTTAACAGAATCTTTTTTCAATCAGAAATAAAAGGTATTGTTTAAATGATCTTTCAATGCATCTAACATGATTTTTAATAATCATTTAGCAATTTAGCGTCGACTCTCTAAGTGTTAGATCACCAGATTTTCTTTTTTCAGAGATCGGGGGGGGGGGGGATGTTATTGGGAGAGGAACATTGGAGAGGAACATTTATTAGGATATATTTGATAATCAGAAATTTGAAGGTTAAATCATCAGCATCATGTAATATAACTACAGATACCAGGAGGTGATTACCGTACATATCCAGTGGCTCTGTCAAAATTGCCAAATTTCTTCCAAACTTACATTAAAATTTAAATCATTACCGGTGCTTATATGCTTGCAACAGTAACAGCAGGAGTAAAAGGCATTACAGGCTCAGTAAACAGTGTCTGTCTGTCAAAGAAAAACAAATAGAAGTCCTTAAAATCATTAAAGACAAATAATTTAGTTCTGTCATATATATTTAAAGGGATCTAAAGGTTATTGCAAGGGAACTATTCCCGAATGTAGAAAAGACCTAAAATATTAAATTAATCACTTGTTCATAAGATGCATGTTTTTTTCAATGAAAATGGGGTCCAAAAATCCTGTGTATCTAAACCTCAATTCTATTATTTACAGGACAAAAAAATGGACAAAATTGGATCAATTTAATTGTCATGCAGTTGAAGTACTAAATTTGAATTAGATCTATAAAATTAACATTTATCAAAGGTTTGGGAGTTTGATGTCCAGCTGGAGTTGTGTCCCTTTAAAGACTGGATCGATTTTGGTGACAGAAAATGCAACATAAGGCTAAAAACTTAATGCCTTCTTCAGCTTACAGTTTTAGCATGCGCACACTGGGACTAAAAGAGATTAAAATAAAATTCATCAAACATCTAAGCCGTAATTAATACAATGTCAGGCAAACTTTAATGACAATTTGAAATTAAGCCCTTTCAGTCAATTGTAACGAATCATGTTTAAAAACAATTAACTTAGTTTCACACTGTTGTTACTTTAAATTTAAAAAACAAAACTTTTTCTATCACTCTTCAGGTGATTCAGTTTGACATTATTCACCATTGGCAAATTTTTTAAAATTTGAATTTTTCTTTTCTAGATCTAGGTCAATCACTACAATCAGATTTCACCCATTCAAATGTAGATAAAACATCTTAGCATGCATTATTGATATCACAAAATCTCAAGGGGGCCATTAAAGAAAACTGAAGAATGTATTTTCTACCATCATGTGACGTTAAGTGTTCACAGCTTTGCAAACCTTTAAGGTGTCTATTTCACCAGAAACACCATCTCCTTGGAGACATATGTGTTGCTTTTCTAAAATACCATCCCCACAAAATAAGTGTGCTGGTAATAATTTAATGACAAATAAGTTAAAATTTCCTTTTGCGGCCATCTTAAAACCACCTTAATATAGTGACTGCTTATTTTCAGACTGGATTGCAATACAGGGCAACCTCCCAACAACAGCCACCAATGGTAAGGACAAAAATGGCTGTTGTAAGGAGGTGGCTGTTGTTGAGAGAGTGAAAATAGAGTACAACATTAATTTGGGTTGCTAGTATAATGGCTGTAAAAGGGGGATGGCTGTTGTTTGGAGGTGACCATTCATGGAAGTTACACTGTATTTACTCTAAAATCAACTCTATAATGAACGTACCTCAATATAACAACCGATTATTTTCAGACTGGATTGCAAAATTTCCTCTATATTAATTCAACTCAGGGTTTTTTCTCAGTATTTTGGGAATATGACCCATACCCTTGTGATTGGGAATTTTCGCGGTGTTTTAATCGAAATTGGGAAAAATGTATAACTACAATTTTTGCAATGTTCTACTTATTCTCATGTAGAACAGTAGCAGAATAAGGTATTTACAGCCAAAAGTGATGTTAATGAACTTTTAATATAAAATTATTTAAAAAAAAAAATTTTTTTTAATTTTGATTGGGAATTTTTGTCTGTGAATTGGGAAAAAAAGACACTATTTTCCATTAGGAATATGACCGAATTTCGGCTATAAAATCGCCCCAAAAAAATCCCTGCAACTCCACAATGAGATCCCCTGATATTAAGACCAATTTTCCTTAGTCCTAAGACGGCTTTGTACCATTAGTTTTCATTCTACATTACCATAAACATAACTACAAGACTACATCATTATGCACACAACTTTTTTTTCAAATCAGAAAAAAAATATCAGGAAAAGCATAGAATTGATAAGAAAACAAAATTCATTTGTCAAATAGAACGAACAGTGTGATGTATGGTTTAACCTTTTTGGACTGGCTAACTGAAATAATACAATCTGTCACTTTACTATAAAATTAATACAGAAAATAAGGATATTTTGTCTTAAAACACAGTATTTATTACCTGATCAGGCTTAGCAATTAAGGTGACATAAGTCACACAGAGGAGTCCATCCACACAAGTACCATGACCGACACATCTGGCAATAAACTACTGTAAGTCTTGTCAAATTTTATACATATTGTCGGCTTTAATGACAGCGAAGTTAGGAATTAACTTTAAAATACGGCATATCTAATGAAATATTCAACCATAATAATGTGACAAATTTGACAATACTGTGGTCATACTTTGACCTTCAAGGTCAAAGTTACATATATTTCATTAGAACAATAACTCATGTTCTGACTTCTCAAAGACAAAGCCTCAGTCTGGGTTACAGGATTAGGCCAATTATTGTACTTCTAAGTTCTAGAAAAATATCCGAAGTCATTGAGACATGGGCAACTAAGTTTCTTCATGGTAAATCTTACATCACGCTTGTGAGAGGTCAAGGTCACAATTTAGAAAAATCGAAATGAGTAATCTGCATTTATCATTACAATATTGCGAAGCTATCAGTCGAAGTGGAGACGGTACAGGAAAATTGGAGTGGATTCAACCACTCATATTACCATACAAAAGTGTAATCCACACTGATTATTTCGTTCACTGTATGAATAATTTCACCTCTCAAGACTCTGAATCAATAAAATCATCGGAGAATGATAAAATACACTCAAATACTCCTTTCGCCGAAATTTCTTAATATTGAGCTTTTAGTGAAATTGGGGAACCATTGAACATGCGTCTTAATTCTGCATTAAGCTTCCGCTATTGAATAATACAGTGTCTGGTTCTCCAGTGTAACATAACAAGACAAGATCAGCTTCCTTCTTCACATTTCCATCTTCCAAGTATCCCACAGAGTCACTTTTTACGACAATTCTTAGTTTTATTTACATATTAGGCTTCACCAAATATTCCCATGATGCAACAGAGATAAAAACTTTCCCAGAATGCAAAAGCTACAGTGAGAGAAAGTCATAGAGTTAAAATGCTTTAAAATATTTACCATAAAATATTGGTGTTAAAAAAGTCTACATAGTTTCTGTCATGAGATACCAACAATGTGTCTCGTACCCAACAGGTACTTAATAATGCTGTAAAGTGTTTTTTAAAAACAGAATCAAGATTCATCATAAATGCATTAAAATTCATTTACATTATACCCAATGCATCAAAAACAAAGTAAAAATAAAGAAGTAGATAATGTAAAATGTTATGGAAAATTTGGTATGAGAGCATCGAATTTAAAATGAATTGGTATATTATGTCCTGCATGCTTTATAGATGGTCATCATTTATCTGAGGTTTCTCAAGACCTGGTCTGAATGAAACTATCCATTGTTTTATTAGATCCTAGTATGAAACTTTCCCCGACGCCCCCTCTCTTGAACACAGACCTGTTCAGAAGTTTTAATCTCCTTTCAGATAGATACAACCCTGATATTATTGTCACAGCACAAAAAAACATGAAATAGCCATTGAAACAAATATAACATGTTTTGTTTTGAACCAATTTAAAGGGCTCATTTAAATTTTAAGGATTTAATATACATTTTAATTGAAAGAATTACATTCAACATTATTACAAATTTATCATGTTAACAATTAGCAAAAAAACAATTTTTGCTCATACTAAAGAAAATTAAAAATGGATAATTGATGTGCAGAGGTTAAAAAATGTCCTTTATCCACACTCGTGATGTCAATGCAAGGATTATAAATTTATAGACTGCGCAGTAAGCCAGGATGTTAATGTCTCTATAAGATATCACTTAAACAACGTCTTACAAACAGCTTATTTGTATACTATCAGACATTCAACTGCATGTTTTGGCATTAATCTAACAACAGAGGTTAATGCTAGAAGACACTAATTACGAGAAATCTGTTATTGAATAATTTAACGAAGTGCTCTGCGTTTATTGTATATCTATTGTCATTAAATTTTTAGGATTATCAGCATGTGACAAAAATAAACACAAAATAAAAAATAATTTTGAGAGAATGTCAAATATTCTCAATGTATACATGTGCACCCCTGGGATGTCACATTTACAAATTTAAAATGAGTCATTACTTTTTAACAAAAATGATATTAAAGAGCATTTATCTTATTTCTAATTGGAAAGATTTTATGCAAGGTTTGATGGTCTTATTTTGTTTGAAATCTAAGTAAATTGTGAAGAGTCAATATAACCAATATCAATTTTTATTCTCTACACTTATTTCCAAATAAACACACCTCTCTTACCCCTTTTCTACCTCATCTCTCTTTTAAATACAGATGGGGTATTATTTAGGATATCAAACAACATTTATTTGATAAAGTTCGGTAATAAAAATTATAGATTCATCTTTGCACCACACTTAGTAACAGTCAATAATCCATTTACAGAAAATTATTATTAAACTGCAATAAATTAGCCAACTTTGCATAACAGTAAAGATTACAAATTTCTTCATGTATTTGTAAGACTCTGTGGATTAATAAATATGTAACAAATACGACCTTGAAACCTCTGTAATTCGTTTCTGAAAACCAACAAAATTAAGGCAATTTTTAACATGAAAATCTATCGCACAAAAGACTGCTTTCTTTTCTCGCGAGCTTAATGACAGGAAATTAGAATTAAGGACTGTTTGAATAAATGCATGAAAATTAGTTTTTCTCCGACCAGAAGAGTCCACAAGACCGTTTTACGAAGCATGTCAGATAACCTTTTAAATACAAGAGCACAGTGAAATCAATAAATTTTAATGTACAAACATAGCTGCCAATGTTTAAGCAACATGAATGAAAGTATGCAATTCTTTTCAGTACAGTGAACTCAAAACTGATTAACTTTACAGTACTGAGATTATATCAAATTCATGAATTAAACTTGAAACCCCATAGTTTATTACACAAACAATTAAAACGCAATAAAAAAGTATGTAGTAACCCAGTTATTTCAGTCAAATTTCATATACAGCGCTACCTCTCCAGATCAGCCCTCTCTTGAGCAACAGCCTCCAATACGTACTAATGTTAATATAGATTAAGGGTAGTGTAGACTCCTAATTAGGGGCTATGAATCACAATCAGACCAGAAGTATATTTACTGTTGTCACCTGAGTAGAACAGTACAGAACATAGTTTATTTTCATAAATTATGCACACATTGGTACATTAGATAGAAATATGATTTAGAGGTTACATAATG
Source organism: Lutraria lutraria (assembly GCA_964023205.1). Classification (NCBI taxonomy): domain Eukaryota; kingdom Metazoa; phylum Mollusca; class Bivalvia; order Venerida; family Mactridae; genus Lutraria; species Lutraria lutraria. Next base: position 19,294,455 of record OZ026844.1, on the reverse strand, counting down.
TGCCCCCATTTGTGAGAGAAAAAAATACAATAAAGAGTATTTCTTTGTTTGGATTTTATATACGCCCCTTTTCAATAATCAGAGTCATATGAAGCGGACAGTTCACCTAAGCATCATTCCCGAGAAAAACCAGTACTGGACTCCCACATGATGAGACATGGTCGGTAGCGGGGCTCGAACCTACGATCCTCCATCAGTGAGAGGTTACAGTGATTTGAAGTCAGCTACCTTAACCACTTGACCACAGAGACGGGTCCACAGTCCAAATTAATGCATCCGTACAAATTCATGTGACCCATTATAAGCCATAAGCCCTAAATAAGGTACAATTTCTACCATTTGAACGAAGTCTGATAAATTGCGACTATTCTAATAATAATGTGGTCATTAATTTCTATCTAAATTAAGAACCATAAAACACACGTTAATTGTTTGTTTAAATAAATGACTCCCATGAAATATCCATCAAACTATAATGATAATAAACTCAATGAACTTTCAATAGCTGTACTATATTCACAGAACAAGAAAATAATTATCGCATCAAATATTTGATTGCATTTTTTTCACAAACCATACTGCATGAACTTTTGTCAAAAAGCCAACTACACACAGGATTCCCGCTTGGATATTGCAACTATCTTACATCATTAGATTCAATGTCTACAATTGCCAAATAATGCAGAGGGGGGGGGGGGGGGGGGGGGGGGGACTGAACACCCCATGCAGCTTATTTATACGAGATAAAAATGGAAACCCAATAAATTCAAATCATATATCTTCCACTAGTTTTTTCTTGTGAATGAAATCATGAATACCCATTTTTATTAATACAACTCATTCAAATTCAAAAACCTTGCCACTCAGCAAATAGACTGAAGTAAAAAGCTTTCTAATTTTCGTAACGGAAGTGGGAGCAAACACATAACAAACAAATGGTGGCGTGTTATTTGCTTAGTCAATTGTGATATTTGTTCAATGCAAAGTAATTTATTTGCCAAGATTGTCTGTGGAAGATCTTTGAGGCATTGTGATATTTTTTCTATAATAATCTAAGGATGAATCATATTCCATATAATACCTAATAAATACCTGTCTCTTAATTAGTGCCCCAACTCATTTTGAGGAGAACAAATAATCCTGACTCACAATATATGCTTAGTAAGCCTCCATGTTATCTCCAACACATTAAAAAGGCATAATTATCATAAATGATCAGAAAAAGTGAAAAAGAATTAACACCCCTAGTATGGGCATTTATTAATGACTATTTGGCATTCAACTTAAGAGTTATTTATAGCAGTTTTATCATACAAAACAGAGACATGTAATACAAATATGATAACATGTGTCATGAGTAAGCATTATCAATGCTTGAGTCAATTTTTTATATTGATGACAATAAACTAAACAATATGGCAACAAATATAGACACTTCACATATGACTAAGTGTGAATATGATTAAGCATTATTTACATGTAAAATATCCTATTCAAAAACAGAACTCGATCTACAAATGCAGCTGATGCACCACCATTAGATCAACAGTATTACATTTAAGTAACAGCCAGTACAGAATATCTAATGCAACCCATTGATATCCTTATATAGAAGTTCAACAGAAGTTTCTGAAATGGTCAAAGAGGTTTATAATTATGTCCAAGATTCAAATAAAAAAATAAAAAAATTTGAAAGAAACTCTTTGATATATGTGCATGTCCAAGGAGGAGACTGTAGATAAGTAAGTGAAATGTTGAAACACTGCACACCAGAAACATGCAGGCAATATACAGGTCAGACTCATAGCAGAGAGCAACAACATCTTGTAAGTACCACAAAGGGGAACAGAACAGAGTGAAGCAGTTAAAAAGTTACAGAAGGTGAAACTTACAAACATTCAATAATGGAGACTAAAAAGTAGTTGCAATGATGTGGTAATAGATGATAGTGCTACACCTTTATTCATTGATAAGATTAACAGCATTTAGAAGGCTCAGAGCGAATAAAACCATAACTGCGCACTGAATATGAACATCATTGTGACGCCACTCAACAGGGCAAGGATTTATAGAGTTAACATGATCAGGATCTACCTAAACATTAAGTCAATGAATAATCCAGAAGAAATAACTGTTGTATTGTAAGAGTCAGAAATTATGTTAGGTACTCTTGATGAAAGAATGTTTAGCCTAGAAGTCCTGATGAGCTTGAATTAAGACTCAGGTAATCATGGAATGTTTTAATAGTTTCCTTAGTATCATGATTTTAATAGCAGACAATGTGATGAAAGATATACACCAAGCTCGTGCCAAACTCAGCCAGTCTTTGTTACAGATTGCCATCTCCTCTTCATGACATGTTTTACATCAACAAAATCAAAAGCTTCCCATTGAGAAACAAAAATCTATCAAAGATGGATGTATTTTACCTGAGGTAACATTTTTTGTACTCTTTCAGAGATGTTCTGATTGATCATTTTACTGTAAGCCTCATACAATAATGTGACTATGAGCTTCATGACAATTCAAAATTGCAATACAAGCAAGTCTCTGAGAATGTAATGTTAAATTGTAAGACCTCGATCAAATCCTTTTTGCACAAAGCATACCCATAATGCACACACCTTAAATTTCCTCCAGGCAAATTCAGACAATTAAACATTATCAGTAATCCATCCATTACTGCCACACTAGCAGAAACACTAACATATGGTCTTACATACTTGATTGGGTTGTCAAAAAGAATACTTGTTATTTGTCTTGCTTAATGACAAAATGGATCTGAAGGGGCATCATTATGAAGTGTTGAGTTGGCAGAGCAGTCAGTAAGGAACTCTTAAACCATCAATTGACAAACGCAATGTCATTTGGGTCAATAACAAAACATTGCCTAATGTATTTTTTACTTAAATATGGATTAAGAGCAAAGAGGGCATGGCGTGGAACAGGTTTCTTTCTGCATTTTTTTTTTGTGGCAGGTAAAAGCTGAATACTCACAGTGATGTTTACAATCTTGGATACTGCGATTTTTACTGCTATCAGCTGATATTGTATTGATCTTTAAAACATTTTTTGTTCTAAAGTACCATTCTTTTACACTATAAGCGACACATTACAGGGAGCCATTAACAATCCAGGCTATCACAGAACCATAATTCTTGATAATATATTGTTTCCTAATGCAAGCAATTCTAAAAAGAATTGCTTTGACCTGGAAGGGTTTGCCAAATGACCTCAGTATAATTAAGCTACCTTTTAACTTGCTCATGTGTCTAATTGTGAAATAGGGAACCATAAATTATCACCATACAAAACAGAATGGGAAATAAAAAGTCCACATGAAAGTGTAGATTATTTCGGAGTGTGCTAAATCATATCAACCACTTCACAGATAAAACCAATCAGTTTGCAGATAAGTTCAAGTGTTGATTTATCTTTCTTCTCTCTGCTAATATTATTACATGATAAATGATTCATCCTGCTTTTGAGATAACACGATAAATTTCACTATTTTTCTACAAATAGGCATTGTATACCTTTAAGACAGAGATAAAACGTTGCTGACTCGACAGTTCCCTTAGCATAATTCAAACGTGACATTTCAAATCACAAAGCACAAAGCATGATTTGAGTAAATTAGTTGCTAAGTTACCAACCAATTAAGGAAATATTTATAAAAAGATTAGTATTTTAACCAATTTATCATGAAAAGGAACCTAGAATAATAACTCCTTTAATTAAGAAACAACACAAATCAGAATCCAATTAAGCAACTTGATTCAATATAGGCATCAAATGAAAAAAATTCTCTCAAGTTGCCAATTAACCAAAACATTCATATTGTATCCAGTAAATGTAACTGAAGCTTAAAGAACAATATGTAACTGGAGCACAGAAGGAATGATTAAAACACGTATTACATAACAATGTAAAAAAAACTATAATAATTATACATGGCTGCCTTGGTAACAAACAGAACAGAACTGGGGTTCTATAAACCTGAGTCAATGACCACCTGTACATACAGACCAGCATGAGAGGAGAACTGTTATATATACATATATTAAAGATATATAGTAAAATGGCTGAATTATTTTATTATGAGGTGGTAATCATTATCAAGTTGATTCGTACTACATGAATTATGTAAGTGATCAGTTTAATGAAGTATGTAAGTCTTAATACTATGGAATCATTCATTTTCGTTGTGGATTTCATTTCATGGATTTCGTGGGGTCGGCTTATCTATGGTCAAATCCCCATGAATCTAAATGCAGAGATAAGGCTTGTTTTCAAAAATTAAAATCCGCGAATTTATGTCCCCATGAAATAGCCATTTTAGTAAAAAAAAAAAAACATGAAAATTGAGCCCAAAGAAAATTAATGAAAATACAGTATCAAAGTGGCCATAAAATAAGGTTTTATTGTATTACCCCAAATATACATTCACTTTATTTTATAAGCTTTTTTAATTTTATAATGCCCACATGTTAATTCAAAATTCTGTGAAAAAAATCCATTCTCCAATTCTTCCAATATTACATTTAATACCATCAACACCAGCACCTGTACAATTAAAATCAGAGCAAGCAACAAGATGGGAAGATTGAACAGTTGCAGCAACAACCAGCATCTCTCTCCCTAGCCACCCCCAGGAAACATCTTAAATTAGCTATGCCACAGTCATGCCAAATTCTTCAAGAATTTAATCCATCACAAATTAATTTCTGTAATTGTGAAATTATCAAGAACATGTGCGAAACATATAAATTCAAATTGAAACCTTCCTTCCAGTGATGAACTTCAAAAGTATGGTGGACCTGCATGCCACTAAAATGACTCACTGCCATTAAAAGCATGGAATTCAATTTCAACTTCAGTGACAGATTCTGTCCTTTTAAACACATCCATTAAAACTTAGGAACTATCATGAAGCTTGTTTTCAAAGCATGAACTATTGTAATAATTAAGAATTCAAAATTCTGACATATGAAACAAATATACAATTCCCTGGACCATTTATATCGGTTACTAAGCAACAAATAAAAAATTCTATGAAGGAACAAGAGAAATACAATCCTATGGGTGCAATTACAAAATAATGGGCACTCATGAAAGTGCCAGTATCTAGATATCCATTTTACTGAGTGAAAAATCTAACTTCAATGAATGGGATGACTGACCCACAAAAATTTGCATATGTTCCTCCAATGGACACGTCCCCACCTTACTTAGAACTCAACACTGTTATGTGTAAGTTCTAATTTGAAACAAAAAGAAACAAGAATGCATCTGGTAAAGGAAAGGATCATAAGCTTTAAAGACAATATAAAACTCATGATATCATGACAACCAACCCAAGTGACCTTGATCAAATCATCAAATCAAAGGAAACAAAATGAACGAATCTGATTGAAAGATCATTGTAGCATTAAGAAGGCAGCATACATTCACCATACAAAACCATGATTGGTTAGGAAAATATACAGAAAACCATGCAATGCATTATCAGTGCTCAGATCTGCTTGCATCTGCAGGGGGGATTTTCATTACCTTTTCTCGAAATTTAATAACAACACAAACTTGAGAAATGGTTTTGAATTGGCAAGCGCACAATGAACTTCTCAATGCTGCAATGAATCTATGCAGAATATAATATGCATACATAACAATCATGCAATCAAGATGCAGCCAGTATTTGTGTTGTGATCAAATCCACAAAACAAGTTTTAAGTCATTTGGAGGGGGGGGGGGGGGGTACAGCAGAGATGCAGTATTTCTGAGATGTCTGATACTGTACATGATGTAACACCAAGTCACTCTGATCTACCATTGAGTCAACAAGTCCTTACAATACTGCATGCGCATTCATGCCATAAAAAGTAGTAAAACCATTTGACTTACAAAATTCATTTCCACAGAAACCTATCACATGGTCAATAAGACTTCAGACATAGCCTTAATATTTAGCAAAGAAAGGCAAAGAAACCAAACATACTTCCTTTTCAATTTAAGTCAACGGAAATTAGACTTGTGATCATGCAGACATGTAGGAGGCTGATGAACCATCAATGTGCAACAACAACAAGATATGAAATTATCCTGAGCATTATTTCAAGGAAACAAAGTCTAAAGGAATACATACATGCAACAAGTAGGTTTTAATACTATCATTTGATACTGTTCTTTGCTTAAATTCATCTCAATAAGACACACGATCAATATTATACAGTGTAAATATTACTTTACTAAGACTGATACAAATACAATCTTTGGGAACATAGAACATACAGTACAACCTCTCCAGAGCAGCCCTCTCTCGAGCAACAACCTCTGTTTAGCAACAGCACTATTTTTCCCCACTACACAATATAAATATTAATTTAACCTCTCTAGAGCAACAACCTGTCAACAACAACATAATTTGTCAACAACAACATAATTTTGCAACTCCCAAAGGTTGTTGCTTTGGAGAAGGTGCAATGTATTCTTTATATCAAAGTGGCCTCATTATGAAGTTGAAATACAGCTGGCCAACAGAAAACCAATTCAGAATTAGGTGACCTTTCTGATAAGGTGGAATGAATGGCATAGTGGTTTCTTAGCAAGGTTTAGCTTTATTTGTTCCATCAAAAACTAAGCAAGGAGGGTATTCAGATTGTTCTCTTGACCATAAAGAAAGTGCAATCGGGTTTCTCGACAAACTTTAGTTTCCCCAAGAGGAAGTGGATAATCTATTTTGTTCACAGGCAGGACAGTTAGTGTTCGTTCACAACATTAGTCAAGTCTGGGAGAAATCTATTCAAGTTTAAGATACGTTGCATAACACAGACATCCAGAGCAATCTCTAAGTTTCCCTACAACTAAATAATCAACCAATTACATTGATGTTCATTTCTTCAACATCCAGACACAATATCTTGTATTTATTCTTGCAGCTTGGCATCAGTCTATAATCATACATAATATAGATTATTTATAAATAAGGCAATTGATTTGTGAGTACATTCACAGTCATAGAATATGCAGCAATATTTCTCAGCAGAATGTTCATTTCTAGAAACAAGCGCTTTTATTCCCTACAGAATCCAATGAAGCCAAGTTTTCTCAAACGCAACGCCATCTAAATGTTGTTATTCCACTATACTTGTCATACAATTGAAGCATCAAGTACAAATTTTATATTATTCATTGATATTTTACACTTGTAGAAACAAACTTAATGTTTAGTCTATTCATATCCTGTATTTGAATACATTATTTGTGTCTAGTAACCGAAAAGGCTGGAGCTTTTGGATTACAAAGAATTTATGCATTAACAAGTACACTGTGCAGGTTAGGAATCTACAGTCAATCCAACAAACACGGCTGTCACAGACTAATACCCCCCCCCCCCCCCCCCGTCACCGCTTTGACACTAAGAATGCATTAGAACACTATACGGCTAAGTTCAGGGGGACATAACTCTGCAGTGAGTGAAATGCTGGGCATGAAAATTGTGTCTTGCACATCTACACTTCATGGTGATAACATATTTTCAAGTTTCATTGCAATCGCTTAAAGAATGAGGAAGTTGTTCGCTCCACAAACTTGTATGTGGACGGACCGACTACCGACCGACCTGCTGACCAACAACCGACCGACCAAGTGACTCCAATATACCCCGCTCAAACTTTGTTTGCGTGGGTATAATAAAGGCCACCTTTCGAAAAGACAAATGTGACCTTTATTGACAGGTGGCCTTGTATTACTATTGTACCAAATTTGTACATACTGACATTAGTAACTTATCAGTGAATCGAAAATCAGAATCATTGACTACTTTATATATTTGAATAAAAGGGGGATTCCATGGATGAGTTGATTCCCTTCAGGGCCCAGAAGTTTCTTTCACATGTGAAGAAGCTGTAAAATAGCTTTAATCAGCTCACATAAGGTCGGTGGTTCTACCTAGGTGTACATCTGGGGTCTTCCTCCAATGTTTTCAAAGGTACCAAATTACTCTAGCTGTTTCTCTGGTGAGGAACAAGAAGCTTTGGCCATTGAACACATATATGTACCTTGTGACAACTTGACTAAACATCGTACAACCCCCCCCCCAAAAAAAAACATCGTACAGACGGACAAGGCAATCACTAAATCCCCCCCCCCTGTCCATCATTTGATGCCAGGGGCATAGAAAAACATGTTTACTGATGTTGGGTTTTGCATTTCATGTTTTTTTTCAGTCATCATAATGGAGAGCATGTTGTTTGTGTGGACACTGATTCAAAATGAGCAATCGAAAATCATTCAACAAATAAATCAAGCAGAAAAATAATGCTCAGTCTCTTCGGAGGTGCCTTGAAGTCTGAGCTTAGTACGAAAACATCTTGGACTAAATTATACCAAGTTGTACTCAAGACATTGTACATCTATTTAGCATATCCATACATACAGATCCTGTTGTTTCCTGCTAAAGCGTAAAATATTCCCCACCACTTGTCTGTAGTAATCCACGGGAGTACATCCAAGTTTGTGATTTATTAGACATAAATGGAGTCACATGAGATTTCGAGAAACAAGAAAGATGGTAATACACTAGGACATATCATGGTGTTATAGCTATCAAGGGAAAACAACCAATTATATTTCCCACCATTGTTTTCAGGCTACTTTATACACAAGTATCGGACAATTACTTCTTTCATTGCTTTATGGCATGCATTATTGTATGACCAGTTTGAGAAAGGCTTTCTAGGGCTTTGTAGCAAGAGCACAGTATCAGAATCCTTAAGCTATGCAACAACTTAACTTTCTGCAACAACTAAACTTTCGTAAGAAATGAATATTTTAATGAACTTTTAGCACAGGGTTTTTATTTCAGAAAAGGGAAGACGCTGGGTGCTCAGGTAAAAGGGGGAAAATTACACCAAACAGGCAAATTTTATACTTATAATATAAGAATTTTTATAATACAAATAGTGGAAAAGATTTCTTCGGAAAAAATATAGCTTATTAATGACAATACAGAACTTCTGAATGCTCTAGTCAATTGCTTACTGATTCTAAGGCAACAGTTGATTTAATACAGTCAAACCTGTGAACAAAGGCCTACCTTGGGGAAGACAAATATGACCTTTATTAACAGATGGCCTTTATTTGAAGGTCATTATGATCTAAATAATGACAGTTTATAAAAAAATGGCCCTTATTCACAGGGTGGCCTTTATTTGGAGGGGGCTGCTAACACAGGCTTGAATGTATATATAATCTCTACTACGACATGACTAGAGAAATAGATGGACTAAGCATTGATATGTTTTCTCATATATCAACCCTCCGTAATAGCAGAGGTCCAGCAACTTTGTATAACTGTACGATTATAATCAATCAATTTAGTTGATCACGCCTTGAAGAATTTAGTTGACCACACCCATCTTTTAATAGTCAGAGGTTTGTGTTTTCGTAGACGAAATATCCTTGAGATGCTACACGAAAGCTACAAAACTTTACATAAAGAACACAGCTCATCAGGTAACACCTGTTTGGGTGGTCATGATAAGTAACTTACCTACAGGGAATACGCACTAAATCTCTCCAAATATACTTTATCCACCCCATAATAATTGGCAGAATTATGACCGACAGGAATTCTTTCTAATTTTTATCTATCAGTTACTTCCCTTTGTATATTTTTCACAAATACATGCAGATATATCCAGGTGAAAAATTTAAGGATTCTGTCACCTTTCTATGTGTATCAATAAGAATATCCAAGGATTACCTCCCTTTACAATGAGGTAATAAAAGAGTATCCTCCCTGGAGAACATTGGAAGAATTTGACAGTCATATATAATAATCTCCACATTAGACTAAAGTGCTTCATCTAACCATGGTTCATATCGATTAACTGTTTTGATGATTTCGGATAACACAATTCGGATAATAGTATATTTTACATTGAAATATATAGGGGGAAATCAGGACCAAAAATAAATTTCGGATAACACCAGGTTTTCGGATAATCGAGGTTTTACTGTATTTTGAATCGATAAATTCCTTAATAATTTCATTTCATGACATCACAAAATAACAACCAAAGGAGATAAAACCAAGTATATCAAAGTACAAAATCATTATTTATATGATAAACACCCAATAGGACAGAACATCACACTAATCAGCAAGTGATATACTCCCCAGGATACTGAAACAAAATGCCAAATTTACACAAGATTTAACTTTTAATTGCCAAAGAGGCAATACAAAGAGCGAGCCGTAATTTAATGATAATAAAGTAACATCAGTTTGCATCATAAAACATCAACAAATGACAATTTAGAAACTAAACAGACACTAATACACACTTATTTCTTCTTCGACATTCCATACTATGTACATACCACATAACTACAAAGGATGAAAGTGAGGACTACATTCCTTGATAATATACCATGACCCTTGCGTCATAAATTTTTACTTCACATAATAATTTTACTACATACTGATTACCTCACCACTGTGGAACCCTTAATTCTAAAGTTAAATTTAACATTTTAACAGCCATTCTTCTACAGACAAACCTGTGTTAGCAGCCACCTCTGAATAAAGGCCACCCTTTTCATTTAAAAAATATGATCATTGATTATTCAGAACTAAATGACCTCCAGATAAAGGCCACCTGTCAATAAAGGCCATATTTAGTATTTCACATGGGTGGCCTTTGTTGACAGATTTTAAGACTGTACATCGAAACCAGTCTATCACGGACCTCGTTTGCTTCACCCAAAGTGACATTTCATTGAGGTGTCCCTTTAAACAAAGGAGAAAAAAAATGATCCTCACCAAATACAAAAAAATATGTTCCTTTTGTACAGGCATTCTTTAGCATAAGCTCTACTGAATAAAAAGGATAGAGTAATTTTTAGGGGTCAACTATAACATTATCCATTAGCCAAGTACAGATTTACGGTCAGACTATTCTATCCTCATAAAGATAAATATCCCTAAAAAACTAATTCAGTAGATACTCTAATCATAGATAAGTGTTATTGACTAATTAATAAATACATTATCATTATATTAATGTCTTAGGGTTGCCATGATTTTAACTCAATTCCTATGATAATTTAATCAACATAAGAGTGGATGATGTGTACTTCATCAGTTAAATCAATGATAATATAAACAATATTATAAATGACTCATGAAATCATCAAAGGATAATGGTGCTCAATGAGCTGAGTATGACTATGATTGTTGATTATATTGACCTTGAATGCTGAAGACATACCGAGGGTTCAGCGCAACACTGTTGTAACTTGTTCTTATTTCAATATGAGTTACAACACTGTTGCGTTAAACCCTCGATACAGTGAAACCTGCGCTAACCATATATTTTTTCTCTGGGGTTCAATGTCATAGCGTGGCCCCTAAAGGTGATTCACCCTCTTAGCTCTTTTACATATGATATTTTTTTCTAAAATAGATTATATTGTTAATTATGATTTCTCATTTAAATGCCTTTTCGAGTCATGATACATGACATTTGCTTATTTGTACTGCATATTTGTATTGTTTTGACTATGAATTTTAATTGTACAAGTCGCTACTAAAAGTTCTGTTCTGTTCAGTTATTTCCTGCAGGTTTGAAGATAGATTGAATAATGAGAAAAACTATGTTACGAAACAACAAAAAAGGGCCAAGATCAGCAGAAGCAGGGGACCTTTTTATCACACCATAATTAATGGTTTCCTTGAAAAAGGTTAAACTTGGAACTACTTATCTTCCAAAACGCAAAATAGACAATTGTTGCGACTTTAATCAACATTTTGTCATTTGAAGCGCCTGCATCACCAAACAAATTCACTATGACTTTAACTTACTTTTTTTTGAGAAGTAAAAATGCTTACAACAAACAAGAATTGGTATCGCATGGAGAGACTAGACTGCGTTCACCATTTTAAGAGGCACAGTGAGAAACCAGAATTATAAGAATACATATCCATGTAGCAAGTATTGGAAAAGTATATACATTTCAGAGATCCCTGTGAAACCAATCAATTCCTCTATTGTACAATGCAACAGTTTATTGATAAAAGTCACTAAAACATGTGTGGAAGCCATCATTTATCTGGGCTCAAGATAATTAGTTCCATCGTTGAAAAGTAAGCTATAAAATATGAACGAAACAAATCGTACAACAGGATAAAAAAAAAATCCAGGTTCATTTTCCATATCTTTCAATACAACATTTTTTTTTCTAGTTTATAAATCTAAATCTCATTCAAAACAATCCAAACCCAAAACCTAACAAACATGAGCAAAAAGGTTCAGCGCACCCTCTCCAGAGCAACAACCTCCCTTCAACAACAGCATGATTTTCCCCAACTGTACCATTTATCTATTAGTTTAACCTTTCTAGAGCAACAACCTCTCTACAACAACAACATAATTTTGCTTCTCCGAAAGAGTTGCTTTGGAGAGGTTGCACTGTATTTTTATTTGGCGCCATGGCAATGGGTCAATGAAAATTTGGAAAAAAAACGAATGATTTAATAAAATCATGTCCACATAGTTATAATGCATATAGTTTCAGTGTGATTGCACAATAATCTGGTACATGTAATCTACAATATATTAAGCTCAGAAGAGATCATGGTTTATTTCATCAATTCCACCGACATTTCTAGAAATATTCACAATGACACTGACAAGGGTAATAGGATACCACAATAGCTGGACTGAAAGGCTCCAAAGATGATCCATTTATTGATAAAAACTGATTAATGTTGTGCCTTTTTCTTTATCATGTGAACAAGGAAACACTTGTAGAACATGTGATTCTGGTCTTGTTTGCTGTCAATAACATTATTAATCACCTGCAAAGATACTCTACAAGTGATTTCAGCTTTATGACTTTCAACATGATGAGGCCAAACAGGGGACAGGATTGGGAAAGGGTAGGGACTGATGGAAAGGGCTGATCAAGAAGGGACAGGGGGAGGATATGGTTGCACAACAAATAAAGGCTATATAAGGCTTATACAGAACTGAATATAAAATCTATCTTCAAAACTCATCTGATTGGATGTTAATGACAGTGCTAAGTTTGAAATCAACCAATCAAAATAGAAATATAGTCTCCTAACACATTTCATGTAAAAGGATTTAAGAAGAGTAGGGAATGTGTTGGGTAGCACCACCACACAGATTACTGTGTTAACAAACATATGGGGCATAAAATTCTTCAGATTTTGATTAAAATCCAGGAGTTACTAAAAGATCATCTCAAGATTAGCAAACATTAGATCAAGGTGCATGAAGCAGGTAAACTTTCAAACATCAAACGCAACAAGAGTCTAGGTTTCAAGCAAGCAGAAAATTGTCCAAGTGATGGTAGAATCAGATTACCATATTGTACCATGGTATTAAAGTAAATCTTGCATGTAATTTCATGATTTTACCGCTGGTTATGAAAAGAGATATGAAGGATACACTAAAAACCAGGATGAAAATCGTTGAACTTGAATTTCTTGGTTCATACTGGCTGTCAATGATTAACGATGATTTAAAGAACAGTACATATGTATACAAATAAACAAACAATGCACTTTGTCCCAATATTACATAATATACGAACATGCAAAACAATATTTTCTTGTGCTTATGTAATGAAAATCACCCCAGCAGTTACAGGGGGGTGACATATAACACACAACGACAAAGTCCTAAGTGAGATGGTGTCAAATGCATCCTCTCATTTAAGGCGGAAAGGACAATGCACTATTCTGAGGTGAATGAGTCCAGAATTTAGAAAATAACATAGATGACAAATATTAGATAATTCAAGTCCTACGGGACATATTTTTTGGTACATAAAACAAAGGATGCCAGTACAATTCAGACCATACCATATTCAAGCACTTAGAGAGAGACACTTATAAAACCATTAAGGATTTCTCATCCTCTCTTGACACAACCATACTAAACTCAATAGTGTCACAATTAAACATTACAATTAATAGCAGTATTGTCATTCATTTGTGACAAATCAAGTACTATTGCATAGAAAATAGTGGACCACAATATTATTCTATGCAACTATCAAGTATTACAACTTAATTTCCGCATTATTAAAGTAATTCAATTCTTCCGATTTTGTGGTTTAATTTTCCGTATATCGGATATACCACAGAAATTATGTTCAAGTGTACCCAGAAACACAAAGTTGTATGTCCCAGAAATGCTCATGGTTCTATAAAGCAGTAACAAGAAATGTGGGAATTATGTTTTACATTGGGAGTGTTCAATATGAATCAACAAACAAAGTGTCAACACTAAAGAACCAGCAAGTACCGCTAGTTGAGTTAAGAGGTTACTTACAGGTTTAATTGGGTGGGTCGACAAGAAAACACAAAGTGACATAAGTATATATGTATACAGTTAGACCTGTACACAAAGACTACAAAAGGGGAGATGAAATATGGCCTTAATGCATAGTTGACCATTAGCTGGAGTATTATAAGATATATAGATAATATTCTAAAAGTGATTGTCATTCACAAGGAGACTTAATACAGATAGTTGTATTAAAGCTCAAGTTTGACTGTATAACCAAATTCATTTTAAAGTGAAGGAGAAATTTAATATTAAAGTGCAATCTCTCAAGAGCGGCTCTCTTATGAGCAACATCCTCTCTTAAAAAACAGTATGATTTTTCCACTGTATGATTTAAGTATTAATTAAACCACTCTAAATCAACAGCCTCTCAACAACAACATAATTTTGCTTCTCCCAATTATCAGGTGGTTGCTATGGAGAGGTTACACTGTTTTACATTCGAGTATGCCCTACATTTTAAGCCAATCAGATGGCACCAATTTTCAAATTTCTGATCCATGAAGAAGGTTACTTTTCTATGAGGTATTTTCTCCACTATCACGTTATGTGTCCAACTTGGTTGTACTTTTGTGATTTATCGGAATGGGCGGGCCAACATTAAGTCGGTTAGAGTTCATTCAGAAATTTCATCAAAATTTTTCAATAAAAACTCTAACCTATATAAGTATGATCACATTGCATGGAGTTGTTATCAAGTGTTAGACAGGGTGTGAGTACAATGCATGTCTTAAATGATAAACAAGTCCACAGACTCAATGCTTTAAACAAACAAAAACATTGTTGATTCATACAAAATGAAACCATTCATTAGAAAAACTGAACGATACAACATGGTAAGCCAAAGATAAGCCGCCCGTTTTCAAAGCTTACAAATTGACTCAAGTTAAAATGAGACTTATCGATGTGTTGACATAATATGAAGTCACATGATCAAAAATCACGGCAGACTCGACTTGCATACAAACAAAATTAATGTTGATACAGTGCAACCTCTACAGAGCGACCCTTTCCTGAGCAACAACCTCCCTTCAACAACGACAACAACAAGATTTTTCCCCACTGTACGACCTAACTATCAATTTAACCTCACTAGAGCAACAACCTCTCAATAACAACATAATCTTGCTTCTCCCAAAGGGTGTTGTTTTGGAGAGGCTGCACCATAACACAGTCTTCAAATTTAGCACCAGACCTTGGACCGAGTCTACCAAAATGGCCATGGATCCAGTAAATTTGATAAGGTCACTGGTCTGACAGTCCAGTAAATTTTTTAGTGATAAATTTACCTTGTTTCAGAACAAAAAGTGAAGGATCTTAATCACTCTTAAACAATAAGTTTTTTAGCCAAATTATATGAAATATTTATATGTACTCTCTTTGGTCCACTAGAAGTTCTTTCTGTCCAGTAAAGTTTGAATTTTCACTGGACCGAATGTCCATTGCTTGAAAAAGTTTTTCGTGAACACTGGTAACACATTTCAAAATTTTATAATGATGCTGTCCGAGTCAACACTAGTAGCAGAATCAATCTCCTACATTTTTTAAAGCAATGATTGTTACATATAAACATGAACTTACTATTTAAATATGAGTCAAGAAGAGTAGAAATGAAGAACAACAAGCAGATAAATCAAAATATAAAATATTTTTTTGATAACAAAAATACAGAGCTCTGTTCTATCGGGGCAAATTTGACCTTTGAATGCAATGAGGGTCAATTTCGAGACAGCTAGTAAGATTAATGATTAATTTTTTTCTATATTAAGAAACCTAGCGATATTAGAAAGTAGCTATATCTATAGATATCCATCTTATTCAACCTCTCAATAACCCAGAAGCATTGACATAGCAGTGTATATAAATTATAAACACATTCTATAACCGGATTCTAAATTATTTCGGTCCAAAATAATTTCCTGATAATAAATTACCTTCCTTTAATTAATACCACCATCCTTTTTTGGAAAAAAAACATGAATTCTATAACAACTCTTCAAATTATATCAAAGTGTCCAAAAACTGTTCTTACAATAACAACCTACAGAACAATCAAAGTACTGAAAGTACTCATGGAAACTAAACTTACATAGACTTGCACTGCAACATAGAATGGAAACTAGTCAATTGCATGGTGGATAAACGTAGTACTTTGATCTGTATCAAAATTCATACATGCCAAGCAAGTGACGGTTATGAACAAAGCAAAAATAAGATTCAGTGTACAATAAATGTATATATCCCAAGTCGCATGCTTGACAAAACATTAAAATCTAAATAACCTCAAACTGACAGACAAGGCAATCACTATATACCCCCTCCCCCTCCGCTTCATTAGATACTGGAGGGTATAAAAAAGCAATATGCAATTCTTTTGGAAGTCAATATTTTTACACCACCTATGCAGACACCAAAATGATATGGAACAGAGACTGTACCATTCAGCAGATACTTCCTTATGCAAAACTGAAACAAACAACTGTAGTGGAACCGAATTTCCCGTCAAATCTATATCAATTTTCCACTCTGCAAAACTAAGACTACAGCCCGGTCCTCATGGGGCCAGCTCAAATTGATTTTGGGCAAATACTGTTCACTTTATTAGTTAGCATGATGGGAACCAATCAATTTCAATCAACATTAAACACAGGAAAACGTGGAGCAGGGAACCGCAGGAAAACATTGATACAAACAACCACAGGAAATGATTAATGCAGGGAACCCGCACTAGTGATTTATGTACAATTGGGAACCAGCACGATATAAGTGTGTATATTAGCCTTTAAATACATATTTTATATTTCTTAACACTATACAGACTGCAACTGATATCAATTCTACCTGGAATCATAAATCTGTTTCAAATCTTGAAATATATCTCCTAGCAGATTGAATGATTGCCTAGACAAAAATACAAGACTTCATTCATTTTAATCTTAGTTTAAAGCTAGCCACAAACGAATTAACCAGACAGTTAAAACAATAGTTCTTCAACAGTTCATCTTTTACACATGACAACACTGAGTTAACCGCATTTTAAGACATTATCAGACAAACAATGCAAAAGATGAATTTATTCATTTTTTCAATTAACAGACAGTCTCTGAAAGCTGTAAAACAAATTTACATAAAACTTAAAGTACATCGTTGAAGAAGGCAAGCTTAATTTACTTTTACTCAACCCAAGACTCTAAAAGCAACAAGCCGCACAAACATGTAATTAGTTTCAATATTGGATAAAAACCAAATGTACTTCAATTGTAACAATATGATCTCTTAGATTTCATTGGATTTCAAGATGTTCTATGACTTCCTGTCAAAAAAATAAATTCATAGTTAACGATATACACCAGTATCTCAGGCAACAAGTTATCGTCATGGGAACACATGTCAGAACAATTCAGCCCTAAAACATGTTACAAATTAGACACTCTTACCAAATATGGAATAATGGGGAAGAATTTTACTGTACTATACAATATGGTGTCAAGTTATGAATATTCAAGTGTACAAGACTTTAATATAACACATAGAAACATCTAAATCATCGGCATACTTCACAGTTCTAAGACTATTATATGCAAACAGAATTGTGTCTGCAAAGTCTGTGTAATATCTAACAACTTGCACATAATAATTATGCTCATGCCTACAGTACAGCTCAAAATAATGTGAAACAACTTGTTACAAGGAATATACCAGCTAGGTTCTGTTTGTATAGCAAAATGAAAATTTACTATAATAAATAAAACAATTATTAAAGTCACTGATTTTTTTTATCTATTTTACTTATTTATTTTATTCATTTTTTTAAAGTCACAGACTTAATCAAGGGTCATCCATGGTCAAAGGTCAAGGAAATTCAGCAAGAGCAACCAACAAGGTGCAAAAAAGGAAACTGATCCACAATGCATACATATACTTGTTGAACCTGATGGCAACTGTCAGAACTCAACCCTTTTTTCATCTAAACATTTTGACAATTTACAACACCTGTGTAAATACTGTGAGTGAGCTACTGACATTACCACATCATCATGACACTCCCAGAAGTTTTGATGCACCATTAACTCCTGCTTGCACTTGATTTGAATTATCATTTTTTATCGAAAGTAAAATGTTTCAGTGTGGTTCCCCCACCAAATGTCCCAGTTTTGTTAAATCATTATAAACTAGCCTAAGGATTGATAATGAATGAATATTCCATCAAATCTGTAAACAAAGTTTACTCATGGAGAAGAAACATTATACACTTAATCTATAGTTGGCATCTACTTTATCTAAGGTCCAATTTATCTAATGTACAGATATAAAAAAACATGGTATAATGTGATTGTTCATTTGGAGACCACTTGATCAAGTTTACCTGTATCTACAGCCTTTAATTTTTTAACACTTACACCTCTAAGTCTGGTTTACACTTGTTTTTATTTTACCATTGACAGAACTGCAGCTGATAACCAGTCCATACTTCTATTCCGTCTACTTTATCAAGTACATGTACAATAATTTATTACAATATTTTATTATCCCAGTAAATACAGATTTTTTTTCAGGTTGACTGACGGCCAAGTACATTTTTGAACATCAATGATTTTTAACTTGGCTTATTCTTTCATTGGTTTCCCACATGATAATGTTCATTCATTCAAATGTTTATTAGTAGAAGGGTTGTCGAGGAAGTCAGCCGATAGTTGAAATAGTGATTTCAACCATAAAATTAACTCATTGACTGTATAAATATGTATCTCACGCATGAAAAAAAATTAAGGACATTGACCCATTTTGAGCATGATCTAATGATTTCTGTTTGATGTGAAATATAATGTCAAGTTTAACTCACTGGTACATGCAACCAGAAGAGGCCCACAAATAGAACTGACTTTAACACTTTATAGTCATCTTCCCTTCCCAAATTATGTCATAAGTGTTTTACTATTTCCATACACAGCTGCTCACTGACATACTTATGTAAGAAGTGTAAAGGAAACAATAACAAATGAGAAAGAAATTACAGCAAAACCTTTGAATGAAGGCCATCCCAGAGAACTATCTATGAATACATGTTAATTGGTCTTCAAAATGAGTTTAAATCCTATGTGGTACCCATGTTCCATGTACATTCATGCAAGTCTTTATACTGTATCAATAGATTAAAAAATATTAGTCAACAAGTTTGATTACAGTACAATTACGTAAATTATCATCATATTAATAATCATCAAAGCAAGTTGCTGTAACAGAATAACAACAAGCTATACCATGTGGATTTGTTGTAATAGTCTGAGTCATCTACACAAAACCACACCAAAGTGAAGAAAAATGAATATTTTACATCAAATTATAATTGATCTCCCTTGATTTCATTCCCCATGGTTAGCAGGATGCTCGGCACTAATAATTCCAACAACTACAAGTTTATATTCCGAGGGTTCAACGCAACAGTGTCGTAACTCATATTGAAATAAGAACAAGTTACAACAGTGTTGCGCTGAGCCCTCGAATTACAGTCAAACATTCAATACTCAGAGGTTGGGAAGTCAAAATAATTATGGTCTTAATGCAATTTCTTTGTTTCTTCCTTTCTTTGGGTTTTACGCCACTTTTGAACAGTCAGAGTCATGTAAGTTGGTTTGGAATGCTCCAACCCCCCCAAAAATGCCCCCCCCCCTCCCCAAATCTAATTTGCTAGGATTTTCGTGAGTAAGTACTAAAGAGCACTCTGAACAAACTTATATTTTTTATGTATAGTGAAGAGATAAACTCAAGATATCTCAGAATCCAAGCAAACAGAAATACTATACCAGCGCTACTCAAATCATGAGTTAATCAAATGAATCATGTACTAAAGGCATTCACTACTGACTAGATATTTGATGAAAGACAAATACATTATACTGAAACAGCTGATGCTGGAAGAGCAGTGGTAGACACATATCAGTCAAAGAAAACAGCCCTGAGATAAGATCCAACATTCTGAATGACCCTAATACATACATAAAAAAGAAATGATTAATATTTCTTGGAAGTGTTCAGCACATTTCAATGCAATATTTATATTATTTCATTAAGATAAAAAGTATTACGGTGGATTGCAATAAGCTAAATGCTTTATGATTCACAACCTTAGTCTAAAACACATATTTTAGAAATTTATTACAAAATAGCAATTATTACAACATCAGCACTTTTGACTTTAACATTCCCTTACAGCACTTTGACCCCACTTTTATTTCATCCTCAGGGATCACAAGCACCATGGTAACACACAAACAATGCCATAGAAGGAATGGGACTTTGACCTTCACAGCCAGCAATGTAACACTTCAGGATATGGGGATTTCATGCTGACAGGACCTTTAACATTTCATAACATAAAGCACCTCTCAAAAACACAATTTTGATGACAAATGTTTAAATCACTCAACTTTCACATGACAGGTGCAGACACATATGCAATGAATATATAAAAAGCATAGTGCTTCACTCCTTTAAATTCCAGCAACAAAACAATGGTAAGGTTCATATGATCATATCTCCCTAATCAAAACATCAAATGTACTAAGTCAATATCGCAGACAGTTTTTAAAGGCTTGAAGCCCAACAAGAGATGCCGACATTTAGTGACACACAGGCAGGAGTATAACAGAACAGGTCAGAACACTATAAAAATGTTATCAGAAAAACTTTAAAACACCCTACACTACCACAAAACAAAAACATTGTTTTAAAATACATCCCATGTTCAATACATATGAACCTTGCAGGAAGACATTACAGGTAAAATTCAACGCAATGTGTTATCAATCAAGAAACACAACTTACTGGTCTTTTAAAGACCCACAATTATTTAAAATATTATTTTAGTTATTTTTTAGATGAAATATAGAGTAGAAGAGGAATAAGTAGTCAGCTTAACGTGTTATATTATATATTAGTCTTAATACTGAAGTGGATGCTTATTAAGATGATACTATTATTATCTTTGTACCATACCCTCAACACATACTGTATTGACCTACATCCTGACATCAAGTGGGTCACGTAAGGCTATAGACGGAACAAACCCAGACAGGTGACCTTTCAACTTGAACAGTGATAACAAATCACCAGACTTTATTAAAAGCTTCAGTGTAATCTTCATGAAAATTTAAACAAAAACCTTACAGGTTGACATTGTTTGTTTGTCAATGTAGAGAATGCTGCCGACACAAAAGCAGACCTATTACCCACAATTCCTTGATACGAAAATAATGACAACCTCATCCATAATAGGGCATTTTATGACTTTGGGAGATTATTGTAAGATTTGTGAAGGCATATTTGTCAAATTCGAGATACATTTGTCATACATCTTTTAAAACCAACACACAATACCATTCATTTTCTGTCAATCTTGAAACCCATCGAAAAAACTATGACAAGCTAAGCCATAAAGACGTATCCCTTCACATTGATGGGAAAAAAAATCAGGAGTATTACATTTGAAAGAAATAAAACTTTTCTGAAACCCTGCAATTTAAAGTAGTATTGAATTCAATTCTATTGAATTAGAACAATGTCATAAGTGGCCCAAATCAATACAGAATCTCGATGAGTTTGACAATATGATTGTATAAATGCCAAATCTCAAACAGGGACTGCCTCCAGAAACAATAGAACATTATCTAATAAAACCACAAGCAGGAAAATACTAGCCCAGTCCCTAGGAATCAAATGTGAACAAAACCATTCATTATCGTGGGAAAATTATGGAGAATTATGGAGAATCATTGAGCATCGCTGGCATCAGAAAACAAGAAACAGAATCAAAGCATGCCAGCATAACGATTCATCATACTTAGAAATGACAACAATTTACAAGTAAGACAAACAAACAGCTGGCCTTGGGAACCTGTATGACCTTGACCTTTAGCAAATATGATGAAGATAGGTGCTAAGACATGCGTTAGATATTTCATATTTAACAAAACTATCTATTATAGTGAAACCTCTCCAGAGCGGTCCTCTCTTGAGCAAAAACATAATTTTTCCCACTGCAGGATTTTACTATTGATTTAACCTCTCTAGAGCAAGAACCTCTCAAAAACGACATAATTTTGCTTCTCCCAAAGGGTGTTAGTGGGTGTTGCTTTGGGGAGGTCTAATACTGACCATTAATCACACGCAGTATTTTGATTTTTTTACAGATACTTTGTTTCCGACAGCTATAATTGTCAAATTATGTACAACATTTTATACCCAATTTTCTATACATAAATAGAATCAGTCATAACGTAATATCAGACAAACCCTTTCCTCAACTACCCACATCTTGTCAAATCCAGCTAGGCAAATACAGATTAACATTTCTAAAAGCAGGATCAATCAATCATGGTACTGTAACTGAAGCCTCTAAACGGATGTATACCATCCTGTTGTTTTATGAAATAATACCAGCATGTTTTCTTTCCTTATTTGGTATTACTTGGCAATTTATAGATACAGAATACGAAAAATTGAGCTGTTTACAGGAAATCTAACTAGAAACAGAATTACTGTAAATCACTTAATTTCAAAGCAAAAATTTCATTTTGAGAATTGCCAAACCTTTAGAGTTCTTGGAAAAGTTTTCTATCAGCAAGACATCTGACACTGACACTTTGTTATTGTACATTTACGATTAAACCTTACCTAGCAACATAAATTCAAAATTACAAATTAATCGCCCACTTATTGGTTGTCTGCAATATATCCTCTACATTTCAACTTAATAAAAAGACCACTACCGGCCCATAGGGGGGGGGGGGGGGGGGGGGGGGGGGGGGTTGGGGGGGGAGGGGCTAATTCTATATTATTCTGACAATGGGAAAGGTGGGAGAAGCATACTATTTCAGCCCCTTTTAATAACCATTACAGCCCCCTAGCCCCCATGGTTCCTGCAGCCATGCACTAAACAGTAAGATTATTTTTTCAGGCACCAAACTTCTAAATATTCAGGCTTGACAGAGTCTGTACATATAAGTAAGAGTCCTACAGACTTATAATAGGTCTAAGTCACTGACTATGCCGACTGTTTTAAATTAAGATTGTCAGTCACTAGCTGCAATATTTTTTGCCAGTCAGGATGGCAGACAGTCAGTCACAATTTCATACTGACAGCAGTTAACATCTTGAACCAACAAATTTTAGAGATAGAAAAAACAGAATCTATGCTTATATAATTGGAGAGAGAAAAAACAGAATCTATGCTAATATAACCGATCTACAGTATTGTAAAGCATTATAAAGTTAATTCATAAAAAAATGTTTACAGTGCACTTTTTTCACAAGATGTGTGAAATTGAGGACACATTACATGCGAATCTTTGACAGGCCAGACAATCCCTTAGGTGGCTAACTAGGCAACATCTTACACGTACAGTTGACAGGCAAGCTTTCTGTCTCAGACAGCCGTATAATAGACATAGATGGCTAACTCCATAGTGACAAATACTGGCACATTGTCAGACTGATAAAACACAGTGATAGAACTTCTTGTCTTAGAATTATTTGCCAACCTTTCAGAAGTTTCCATTCCTGCATTTATTATATAAACAATTTCTCCGAACAAACAACATTAACCAGAAAAACAATCATAAAACAATGACTGCAGTAGGAAACAGACTGTTTACATTATTCTTATATATATTCTTTATCTTTTATGAATTATAAGGATCAATACTATGGTACTATATACTGTGGAATCATTAATTTTCGTTGGGGATTTAATTTCGTGGATTTCGTGGGTTGGCTCATCCACAAAATAAAATCCCCACGAATTTAAATGCAGAGATAAAGCATTTCGTTTCAAAAATCAAAATCCACGAATTTATGTCCCCACGAAACAGCCATTTTAGTAAAAACCACGAAAATTGAGCCCAACGAAAATAAATGAAAATACAGTTTATGGTGGCCTTTGTAGTAGTAATCATAAGCCTTTCATGGCTGTGAGTCTAAATACTAACCATGACAAAAAAATGGCTGCAATAACAGGCAGGTGCTAAAGCCACAAGCCAGACTTCAAGAAAAGCCTAGATCCGTTCAGAAAAGCACTATTAAATAGGTATTTTTCACATGAATTTAGGCATAGCTATTTCTCGTATGAATTTAGGCATAAATGGATATTTTCCGTGTGAATTTAGGCATAAACAGCTATTTTTCGTATAAATTTAGGCATAAATAGCTATTTTTCACATGAATTTAAGCACAAGATTAATAGCTATTTTACACATGAAAAGAACACATAGCTATTTTTCACATGATTTTAGGCACAAATAGCTATTTTTCACATGAAAAGCACATTATGGCTATTTTTTACATTAAGTAAAGTAATTGTATTCAATAATAGCAGATGACAATCAGTTTAGAAATCTTAAGCACACACTGCAATGGGCTGTGTGACCTTTGGAGGACATTTCAAGATTGTCCAAAACATCTTCTGAAGATTTCATAGCATTAAATAACATCTTGAACTCCTATAATTACAATCAGGATGTTCATTGCATAACAAGAACCACTTGTATAAAAACTCTGATTTTCAAGAGGTTTAAATTGGTCCGTTCCATTATCAGGCATACACAGACACAAGACAACAAAGACCGCAAGTAACAATAACTCCTTAAATAGTATCATTTGTCAAACAAATTAAGCATAATTCAGTGGTATGATAGTTGGTAGTAAGTTGACCACTTAAAAAGCAGACGCCAAAACACAGAGTACTTCACTCATACAGTTGTTCAACAACAAAATAATAGGACAACCACTATGCACATGCAAACTCATTAAATCTAATAAGTACTTTATATAACAAAAGCCAACTAACGAGGCTGAAACATGTGATTTATCGAAATTGGTTCCCAGTCTTTTTATCTAGTTGCCCATTCAAATGACCAGTACAAAGTTTATCATCTATGGTGCCAGGTACCAGACCTTTGTCACAGAAGTGACTAACACCCCTGCCACTGCTTTGACACTAAGAATGCCATTGTATACTATATGGCTAATTTCAAGGGCACATAACTCAGAAATGTGTTGGTCACTGGGAATGGAACACATTGTGCTTGCACTTCTACACTTCATGGTGATGACATATTTCAAATTTCATTGCAATTGCTTAAGGAATGTGGAAGAAATTCACTCCACAAACTTATAAAATATTATGTGGCCGGGTTGACCCAACCGCCCGACCAAGAACAGACAGACAGAGAGGCATCAATATACCCTCTCTCATACTTTGTTTGCTGGGGTATAACAATGACCAAAAACAATGTAACTTCTGAGAACAGAAAACTTATACTAGCTATTCTAACTATAACAAATAACACCAGAAGAATATGAAAAATATCCCAATCTAAATCAACACTCAAGGTACATTAGCTCTTAGGTCCAGAAATCTGCACGCTTGACTCATTGTAGATTACAATAGCCTTCAAAATTTTTCTGTATTACAAAATCTCATCCATATAAAAGATAATCTCTAATTTGAGAAAAAAAATAACATATATGGTAAGAAAAGAACTGTAATTACTAACAAAAGCTGTGGTGGAGGGTAGCCAAAATATTACACAATTGTATGTCATTGATACAGTGAAGTATGAGAGGAAGAATGGGTATCTTCAGTTTATCATGACTATAGTTATATAATATAACAAATAATTCAAAACACAAGATGATTTGTATCCCTTCTTTCATGCTATTAGTTCAGTTGATAGACATAACCATCTTATCGCGCTTAACCAATCTGTCTGTATTTCATTGAAACCCTGCACCCCGCATTTAATACAATCACGCCATTATGTTAAACTGATTTTTTAACATAATTAATTGCTCAGACTACAACTTTCCTTCCTCAATATTGCCATAATGCAGTATTACCATTAATGCCCTATTAAATGACCCCAGGGCTTTAACTAGGATGAGGTTGTTATATAGGGAGTTTACGGAATCATAAAAACACATTTTACACATTTTAGCACTGTACATATTCTATTCCAAATATAGCAATGAAAATGGCTGTGTCACTGGCTAACAGAATAGTTAAAATTAACTGCATTAATGTTAATCAAACTTAACCATCAGACGTCAATCGTAACCGATCAAATTTGAAAATCAGTCACATTTCTACTCGATGTTTTATATTGTTCAAAACAACAACATTCAGGCAGAATCATGAGATATTTGAAAGTTAATTTTTATAAAGAATTCTAGCAGCTCACTATTGATGGATAAAAAAAATGTGATTATGAATCGATCGGCAACCCTCCAGAGATCTCAGGACAAGCCGAAAACTTGCAATTCAGCAAACTTTACAATGCATGGATTAGCACTCATCAATTTCATGAATCCTGCAGCCATATGTCTGCTATTCTCAAGTGTTCATAGTTGCGTCAATTTTGATAAGGGCACAGTGTTAGGGGCCATAAAATGATATGGAAATGACAACAACCTGACATTTTAATACTTGAGGATGTAAATAGATACTATTTACACTTCCCTGTTGTTTTCTCCAGTTCTGTGAATAGGGTCTGAGTTCAAGAAACTTGAGATTAGACTCTGTGCTCAAATCTCAATTTTGTATTATCTATTATTCTCAAGTTATGTAACCATAGACCTTCATAATTGCACTTATGACATACTCATAAACTTATATGTTGGGGGGGGTCATAACTGCTGCAACCACATGTCTACAAAATTACTCTTAGGCAGTGGATCAGAATGTTTTATGTAAGAAATTATTTTATTAAAATCTATACATCTCATAAATTAAACATTAGGAAACAATAAAGGCTGAAAGTATCAAAACAAACATTTCACTTTTTTTTTTTAAACTAAACATTGTCACAAAATCCCTGGGTCTTATTACACAACATTACACAAGTTTTGTTCACAATAATGTGAGATATTTGAATACATGTATACATGGTTTAAGCCAAGATTACTTAAATTTCCGCCAACACTTGAAGCTATATATCTCTATAAGATTGACATACCATCAGTGGAGACAGACCTATTGTATACCCCAACACAGCATGTAACAATGATACCATAATATATAACTTTAGTGATATAATATAACATAATAAAATACCAGCCAACTGTAAATAACACTGAAAACTGGGGAAAAAACACAATAACATTCTCGATTACAAATGTAACTTGTAAAATATGACATACAGAAACACTGTTAAACTGACATCAGTCATCTTTTCATTTTACTGTTTGAATTGCGATAAATGCAATTAAGTTATCAACACTTTTTAACCATCGACCAGAATGATTCTATGTAATCTATATGTACATGTTCCTAACCCGCTCCCCTCCTCCCCACACCCAGTCGCTAAATAACCGGCTACTTATCTACCTGATATGCAGAATGATCAATGAAAATTTAATGTATTCAATAATATTTGTCATAAAGCAACAAAACATTATGCCCAGGACTGGAACCGGCTACCTCTCAATCAACAGTCTGACTCTTACCACTGCAGAAGCATTAGTTACCAGAAATACACTATTATCAGCCAAAATAAAATACCCCACCCCCAGAATATGTTCACGAGTGAATACATAATTACAGCCATCTGATACTTCATTCCATAAAATACAAAGGTATCATGTACCACTTATTTTGATTAGGCCAGAATATTTTTTATAGAATTTACAATCCTTAATAGTATTAACTTCCAGTTATCAAAAGCAGTTATATACAGCAGGTTTATGTATACACTGTTCATCTAGTGTATTTAATGGTAAGTCATGGGAAATTATTATGTAAGTACAATTTGTATGACAAAAAACATATGCAACACTTAAATCAAGTGTAAAAGTACATTAGTATGGTGTAAAAAATTGGTGAAGTTTGTATCAAGTGTAAACAAATTAAGGCCAAATTCATTTTACGTGAACAAATTCCCTATTTTCAATAATCCGGAAAACCGACTTGCCAATATTATTCGGTGCCGGCTGAAGTTCTATGATATAATTCATCCTTATTTTATCATTAAAAAAATTCAATCCACAGTTTTAATAATTAGCTTTTTTTTCAAAAATTAAATTTCATTTTAATTAAATTTAAACACACAGACAACTATGTTTATGCTTTTCCATGATGTAATACTCAAAATTATATAATTTAATCATAATTATCAAATTAATAAGCATTTAAAATAGCGCTAAATGCTATCAAATTTATCATGTAGAGAACAAAGTTGTGTTTTGTTTTCCAGACAAAGAGACAATAATTAGCCATAAAGAATGTTTATACTGTAACACACAAGATCTATTCTCCTGCTTTTGATGTAATAATCAGATAAATATTGCAGTAAATTAGTAACATGACCAGATAATGGGGACATTTTTACATCAGAGTATCAAAATATAGCCCCTCATTCTTTCCACTATGTACAGATTATTGCGTGTTAACTTACAGGATATATCTTAATTAGTTTCAAGTAAAATAGGTGTAACAGTATTCTGTGAACATTCATTGCGTGAGACAAAAAATAATAGATGTAAATATGTATTTCCTGATTCTATTGTCTATGACAAAATTCCGTGCCTTTAGAAATTGTCTGAAATGAATAGTTCATGAAGTATGAAGTATTATCTGACAGGGACAAACGTAGAACCACAAATAAATTGCTAACCATGCAAAGCCATGGGAAGTGACAAATATGGCCTTTCAAGAACACTTAAGCCTTCATACTTTAAAGTGTGGCTTAGGAAGAGGTGGCCACTAATTCAGACTTGGCAGTCCGTAATAAGCCAGGGAACAGTTATTGTACAAACATTTGAGGGTCGAATATACCTTACCCATCTTACTAACAAATCATTTTTGAGTATTTTTTACCACCAGGATAGTCCAGCCAGCACATCCATGCAGTTTGATTAAGCACTTCACTGTGTGACTTTTTATTGCGAAATTTCTTGAATTGATAACAGACTGTTTCAAAATGTCAGTTAGACAAGTCCATTCAGAAATTCCGCAGACTAAGGGTCAAGCAAACAGCAGGTACCAAAAAGATTGTTTATTTTCTACAATGGTGGCCTTTTACTTGGGGGAGGGGGGTTACTGTATAAGATTATTAGCCACTTAAAAGTTATATAATAACAAAAATTACATTAATGTCCCTGAAACATTTTATAAATCATATTTCTGACTACTGGTAAGAAACATCCATAATATGCAACAATTGAATGCTATTTAAAATTATACTTAATGCATTAATTACTTCAAACATAAAAAGCAGAGTGCTTTACTTTGATCAGCAAGCAATGAACTGGAAATTAACAATTAATAATTAGCCTTATAATAAATTAGGGAAATAATTATTAATTACAAGCAAGGCCTAGACAGCACTTCACCAGATATAATTATATTTAACCTTTCATTATGAAATAAAGCAAAGAAATGAGTATTAAAAAATAAACATTACATTGTTTTCACCAAATACAAAATCAATCGACAGTATTGTACTCCAACACTGACCAATTGAAAACAGCCAGTTTCCTGGAATATCTATAATTACCATGTTGTCACAAAAGCACAAAAAATGGCTTCCAAAATCCCTGGACATGTTTGACCATTGAAGCAACTCCTTCCATACAAAGAACAAACCATAATACATATGTGCACACTGATTGTCTATTTTGGACCAAACATCATTTACTGTTATTTAGTAATGCAAATTGACATGCTCAGAGTTCCTGGGATACCAGCTGGCACTACGGTATTTCGTAAACAAGAGTTTACTTTTTAACATGACAAAAAAGACCCTAAGAATTCACCAATTTCTCAATTACTCCTATGACTGTCAATTAACATTGCACCACACCTTGGTCTCAAACCCTCAACCTCCATCAATAGTCCTGTCTATAACCAAATGGGCAGAGCTAAACTGAAAGAGGGCGGGGCTAAGGACAAATCATGCACCATTTTGTAAAGTTTAAGGTCACAAATATAGATGTTCAGATTTTTAGAATGTACAAGTATTATCTCCTACCTTTCTGTCTGTCAACACATACAGGTACTGGGCATCAATCATTTTATCAATGAACATGCTTGGTAGAATACTGCTTCCAACTGCAAGTGGAACATCTTCATAGATTTTGCCATCAGTCTGAGCTTCTAAGGCAACCTGAAATGATGACATGAAACATTAATATATTAAAAACCAAAATAAGTACTATGTTATATTAATTCAATTTACAACAAATATGTACTACAGAGATTAACATTTCAATAGCCAACAATAGGTAAAGGCAACAATTCAGAAAAAAACAAGGGCAACTGTTGTGAACTAAGGGCAAGGGCATCTGCTCTGTTGAACCAAAAGACAAGGGGAAATAACTCTAATGAAGCAAAAGACAAAGACATTAACTCAGACTCTCTAGTAAAGCTATAGACAAGGGCAACAACTCTAAAACAAACAATAGAACAAGGGATACAACTCTGAAAAAAAAATAGGACAAGGGCAACAACTCTGAAAAAACAATAGAACAAGGGATACAACTCTGAAAAAACAATAGGACAAGGGCAACAACTCTGAAAAAACAATAGGACAAGGGATACAACTCTGAAAAAACAATAGGACAAGGGCAACAACTCTGAAAAAACAATAGGACAAGAGATACAACTCTGCAAAAACAATAGGGCAAGGGAAACAACTCTGAAAAAACAATAGGACAAGGGATACAACTCTGAAAAAAACAATAGGAGAAGGGATACACCAAAAAACAAACAATAGGGCAAGGGATACAACATGATCTACATGAATCAGAAGTGGGATACTTTATCAACAAAACAAAGTAATACAAGAACTTTAAGACTTCGTGAAGCATTTAAAATTCAAATTAAGTTTTTTGAAATAATGTACATTTCAAATAGACAATTCCTGAATAAAGCGTTACACAAATTAACAAATAGTGACCGACATTTTAAGAATTTCTTTTCAGTCAATTAAAACTAAACTTCAAAACATTTTGTGAATTCTTTAAACTCATGACCTCAGTGGGAGGTAATCTTTCTAACCAGAACCAACTGTAGAAAAGTATCAGGTTCCAAACAGACTGAGTTACCTGCTAGACAAGTAGGAATCGTGGCACAAAATGGAAGAAAACCACAAGAAAGTCATTATGACAAATGTATTACGCAATAAAGACTTAAAACAATCTAGCACTTTGATCACGGTTTAAAAACACAAAGTTGCATTGTTTTGTACTTAGGCCTGTATAAAATATGCCTTATCTCATAATCAGGTCAAATCTACATACAAATTCTTGGCAATACAATATTTTATGGTATATGGTTAATAGTATGTGTGTGAATATTTAATATGGTGGAATGCAGATTAAATGCAAAGTATAATATTTTGTGACTCATGGTCTAGCATAATTGCTCCCTATTGCTTTAATCCCTGGTTGCGTAGTTGTAGGGGTCATAGAAATTTTGAAATTCCACTGTAAACCATCTAATGGCAATATGGGAGGCCTTGGTTAGCTACAAAGACATTCAGTGTTCTAATCCATTTCTCACAGATACATCAAAACACAAATTATCAGCCAAGAAACCGAAAGAACCGGCCAAGAAACCCAAAGAACCGAATGAACATTGATCAATTAAATGACCCATCATCGAAGAATTCAGAAGTAAAACTGATCCAATTATGAAATGAGGAATATGTATATGTTCCAAATATTTATTCATACTCAATAAACTATACATTAAATATGCAAGAATAGTTCGAGAAAATTTCATTTTTTCATGAATTCAATTCCAATGTGTTGCAATTTCGCAGAAAGTAAAAGCATGATGCTGTTTTCTTGACAACACCAAAGCAGCACACTGAAGCAGAATTTGACAATAAAATTTTGAGTTCTCATAATTCAAATAAAATGTTATTCCAGTCAGCATGAATGTCATCATATTAATGGTTATATCAGTAACACCAATGACTCAGAAGGGGAAAACAAAATGTTGCCATTCATACACTGACATGCCTCATCTTTAAAATAACCTGCCAAACAAAAAACACCCGGTATTCAATCCAAATATTTATATCAGAATCATGCATGTCAGACAGTAACTCAACCCCTAAATGTATCAATTATGTAGTAACTCAGCCACCAAGGGGGCTGAGGGAGTTAATGTGCTGAACAAAACATATACAAACAAATATGTATCACTTATATACCAGATTGTGATGTATTGAGATAAGGGATATTACAGAAAGAGGCCCATTCATAAAATTTCCTGGATAGGTGTCTGATAAGCTTAACATAGAGAGGTCAATTTTCAAGTAGCTCCGTCAGTTAAACTAGATAAGACCTTGTGCATAGCAGCTCCAGCTAGCAAATGAAGTCATAAGTGAGTAATAGACATATGCTAGACCAGTATGAAGTATCAAATTTAGAAAACATTTGATATATTTCAAGATGATAGTGAAATTTGGCAGGTCAGGCAGACAGAATGAATTCCCCACACAACACAAGAAGGGCATTATTTATTTACACCATATCTTTGGAGACACTACGATTGATATGATCTGTCACCGAGAAAAAATGAAAAACCCAGGCAACCTGACCAGACAAAGAGGTGAACGATCATGAAATAGGGCCTAGTCAGTCAACTTCTCAAACATACACTACCAAAAGTTCCCCAATAAACATCCCAGGGGTCATTTTATGTTGTTTGTTTAAATGTTGTTCATTGGCTCATTCTAAAACTATGGTAATTTCAGATTCACCCTAGACAGGGGGGGGGGAGATACAGGAGAATTGGGCATTTATATCCCTACACTAATTTAGAACAGTTTTCCTAATTCTTAAATTTACTGCGCTCGCTCGGTGTAAAGCACCAATACACGCCTTGTCTGTTTCCTGTGGTGGGAGGGGGATGTTATTTGGGGTGGTGCATGTATTATGGGACATTCTGTAACTTGTACTATATGACCCTGTGAAATATATACTGAGAGATGGAACATTATGACTTACATATATTGCACTGATATGAACACAAACTAAATTGCTCAGTTTGGATACAGCAACAGTGGAATTACAAAAATTATATCATTAAACCGCTTGTTAACTCAATACGTTGCATACATACATAATTACACACACATTATATTATCGTAAACGACTGTTTTGATGTGTAGATTGTAATTAAGGAATAAATGTGCATGTTTAAACAGTGATGTACTGTTTCCCAAGCTTCCAGCACTTGTGTATAACAGTTTGTTATAAACTGCATCAAGATAAATAAGAAGTCCCTAACATCATGATTGTGTAAATTAGTTACCCAAGCATAGGTGTTCAAGTATAGCAAGGATGTGAGCATTTCAGAAAGACCATTTCAGAGAGTTGGCAAATATTATTATCAAATAGTTCAAAATAGTTTTAAGAGTATGAATAATAGTTAAACCTAAAGGGCCGGTCCCCAGCCAAATAGCTCATATTCACACTGAAGTAATTCACGAAGTATGCAAGAGTAGTTCAAGAAAAATTCATGTTTTCATGCATTCTTTTCATAAGATGCTCTGTGACCTCCCAACTTGTGAGTCCTGGACCAACAGGGGCGAAGGGAATGGGGTAGGCAGCAAAAAAGCTCTAACCCCATGGAGTGATTTTGTCACATCCTCATTAAGTTAACCTCCTAGCAGCCCCCACAAACCTTAACGTCCTTGACTCTAATGTCCAACTTACAACAGCGGATAAAGGTCATTTACTGGCTACAGCATCCAGCCAGTCTGTAAATATCAATTTACACAATCTACAGGACAGGTGTAAGTGATGATAGAGACCCTAATTGATCAGGAGTGAGAGAACACCAGACAGATGAAAAGATCTACAGATAATGCAAAGGGCATTAAGTAATTAATATGACAGCTTGGGTTAATGAATGTGGGCCAACTGCAGAAATAGTGGTAATTAAAAGACAATAAAACTCTACTAAGTAATTACTTAATGAGAAATTAGATAGTATTCACTATTCAGTCAATTGATTAAGAAAGAAATAGTTGTATTTAAGTAATCTGACTAGGAAAGTAGTCTTGTAAGCCGTCAAAGCATTTGAGTGTATCAGTATTTCTTTGACACCAACAACAACATCAGCAAATAGGACAGCAGTTAATATCTTTTCATTTTGGCTTATTGAGACACTAAGTGCTAGCTTACTTTCATTTTTAGTTAAGACTGTGTTTTTCAATCCTTCGAAATTCACCCAGTACGATACCTGTACTTTGATTACACAACTTAAAATATTGAGAGGCTTTGAGGCAAAAGAGCAAGCTATTATTAAACACCAAGCCCTATTTAAACATCCCTTACAAAATAAATGCCCCCATCCAGTTTGAGAAATATATTTAAAAATAACATCATCAAATTAAAAGATAAAATCTGTAATATGAAATCCCAAGGGACATTCATGAGAGAATATTTGGAACACTGTGCAAGTACTCTAAGAGACAGGCTTTCCTGGCATCTGGGGTATACTATGAAACATGGTTTACAAGAAACAGACCTTCAGTCTTAGCTTGCAATGGTGACTGGCACAAGAATTTATTATAACTTATCGATCAGCCCACAAAATAAATGAGAAACTAACTGACCACAAAATCTTATCTACCCTTTGCCAAGAATTATTTTCTGTATCTATTTTGATAAGAAATCATAAAATTAGCACTTAAGATCTCCTGGTATGCAGGTGTACCAAAAAATCTGACAATCTTATGTACAGATGTTGCTTGATATAGGATTGCTGAGCAGATTTAATGTATATATCTTGAAGACTTCAGACTTAATTAAATACCTCACAAAAAGATAAGAAAATGTTCAGAATGTACAATACTCACATGATGGCTGACTCCCTTTGAGTTGTAATCAAGAATATTGAGTCATGTGATATATACATGAAATTTCAAATACTACTACTTGATTCCAAGTATGTATGCATAAATTTCCAGAAATAAGTCAGCATGATGCTTTTGCCACATCATTCAAGTAATGGAAAGCACACTGAAGAAATTGTCCAAATGGATGTTTGTTAAATCTTACTTTTTATCAATAATTCAGCCACATTGCTATATACAAAATATTTAAATTCCTATGTCTTGTAACCAAACATTTCTGAATAAAAGTCCCTTCCTTACAAATACCCCATGGGCCACCCTTACTTTTTGAGAACAAATAAAAATGAATAAAAAATGTTGGCATCAAACAAAACCTTGACAAACTGAAAAAAAGTAATTATCCCAGGGGTGTTCATGTGGAAATTACAATTTCTTAATAACAATTAAGATAATATAAATGAAGTACTCATCTCAATAAGTAAATTTCGTGACATAAATTGCTGAACAACCATATTCATGTAAATAAAAACTTTACACACATTCTTTCCACAAGTATTTCATAGCAAATTCACACATTTACAAGACAAAATCTTTTTTTATGAGTTAATTATATACATAAAAACTATGAAAACTATATAATGAACGGTGATAAGCTACTATCTCAAGTCTCTACAATATAATTATCTCTCAAGGGATCTTCTGAAATTCCAGGGCAGATATGAGCCAATGAGTATATTACAAAACATTTAATTCTGTACAATCAGGGGAGATAATTTGTGCAAAAATCTACAAAAATATGGTGAAAAACATCTGTTTCAAAGGACTTTAAGGACCCACTTAAAAGCATCAATGTTCTACAAGATGTCTTTGAAAAAATAGGTACCATTAAGCAATAACTTGTGTATTAAATAGATGTAATAAAGGCCTGTATCATAGTGTATCTAACTATTTGGAAGAGGTGGAATTTTAGAGTCAACAGTTGTTACAGTGAGTGCATAATATAGTCTATAAGAATTTCTAGATAGGGTAGGACAGAACTGAAGAGGCCCATCAGAGTGATAAACCAGGATGAAATAAAACCATGTTTCCTAAAACATCACGAAAAACAGAGAGTAAGTAGCGATGAAACTGTTGTTTTTTTCAAATATATTTTCAAAGTTTGGGGATATAGTACTTACGAAAACGAAAATATCAGCAAACGAATCTGACCCGAAAAAGTCGAAAAACAAGGGCTGGTTGAGTTAACCGAAACCAGGAATCTTTCATTCAAGGCCTATTTCAGGAATTATAATTACTTGTATTGTTTTTTTCTTGTCTGTGCCTAACCTTGGAGAACACTGAACTCGTCAGTAACACTTTATTGAAACTGACTTCATTGACAGAAGCTAGATGATTATCAGTTAGATCCTAGAATGAGTGAAGAAAAATCCCATTCTCCCCGTCAGTTTTTGTTTCGTGAAATATTCTTCAAAGAAGGTAGAAAAGTTCAGTCATGAATATGTAATGCATTTTTTACAAGTCATTGAATGAAATGTTTATATATCATAAGACACTTAATAGATATTTTTCTTGCCTTTTGTAACCCATTCAATCATATCCAATTAGTTAACAAGGTGCTTGTTCTTATAATCGACCATGGTCAGGTATATGGTAAATTAATTAGACTAAGTGCTTCCCTATCTCACTATGCATAAATAAATCATACTTTTATCACTAAGTCCAAGTCTCTTTCAAACCAAATACTGTAGTGTATACATTTGTAAATTGTTGATTAAAATTCCATTAATTATTTTAGGGTTTACAGCTAAGCAAATAGTCAGACACTGTACCTCAAAATAACTCATAATCTTTCTATCCTTAGCTGTTATAAACTGAGAAAACAACAATAATTGAAAACATACAGGGCATATCTGTAACAAATGTTACAAACATTTTGGATGCCAACCAAATAAACAGATTTACAAAATGCTTGACTGTTATAACCCTCCAACTCACCTCAGCATAACTAACTCAGCCATTGTTACAGATTTACATATCAGCAGATAATGAGTTTACACCGCGATCTGTTTTCAAAACTGTGAATTATACAGTTTACAACAATTTTTGTGCCATATGTAAATATTTACATTATAATCCTACACACTAAGAACCATTAGTGTGGTATCATATCTCCACTTGTTGTGGATTTCTAAAGGTTACACTGCACTCTGCTGATTATTTGATTAAACCATTTTACACCAATTTTCTCTATACTGAAGAGGATTTTGACACCGCTACAGTTCAGAGACTAAGGGACAAATTGGAGAGCAGGTTGAAGTAGGAGTGAAAGATTGCAGGTGAGAAAAATCTAAATAATAGTAAAAAGGCGTTCACATTCAGCTTAATTACAAAAACTGCTTCAACCTATGTGGTAAATACCCTCTTAATTAATTTTTATGATGCAGATCAATTATATAAGTGGGTCACACAAACCAATAACTTAATAGAGGTTTACTAACACAATCTAAGGCTGAGTAATTAGTTACAATACCACATGCTATGCTTGAAGCTATCAGAAGATCAAATCTGGAATTCAAAGAACTCCAGGAGCCATTAGTATATTTGCTTTTTTCCATTTTACCAGTTCCTGTTACTCTCAGAGTATTTTAGCCAAAATGGTTGACCATAGCACTTCATAACAATAAAATTCTAAAATATGGCACTAAAAAACTTAATTCTATACACACTCAAAAATCTTGTCCATAAACATAAACAAGATCACATATCGTCCATCGCAATCATTTATGGAAATTTAGTTGAAGATCTAAAGTGCGTTCAATAAAAATAATTACATGTATATGCCCTCAGTTATACACTTGACATAACTTTGGTCGGGTAAGCAAGGCAATCACTATACATGTATGCCCCTGAATCAACTAATGCTGGAAGGCATAAAAACTTTTTTCTCTACTGCAACCGGAAATCAAATTCTTACTCATAGCACTATTTCTTATATGAAATTCTTGCACATCTTTTATGACTGGTCAGCATCACATGACCTATGATGTCATATGTTGTTGTATCATCAAAAATTACATTGAATGTATTGTGTTGTTGCAAAGATATACTCAGTATATACAAATCATATGAGTAATAACAAGTAAGAAATCTTGAGGCGAATTACCAGACAAACCTTGACATGTAAACAACAGCAAAACAACAATAAATGCAACTTTAGCAGACATGATACAAGGCAGTCACAGGAGCTATGCTCATCTACATCTGAATCAATTATGCTACAATGGTATCACATAACTTTATTGTAAGACTTGCTATTTCATAGAAAAAACACAGAACAAAAATGTACCTAAACCAAATTATAAAGCCAGAGGTATCATCTTAATTCTGTTACAATTCATAAACTACAGGTCTTGACCCTAAGTCTGTAAAAAACAAGTAATGGCTGTAAATAAAGGGAGACAATTTGCTCTTGGCATATTTTTTCAGAAGACCACAGGGCAGCAAGTCTATATATAAATGAAACTAACACATGATACTATGAATTCTCAAGGATATATGCCAGTGAAATTTGTCTTGACAGTTTCAACATCCTATGGTAATCAAAGTCGAGAAAACTTGCAGGAAAAGACAGAATTATGTGAAATTCTTGCATAATTCGCCAAATTCCAAGCCATTAGTTCTTTTTGCCATATTTCAATGTAAACAAACCCTAACAAAAGTTAACTGTGAACAAAGATGGCATTGAAATGACTAGTAAGTATAATAATTTCCCACAAGTCTATCAACCACTGTCAATACAATGCTAGGCATAAAACACTAGGAAGTCAGTCAAATTTCATAAATCTTTGCTGTAACATTCCAAGTGTGGTTAGTTCAGAAGAGAAAACAATGGACACATTCAGCATGTGATTAAAAAATCCCAATTGCAAGCCTATTGTTAAGTCAGTGTCTCCAGTCACTAGGGAAAAAGCTACCCCTCCAAAAAAAATGTGTTGTGAAAATTCCCGTTTTTCAAGTATTTTTTAGCAGCACCCTGCTTCTCCCCCCCCCCCCAAATGCCATTACTAAATAAAGACAATAAATGAAAGTAAAATTCAGTTCCATTAAGGTTCAGAAAATGAACTGATCATGGCTACACAGCAGACAGTGGACTTAATTCCTGCTCCGCTTAACAATATCAAAAATTACAATACAATACACTAAATAATCTAATCCTTTGTACTTCTTGGCATTATATGTACACTAATAAGACAGGTGTTGATTATTACATCTACATTGTTATGACAGAATGTTTCATCGGGCTTAATTATGCACCTAATCAAATGGATAAACGCACAACCCCCCTTGTATCGCACATCAGATGTTACACATCAATTAATAAATAACCTGTTTAGCTATCTGCAGGAAGAGATGACTATCATTTTCATTACAACACCCAATGCATAAGTGTTTACTTATTACATGATTCCATTAAAATCTGATTAGTGATTATGACTCATCCTTTCTTTTTCAGTTATCTTTTAAGTCATGGAAATCAATATAAGAATTATACAAATTAATATACCAGGATATATATAAGTCTTTAAAGGCCTGGGTCTGTAATCACAAAGCATTTTAAGTAATTTTTTAACTTAAGTTATATTTTTCCTTAAAGTCGACTTCTTTTGTACTAATATAAAGAAGGAAATCACAACAATATGATTTTATCTTTGTTCTAAAGATGCCAATTATGACAAGAGGGCCATGATGGCCCTTTATCGCTCACCTGAGAACAAAGGCCAATAATTAATGAACATGTAATATAGTTTCCATCTCGTAAAACTCATTTTTACGTAGATTTTGAGATCAAAACCAACAATGAAGGTATAAGACTGTTAAACAAGCTAAAACGTAGCAAATTTTCTAATCCAAGGGCCCATAACTCTTGAAGTTGTGGTCTGATTCCACCCATAACTTAACTTGTCCATAAATATGATTAGGATTGGTGAATAAATGAATGCGCTAGAGTGTAAACAAGCTAAAATATAGCAAATTTTCTAAGTCAAGGACCCATAACTCTTGAAGTTCTGGTCCGATTTTGTCTATTCGAACTTGTCCAAGCTGTTTTGGTTATACACATTTACTGAAAATATTATTAGGATTGGTGACTTAATGAGGCGCTAGAGTGTAAACAAGCTAAATATAGCAAATTTTGTAATTCAAGGGCCCATAACTCTAGAAGTTATTGTCCGATTTTGCCCACAATCGAACTTAGCCGAGACATTGTGGCCATATAGATTGTGAGCAAGTTTAATCATGATTCGTTAAGAGCTGCGGTTGCTAGAGTGTAAAGAAACTAATTGTGGACGTACGCCGGACATTCAACGATCCTAAAAGCTCACCTGATGAATCAGGTGAGCTAAAAATGATAATTCATTTTCACACTTTTGATGACTGGTTTACTAACTTTAACCATGAAAAAAATTTACACTTAAGTAAAAATTTCGACGTAAAAGAAAATCTTAAGATGCTTTGTGAATACAGACCCAGGATTATTTTTTGTTTAAATATTTTTAAAATAAATTCAATTTTAAAAAATCCATTAAATTTTGTAATACATTTTTGTATTATTAAAAATTATCTGGTAAACATAACTTAATAGTAACTGGACAAAGGTTAACAACCATAAGAATGTTAAAATGAAATAGTTCATGAACTATTCATGAATCATGCAAGAATGGTTCAAGAAAAAAAGATTTTCAAGAATTTCTTTCAAAGGGAACAGTGATAGCACATTAAAATGAATAAATCTAAGCAGTAATTAACATACCAACAACTCTTATTTTATGAAATCACCCTGCAGTAAATAATAAAGTTAAGTAGATGAGCACATAAAAAGACTAAGGTTTGTGTAATGTCATAACCCATTCTTAATGAAATGAATTATTCCCCAACATGAAGAGCATATTGTGTTTACTGGGGCAACAGCAGTTGAAGGCAAGAAGGAGACATGATAGATATTTACATGCATAAATGATAGGTAAGAATGTATGTAAGTAGATGTTTTGTATACCATTAACATCTGGATTGCTTTCTTCTTCCAGCTATAATCACCTCAGATGTGATCCAAATTTATAAGAACAAGTTCACAGCACATTACATAACACCTGCCGGGAGAAATTTAATGAAATCGGGGAATAGAATTCACAGACTTTATAGAAATATTTGAAGAAAGACAGAAATTTTCAGTCAAGAAATGAGCTAATTTTTCATTTAGAATCCCAACATCGAAGGAATGTCTGTGAACCAACTGGCATAGTATTAACATTAACGAGGTAGAATGACACTACACCATTGCAACAGCAGTACAGTATGATGCTAAAAACTGCTTCATTTAAGGTTATAAAGAACAGTATCTATTCTCAGGAAAGTGCATACAGAACAAGAACTTAACTACTATGTCTGCATCAAGCTATATAGAAAATTCACTGAAATTTTAATTGATTAAAACATTATCACCTGTTATCAAAACATTGAAATCCCAAAGCAAGCCAACCATGGTGATTGACACCATAGGCACTCGCTTTCGTGATTTTTATACGTTTACAAACGTAATTTTTCAATTTCACCCATCAAACAATGTAAACCTGTTGAAAGAAAAATCTTCATTTTTTCCCTTCTGCATAAACACTATGATATACATGAACAGTATCAGGTCATTAAAACAACAAACAGAATTAATTAAACTTAAATTAGTCTGTTCCTCAACTTGCCCATACAACAGCAGGTTGGTACAAACCCTTTGTGGAATGAAGTGTACTAAGGTTTATGGTAGCTATGAGTATAACCAAAGCCTGTATGTTTACTTAGAAATCAACATGAAACAAGGCAGTTACAGACAATGAGCAAGAGGCAATCTGTGGTGACCACTGTATAAAATTATGGCAATAAACTAACAAAACTAAAACATCCACATTAGCATAAAGCAGTTAGACACAATGGCCTCGTTTCATCAAGCATCTTACGCCACTTCTTTAGTAAGAAGTGTCTTATCTCCTTTCTTAGCGTTAAAATACGTTTCATCAATAGTTTCTCAGCTACGAATTCTTAAGTTTGGGAACAATTCTTTCTTAACTTTACGATAGCTCATGGGCTGTCTTAAAGATAAGAAAATGCGGCTTTTGCCTTTATTATTATGAGACGGCCTTTTGTTTTAAGACCGTTGAGTGCAATGTTCAAGATATTCGTAAATAATGGAAAAGAATTTATGTTCAGGGGCGTAGCCAGCTACAAATGAATTTTATGCACACAAGGAAGAATGTAACACCCGCTGTTGTTTGGTTCTGTATGTTTTATGGCCCGCTATTCGAAATTGCGGAAGAGCATACAGTTTTTCCCCTGTCCATCCGTGCGGCTGTGTGTCCGTCCGTTCAAATTTTGGTTTCCGAGCAATAACTCAAGAAATATTTTAATGGTTGGTTTCACATTTTACATGAATGAATATAATAATAAAATGCAGGTCAAGATCGATTTCACTTAAAATCCAAACATTTTCTCAGAAGTTATGGTCCCCTTTTACATAGCCTAGCTCTCGGAGAGGAATTCGTGTCCTCCGAACTCATTTCTAGTTTAAATTAGAACTCAAATTGTGAACTTTCAGTTGTATTAGCAAGTATTAGCTAGAGGCACTGTCAAATATTATTTATTTGAATGCATTTATTTCAAACACCGTGATAACGATTGTTAGACATAATATTAGCTTTCGACTTAGATGGCATTTTTATATTGTTCACTTTTCAAATTAACGTTCCGCTGATGTTATTACTTGTTGACAACCTGATATTTTTAAAACTTATTTTAAGACCGTGAACAAATAATACATATTTTTCATGATAAAAATTGAAAGATAAAGCTAATAGATATTAAAATACATTTGGAGTTTTCGTATCTATCAACTGTTTTCTCCGAATCTTGCTGTGGAATCTTACTGGTCAAACGATAATAATTTTATCTGACGAGCACAACATACACAGGCATGCGAAGTAATTGTATGTGCAAGTTTAAGCGACTCAAAATCACATTAATCATGAGCCAATGTTCACATTGTTTAAAAACATATTTTCAGTTAAGATATATCGGATAGTTTACATTTTCGGAAAGATGAGAGCTTCATCTTTAATTTGGTATATAATTTACAAAAATCGGTTGATAAATAAAATAAAACTCTCTATGTAGCATATATA
This sequence comes from Lutraria lutraria, assembly GCA_964023205.1. NCBI lineage: Eukaryota > Metazoa > Mollusca > Bivalvia > Venerida > Mactridae > Lutraria > Lutraria lutraria. The sequence continues at coordinate 19,250,982 of OZ026844.1, read as the reverse complement.
TAGAATCAGTTCTATATTTCTTTTTAACATAGCCAGGGCCGGTGAATACACTTTACCCGTGTAGACTGTGTCGCGATCTTTACACATTTAGATAAGAACAGTTAATAAAACGGTTTAAAAATTTCGTAACTTTTGTCATAAGTGTCTTCGTAGGAAAGAATCTTACGAAAGATAAGAATATATTGATGAAACGAGGCCAATGACATTATTGAAGAGCATAAAGCATTTACAGACAATGACAATATTGAAGAGCATAAAGCATTTACAGACAATTACATTATCGAAGAGCATTAATCAGTTACAGACAATGACATTATTGATGAGCATGAAGAAGTAACTGACAATGAGATAATCAAGGAGTACAAAGCAGTAATAGACAATGACAATATTGCTAAGTTTAACTGCAAGCTGTGGTACCAGTGTATGGAAACAAACTGACTCAACTGCCTGGAAAATTCACTTTGGTACAAAGTGCATTTAGTGCTGTGTTATTACAATTAAGGAGTCAGCCACAAACTGTAATGGTACAATTGATAGCATAAGTCAAAGAACACAGACAACAATGACAGACAGACAACTTAGACACCATATGGGAGTAGAACAAACACCACTTGGCATTAACTAAAGTCTCTTTAGTTAACTGTCGGCTCCACAAATTTAACAGCAACAACTCAATGCACATTGACATGAAAGCCATTAATTTCATTTTGTGTTTATGCATTAATTAGTTCAAATATAGCAGGCTGGAATGACTTAGGAGCACAGCAGATGTGATGTAACTTGTTAATGATTTTATCAAAATACATGAAAATCAACTTAAATCAGCTTCACAGTAAAACAATTATCCATCTCAGATAGCAGTAAAACCAATACATGCTCATCAAATAATCTCTAATGTATAACTAATGGTACTATAGAACTAATCATATTGTCATAAATTCATATAAATAGGCAACGGTTATACTATTGATTGTTTTTCTATGCTGAATAATGTAAGAGAGGCAATGATGTTGCAATGCGCAGATCAATATTAAATTAAAATTGAATGAAAACTTAGGACCAATATCCCAAAGCTCAATATCTGAAATCACACAGCCTGAGTCTGGAAGGTTACCAAATTCTAAATTTCCTGCTGCTGTCTAACACCATAAAGAACATGCTAAATTTTCCTTGAATGTATAGCTGTAAGGGTGACAAATGAAAGCACAAAATAACATACCAAACAGTACAGTCAGACAGAAAATGGAGTAGTTTCATAGATGGCTCCAATCTCAGAGGATACGTTTCAGCTTTCCTAAACTAACTTAAGTGGAAATATTGTAGTCAATGTGTCAAAACTGAAGAAATGGGAAACTTTGAGGAAACACATCAATAAAGAAATCAATGTTTTATCTGTAGCAATAATGGCTACGTCTCCAATTGCTGCATATGACTGAGACACCAAGCAATTAGGAATAAGATACAATCTCAACTAAATTGCATATTCAAAGAGTCAGGACTTGGGATATTTATAGAGCTAATTGTATAGTGTGATGCAGGCATGATCAAAGACAGGATGAAGGATACTGATGACAGAGGTGATCTATGGTAGAGTAGAAGCTAATAAGATATAGGTGTCTAAGACAGGGTGACAATGCATGAGGGTATCTTGGTAACCAGGTTGGAGAAAAAGCAAGGGATAGAAATGAGGATCTTTAACTGAGATGCATTCAGATAAAATCAACTAAAGGCTTAATAACTTATTGAGGTGAATGATGGCAATTGAGTACATGGTGGAGTAACAGAAGAATTGGAAGATTTGTTATAGAGCATAACGGTGGCCTTCAAGGTTAATGTAAAGGCCAATGATAGTTTGTTGGAAGCAACGGAAGAAATAGAAATGGTGATTGAGGATTAGGTGAAAGTGATTGAAGGTTTAGAGGAGGCAATTGAATGTATGGTTGGGGAAATTGTGGCTACAGCCAAAGCAAAAGAGGGTATAGCACAGGAAACAAAGGGTGTGCTACATGGAATTTTAAAGAGTATGGTGGAAGCAATGAGGGCGTAATGTTACTACTTAAGGGCGGAGTAAATGAAAACGTTATGACAGGAAAACAGACAATTGCAGGCTGCTACACCAAATCACATTACTACAGAAACTTTTCCTTATAAGGTGAACTGTAAATGTCCACGATACAACATTCCTAGGTACAAACATACAAAGGCAATAAATCAAACACTTGATATAGTCAAAATTTAGACCACTTAGTGGGCAAAAAAAATAGAAAAAGCTAGTTTAGTAAGTCACATAGTCAATCAGTTTTAGCTGACATTTTACTTGTAATTTACCCTAGCTGGCAAGCGAAATTCTTCTTCAGTAAATCAAACAATACCTGTTTCACAGCAGACTTCAACTTTAGCCACTTTTCTGACACCCCAGATGTAGTAAAATGGTCTTGAACAGGTACAAAAGAGTTGTTTTTCTCCTAAGATACATGAAATTGGACCCATAATCTCAAGCTCACATTGGGACTGTTACCTAAAAGTCACAACTCAGAGAAAGCATCCTGTTCCTAATGACAAAATTGTCAATTCATGCATCAATCGTACATTTATCGAAGGACAGTTTATGCCTCCAATGTATTCATTCAATTACCAGAAATACCTTAATTCATCAAAACAAATATTATTTTAATGGAAGGCTAGTTAAGGTATAAGATAGCAGAAACCTATTGACAAACTCTTTCAAAGTTTAGAATTACTTAATGGTTTTTCGGTACATCAGAAAAAACAATCAAACATAAGGACAGCGTAAGATATGTGTGCAGTGTTTTAACGCAGATATGGGAGGAGCATGTGTTACATGCTATTTACTGATGATGTTTAAGAGCAGTTTTAATGCATTTTTAATTCAAGTACAAGATGTTTTTATCAAGTATAAAAAGTGAAATGTAAGATGATAATAATGGACCGTACATCTGCTCCTAAGAGGACCGTCTTCTTGTTTGCATTTTAAATGTTCACGAAACAAAGATACCATGCTATTCATAATTGAGTTGAATACTTGGTTGTCAAGGATGTAATTCAATATATTTAAGTTGCAGATGATGTATTCACAGTCAGCCTTGGGCTTATAGGATTAAGTGCACAAATATGCAATGATAAAAAATGTTATCCACAGACAAAATAATGACAGTATATGTATTTGACAGTTCAAATGTTGCAACATTTCTTCACAATTGCAATGAATGCATCATTGAAAGAGAACTATTTTGACTGACTCAGTGAAAATTCTAGAACCACAAAAAAATCAACATGATTTATCTCTGATTCTTTAGCACCAAAAAATTGAGAAGAATTGTTGATGATTCTACCATGATTATAGCTTGGGGACTTTGCAGGAAGCAAGACTGTACTGCAGCAGGTTCAAAATGATAGATCACAAAACCGGAAACCTGCATTTATAACATCCAAAGTATGCATTTAGTACAAACTGTAAGTCACGATTCCTGTAAACTTGCAATGCAATTACATATTGCGAAACTTCTCCTAAATACATGAATCTTTTTTTTTCAAACCAATATGAGTAATTAGGCTTAAAATAGAAATATTTTCATCCCCATACTTAAGATCTATCTCAAAACAAGGCAAAACATAGCACCTGCAGCTGTTAAACAAATTCATTGCTGCAGAAAAAACACACTTATAATGTGATTATGGTGAGATTATTCAACACAACATCAACGTAAGACAATCAGCCAGAAAATGGTGCACTTATTAAACATTTTTTAAGATAACTAATAAGCTAATCGTGCAACTTCTAAGAACATTCTGCTTTTACTTTAACAAGTTTCTCTGGAAAAGTGATTGATGAAAGTAAGGTACATTTTTTCAATCAGGCATTTTTTACCAGAAAACTAATACCATACATTACCAAATAATCACACCACATCTTTGAAATGTTCACACACCAATGTTAAATCAAATAAATCAACATTTATTGCCTCATCATAACTGCGCTTTATCTCTAAAATTATATCAATTTACAAACTGAATAAAAAGATCTGTTTCCTGTAATGGCCTGAATGGTTAATTACCAAGTTTAAGACATTGACAGAATGCCCGGATTTTATACATGAAGATATTGACAGTTTGCCTCTACCATTATTGTATGTATTGCATACAAAACCTTTCATGTGACTTAAATCATTAAATGGGGCTTTATCCAGTGACAGGAAGTCAAAAAGGGCAAGAACAATTTCACTAAATATGCTTAGATTTATTTTCAAAGATCAGCAATAGGTAAAAAGGTGCACAGCTGAATGTTCTGTTTTGTGGAGAATTTTAGAATTTTAACTTGGGTTTTATGCACTGGATTTTTATTACACATAGCCTAGGTTAACAATTAACCTGAAGTTTCTGCGCAGAACCATCTTTTACCACTTGCTGATCTATGTAAATAAACATTCAAGACTTCAAACAAAACAGCACCTACTTCTGCATGTTGTTAACATTGAATCTGATCACCTGATGCAGTGAAACATTAAAAATATAACACAGGACAGAATTGGGATAATTAGCAGTCTTTTCTAACAAACTACAACAAGTGAATCAATATAAAATTGGTTTTCACAGCAACGCAAAGGCCAAGAAATGATGTTCATGGGCAGATAGTCAGAGAAAACTTTATTAAGATATACAAACATGCAGAATGCCCAGATTTTATACATGTATTTATGGTTTGTAAACAACAAATTATCAGCTCCAATATTTATAAATACTTGACTTTGGAAACGTCAATGGGTGACATGTTTTAGGCATCCAGTTGCACTAACTTAAAAACATTCAAGATCAATTCCATGTACTTAATTAGGAACAAAAGGCCACTTGATCCTCAGTAAATTTCATACAATCATTTTTCACTGCCCTCCCCCATCTTTTAATGCCCTTCAGCTTCAGACTACAGCAGTCAAAAACCCTATTTGCAAAAATGATGATGTCAAGTCAATCTACAAATTTAATGTTGATTCTTAATGTTTAATGATGTCTCATGGCGCATCAACAACCATGAGATGGTCCTGTAGCAATCTATACTGCAAACAGCATAATATTAGATTTATAATTAAATTCGTCCAGACGACATGAATGCCCCGCTGAGAGCTAAGTCAAAAAGGGGCCATAACTCCTGTGAAAATGTTTGGATTTTAACGCAAATCGAACATGACCTGTAGTTTATTATTATACACTTTCATGTAAAATATGAAACCAATCCATGAAATACTTCTTGAGTTATCGCTCTAGAACGAAAATTGAATGGACAGATGCACAAATGGACAGGGGTAACCTTACAGGGCATAACAGTTCCTTTCATGAGTACCAAAGATGTGATATTATTGACATTGCTTCTTTAAATTCACCTACAGCAGTAGACAGACAAAATCAACATCTACAGTAGCTGGTTCCAACTAAAATACATTAAATACACATCTAACCAGACAAAAACAAAAATGCATCCAATCTATTATTTATTATCAATATCTGAATGCCCCCCCCCCCCTGATCAGATCAAAGCAACAAGTTAACCTCCACCAATAAAGAGCTAATTAAGATGGTCTACACAGATTAAATAACCATCACACAAATCATGAATATGGCATAGTTGTATTCCGATATAGATAATCCGTCTGTTGATCTCAGTCCCAGAAGTGCAGACTGCCCTGAAAATAGGAATTCTGTGGTGCTATCTGACACATGCATATAACAGACATGCATACGATCATAGGATCAGGTAACCATAGATGTTGCAATCAGAATAAAAGTCTAAGAATTATCTACACAGATTTATGTCAGACCTTAGAATTCTCCCAAAAACCTCGGTAATCAGACCCAAGAATTCTTTCAGATAGGAGAGGTTTTCTATAATTAGAGAGGTATTCAGATTAGAGAGGTATTCAGATTAGAGAGGTATTCTAACTAAAAATGTACTTAAATTAAAGAGGTAGGGGAGACAGGTGTCAGATTAGAGAGGTATTGGCCATATTAGAGAGGTATTCTATTTAGAGATATTAAAATTAGTGAGGTATCCGGATAAGAGTGGTATTAGAGATATAGTCTTATAAGAAAGATAATCTTAATTACAGGTATTCTAGTTGGAGATGTTTTCCAATTAGGTGATGCTGGAGATTTCAATTAAGAGGGGTACCTTGATTAGAGAGGTTTGCAGATTAGAGAGGTATGCAGATCAGAGGTTCTCTGTATCATTTTAACATTTGGTACGGACTTCAAGGTGCTCAGATTATAACAGTTCTCATATACAATATAAAGATATTCAAATAACACTGTGAAAACTTGTTAAAACAGACATTTTGATAAAAATCTTCTTCTATTGTATTCTTAGTGCTTAACAGTTTAGATGGACACAAAACACTGAAAACTGAATGTGTTATCTAGATATGGGTAATATCCACATTTTAGGAGGGTGGAAAGCCTGTGAAAAAAACCTTTATACTTCAACAAAGTTGAACAATAACTATAAGAAGATGGTCAGACTAGTATTTGCATATTCTTAATGAGGAACAAAGAGTGTATAAATAATAGAATGGTACAAATACATACTTACTGATATTGATACATGCTCTTATCAATAGATGCTCACCTAAACATTTGCTGATTCTATTAAAATGAGATTAACTCTTGTACCAGAAAAGCAATGAGGGGGAAACATTCAATTACAACCATGTATCAATTTCAGCACCAAAATTGGATCTTAATAATGCTGGATCCAATTATCACCAGCTCTATCATAGCCATGCATAGTATAACTTCGAACTGATGGTCGAAACTTTATTATAAAATTTGGGCAAACAATAATTCCCATTCTATCAACATACCCAATATCATTATAGAGGGTCGCTGAAACTTTTTAAAACATTTTTTTTAACATTTTGGAGATATACCAAGTACTTCATTACTAAATGAAATTAAAAATATTGGCTAAAAAATAAATGACCCGGACTATAAGTCTAGGACCGGCATAAGAGGTATAGGGTCTATCTGGAACAAGGAACTTTTCACCCCTTATAAAATATGAAAATTGGTAATTTTTTCTTGACAGCATAAGCTTTGGGTTATGTTGAAGACTATCCATTTAATACTTAATCAGTGTTTATAGCATTATGCATTGTGTATTAAGTGGATATATTATTTTTCCTTCTATTCACTTTTTTATAATATTCTTAGAACAAGAAAAAAAGCCGCCTCTTAGGTAAATAACTTCATGATGATATCCATGACTAACACACAGCCATCACATAGACTAAGTTTCCCCAGAAACCTGACTCAGAGAGTACATAATACTAATGGAGTACTGACCAAATGAAATATTATCCTCAGTAAATATATCGAGGGCTCAGCGCAATACTGTCGTAACTTGTTCTTATTTCAATATAAGTTAGGACAGTGTTGCGTTGAACCCTCGATATTCAGTCCCAGCATTGTCATGAATCATTGCTGTTCTGTATTTACAATCTAGGATGAATTCAAGAACACCAGGGTTTGTTTGATCATTAATTTACTCAACATATCAACTTTTTCAACACCTTCGACCACTGTAGTAAAATAGAAGCAAAATTTCATGTACTATTTCAATGTACATTCGAACCTGATTTAGTAGCAACCTCCGAAAAAAGGCCAGCCTGTGAATATAGGCCTTTCTTTTTAAAACCATCAATAAGGCCACCTGTCCATAAAGTACATATGTTTTTAAAAAAAAAAGACCTTTGTTCACAGGGAAAGGCAATGAACTATTTATTGACACAAGAGGACTCAGACATCACTAAACCAGATAAAATACTACCAGCTAAATAATATACTAAGTATATCGACTTTTATCTTCACTAAATATTCAAAGCAACTTTTACACATACATGATGACAAGTAATTCTCTAGATTTTACCACATCTGGACATCAAACATTTTGCTTGGAGGACTAAGTGAGGCCTCAGGGAGATTCACAGCCACCTTGCCCTTCAATGACCCTTCACTGAACTATTGAGGCCAAAACTGAGTTCGGAGCATTGCGTATATATGTGGAGTATTATCACATCTACTTCCTGGTGAACCATTTGTGTCATAGGAGATAATATGATTCTGAATTTAGAAGGGCTCAAACTTAAAAACTGAGTCAAACTAAATTACTAAACTAGGTGAACAGGTATAGGAATGTAGCATTCCCAACTGAATATTACACACAAATCCAGGAGTGGCATCATGCAACATAGTGTAGAATACATGTACCTATCCAAACAATTACAGTGACTTACCGCTCCGAATGGGGATAGAAGACATATATGATAGCTTTTACATTCCAAAATGTCTGCCTAATGTAACCATGGAAACAGGGGACACATCAATGCCCACAGGGATTTGTGGAAAACCACAGGGTGCGGAGTAACTATAAAATAACCTCTAATCCATCAAGGTACATAGATTATAATTTAGGCTTAGATAGATGTACTTTAAATGAGTCATTAATAATGTTTTCTATGTGTTAGAAATATCAGAAATTTAGCAACTATACTTGCCTGACTTATCTTTATATCAGAAATATAGAGATACCATTGTTCTATACTTAGTGAAGTTAACATACAAGTTAACAAAGGTACTGACTTTTACTTAACATACTTGACCAATGTCTAAAAGCGCTAATAACAGCCTGGGAAAAACATAAATTTTCATTTTTTATGTTGTATAACAGTATAAGCAAAAGACAATAAACAATTTACTGGACCACATGACCGACCAACCTGAAAATATTACAGGATGGGACAAAACAGTACTAGTCTAGCTACCATATAATATGAATCAACTTAAATCTTCACTCAAAAACAAAGAAATACTGGACTGTGGCTCGGTAATTCACTATATTTTACGGGACCTCAACAAACTTTATACCAGAGGACGGAGATCAGACAGTCTGTAGTCTCGATCAACTATTGAAGGAACAAAACTTTACAGTTTTGGACGAACAGTTTTGAGGCTTACACCTCACTAAGATGAAAACTAAATTGCAAATTTGAGAGGGAACAAAACCTAATTTAAATTTCTACTTTATATTCAAAATTTTTTATTTCAGGTAGAGAAACACAGATGTAGAAAAAATTACTGTATTTCAATCTCATTACATCGCAGGCATTGCATTGATTAGGAAGTTTGCATTCGTTAGAAGTACACACGCTAATTAATTGTCGTCAATAGCGATCTCTCTCATTGGTAATTTTTTTAGACAAATTCAATTTTTTTACAAAAATTAACTTTCCGTCAAGTCAGAATTTCATAATTGATCATACCCATAATTAGACTATTAAATAGACACATCTGTGTTGTAATTGAAATCCCATTCAGCAATGAGCACTTATTTATTCCATAACCAACCGTGCTAAAATTAAGCATAGAAAACTCCACAATTAATCGATAACAGCATCAAGACAAGTAAATACATTGCTTTAAAACAACTCTTCACACAGCTGACATTCGACTCTGACAGTAAAGTAAGAAATTCGAGACTTTTTAATCAGAATTGATAAAAACAAGTTATTTTCATTTTGTGTGAATAATTTACACATTAGTGAACATACTAGATTATAATAAATATTTAATCAGTCAACATCACAACAACTGATATGAATCTTTTAAAAGTACTCACCCATGCTATTGCAAAATGCATTATATATTTATTTTCTCACATCACAATTATAGTTTGACAGGTGGAAATTAGAGATACAATCAACGAAGTGAGAAATGATTCTGATGTTTCCTATAGAGCTTTACACAAAATGTCTTAACCAATTAGCAACCCATCACAATTTGCCATTTTTTTAAATAAACGATTAAGAATGCAAATTCAAAACCACAGGTGCACAACAAAATATAAGCATTTTGGACAATGTGGAAATTTATATTGTGGAAATTTAAACTAAACCAACATCACAATTAGTTGAAATTTGATAATTATTCTATCTCTATTCGAGAGATTTCACCACCTCCATTTAAGAGAGTTTCCCAACCAACCATCATTCATTATTCATGCAAGGATGTGTCAACTTCGTTAAATTCCTGATGACATACATCCATCCACAGAAATAATCAATGGCCATCACTTTTGATTATCAAGGAACCTTATTACATAAGATAGCAAGCAGTAAATATTTAAAGACGTCCATAAGAGCACGGCTGCTTGGGACAGCAAATGAAACTAGGCTCATGGTGGTAGAGAATGGCTGAATGTCAAACGAACAGAAATAATGCACCATACATAATAATGAGCCTCAAAACATACAGTTGGTTTCATATCAGAAAGCAAAATATGACAGTCTGCAAGCAAGTCTACAAAACAATATACCATGAAGCATCTTATGACACATGCCAGAGGTTTTTCTTCCTTCATTTTGGGAAAAATAATTGCCAAAATTGCTGATTTGGGAAATAAAATGGCTAGTATAAGTTTTTGGGAAAACTGCATGATTATAAAGAAATTTTCAATTAGGAAAGGGCCTTTAATAGGCCTCAGTTATAGAAGGTAAAAAACCCTGCTCGCAATACGTCCAATTCGCTGAATTCAATTTGCAGAAGTAGATTTTAGAGACAACTGGAGACAGTGGCTATTCTGAACATCAGTGGTTTTTGATAACTTAAGAAAAGAGATGGCTGACCCCTTAGAAGAGGCAACAGTATCTTGTGAGGGAAATAGACGAAAAATAACATGACATAGCATACATGTACAATCATATCCTCCCAACATTTTGTTTACCAATAGGTTACAACCTTGATGTTTAAGGACAGAAAAGCTATTCAACACATCTACTTTATCATCAGTCCCCAAAAAGCACAGGACACCGAATTCATCATGATGGTGGTAAAAAGATCTTTCTACCAAAGAGCAAGAGCAATTGTTTACAAACAAGATATACTTCAAATCAATCCTACCTTCATAATATGTCCATTTTCTGTTCCAGCAAAAGCAACTGTATGGTCCTTCACTATGTCAACAGTGAGTGATGTAACTACAGTGTTCATTGTTGTGGCAGCCTCAGATTTAACTGGAATAAGACCTTCAGAGGGTGAGTTTACTTCCTCAAATTCACCGCAGTAGTTGTCATCTATTTTCAGCTTCTGCAATAATAACAACAAAAATGTAATACTCAGTATAAAAATTTCAATGGTAAGCTTGGGGCCCTTTTAAAATGGGGAAAAACATCATTAGGGGTGAACAGGGGGGAAATAAAATGATAAGGAGTTATATCAGCAAGTGCCTCTAGAAGCAGTTAGGTGACCATGATTGAAAGCAACGACCCCCATCTGTAACAATTATAGAATGCAAACACTCTACTGAAATGCAGGCACATAATATGGTGCTGTCTAAAAGAAAAACATCCAATATAAGGGTTTTTTTACCCAAAGAATCAGGAAAAATCACTTTCTAGAAAAATAATTGAGCCTAATTTCTGTTTTACATATAAAGGAGGGCGTGTTTTTTATACAAGAGATAAGTATTTCACAAAGAATAATAATCAGTTTTTTGCAAGATATGCATAATCAAAGTATTGATGGAAAATGAACATACATAGACTTGAACAGCAACATGAAACAGGAACTAGTTTAGCATTTGCATAGAAATGAAGATTTATAACATAGTCGTGGTTTTTACTAAAATGACTATTTCATTGGGACATAAATTTGTGGATTTTGAATTTTAAAAAAATGCTTTATCTCTGCATTTAAATTTGTGGGGATTTGATTTTATGGATGAGTCGATCCACGAAATTAAATCCCCAATGAAAATGAATGATTCTACAGTATGTTTAAAATTCCAAAAATAATATCATTATATTGTCTAACTAACTGGGTTACAACACCAAAAATGTAAAACTTACTGGAGTTGATCGACATGGAGATGCACGGAAGAAATGTTGAGGACCTGTATTTCCATTTCCTTTGAAGCATTCTTGTATGTTTTGAGTGAATATGCTTCTCACATTTCTCATTGGATAAACGCAAAGTGCCGAGTTAGGGGTTGGCTCATATGACCTGAGTTTACTGATGGAGAAGGATACATAGAGTACATCTTCATTGGCTGGTATACCCATCGTCTTTGCTAGCTGCGACCCGGCTCGGCTCAAAAATGCAGCCTGAGGTCGATTGTATGTGGTACCGTTAAATGTGCATTGCAACTGCAACTCAGCGTAAGAAAAGAAGTTCTTGTCCTTTTGGCAAACACGGAACATTTTACCGATGTAGGACTGTGAAGTTGTTGCATTTTTCTGCACAGTTATCATATAACTAAACCCTTCAGATGCAAAGCCATATACGTATATAATAGGAAACAGTTCTCGGAGATTATAGTCCAACATAGTCGCTGTTTTGGTAAAACCCCCTTTGGCTAATTCAAAATCACTGAGTCTCCTACTCGCAAAGTTAGGAATTGATTCCCTTTTCCAACCCATTTTTGTATACTGGGTCCCGACGTTAAGTACTTTCATAAACTTCCCAGTTTTGTTGTCAAATGGTCCCGGAGCAATGTAAGCATAGGTAGTCGCTGACTGGTTGTTGGCAACAATTGCTGTAGGAATATCTGGTTCAGTAATAGTTAAGTCTTGTATATGATGCTTACGACAAATGCCCTGAAACAGGGTTATGCAGTTTATTAAGATATCGTTGTCTTCATCGATGACAATAACTTTGCTATGGCTATCCAGAGGATACTTTTCTTTGTGGCATGGAAATTTTTTAATAGGACATAACAAATTATCATCCTTAGGCCCAGTAAATACTTCCATCTGATTGGACAGATTTGGTGTGAATGCATATAATCGATTCTTTGCACCGACATATAATATACCTGTTCTTCGGTCTAACACAGCATTTTCAAACAAATTGGAGGAGGATTGGTTAAGTTCATATTTATTGGCAATGTAAGTCATCGAAGTTGCTATGGCAACAATATCCATCAATTGCAGCAGAATCACTGCAGGCCACTTCATCTTGACGACAACTTTTCTTCAGCAATTATGGCACATTCTTAAAATTCATACACATAAAAACCTGAAAATAGACAAATAATTACATTTGTAAAGTAAACAGAAATACTGACATATGAACAAAAAGAACACTTGGAAATTCAGTGATGGAACTTTCCAGATGCATGGCGTATCAAAGCTAAGGCATTAATAACATAATTCTTAGATATTGATCCAGGTCAGAATTCCCCAATAAATGATATAGAAATATTAAAGTAAAAATGCATAAATTTTAAGCGTGAACATTTTTCCCAAGCCATTCTGATGCTTATTGAAATCAAAAGAAATGCAACATTGTTTCAATCTAAAAGGTACAAAAACAAAAACATGAACCTGACATTATTTCTACCTGAAAGGAATAGAAATCATGAACCTGACATTATTTCTACCTGAGAGGTGCAAAAATCATGAACCTGACATTATTTCTACCTGAGAGGTGCAAAAATCATGAACCTGACATTATTTCTACCTGAGGTGCAAAAATCTGGAACCTGACATTATTTATACCTGAGAGGTGCAAAAATCATGAACCTGACATTATTTCTACCTGAGGTGCAAAAACCTGGAACTTGACATTATTTCTACCTGAGAGGTGCAAAAATCATGAACCTGACATTATTTCTACCTGAGAGGTGCAAAAATCATGAACCAACATTGTTGACATCTAACACTCATACATGAGGTAAACTTCAGCGTAAAACCTATTCATATCAGTTTGGATAACACATCAATAACGCATGAATTGTAAAAACTTTCTCAAGTTTGGTTTCTTTCCAAATCATTCATAACAATTCAAGGTGATAATGAACACAAAGCAAGAGGTGATTGTAATCAACACTGCTTGTGTTGCTGAAAATAGACTCTGAAGCACCTTCCAGCAACATAATAATGCTTTTAACAGCGTTGTTGCTTTTGAAATACCAGTTTGCTAGAATTGTTTTTCTGCATAAATCGAAACCACACCAGACATGTCACTTACCTACTTATTAGTTAACGTGTTTAACATTTTATTTACGATTAAAACTGAATACTTCCGTACAACATTTCTGGCGGCACACAATGAAAAGACAGCAAATCCTTGTTTGAAGAATTTTTGGGACACATTGTAAAAAATTAATAATTATCAAAACATCTGTGATGAATCACGATTTTTCATTTTCTCAAAAGACAATTCGGGTCATTAATTAAGGAATGGCGTTGATTATGAAACAGTCGATATCTTATTCAGACAAAATCTCATCTCAATGTGTTATGCATATGAAATACATTTGATCGATATATATAATTATCTCCATGTATATATTATTATATACATAAACTTCACGAATCCAAACAGGATATATTATGCAATATGGTAGGATCAAATAGGATTTTTTTTTACCTTTAACAATTTCAGTATAAAGTACACACCATGCAGCTTAATACCAGGGCCATCGTTTATTACTTGTTAGACAACAGTTACATAACTGACTCATTCAAAATCCCCTGACCCCTAAGTTATTAAAGTAATTTTGACAAAATCTTTTTTGTTGTTCTTTATTCTGGCTTTTCATTCTTAACGACAACTAACAAAATGCATACCTATATACATACAAATTAAGTTCAACTCACATAATTATGCATGAGCAACTCACATCTGAGCAAACATATTTTAAATGGGATGACCTTATGAAGACACTTAGTATCAGGGAAAATTTTCAATTACAAAAAAAACACCTTCGCTAATTAATGCCACGCCCATTTTTGGAACAATCATCATCAACAACAATATATGTTTCAATGCTCCATGCAAAATGCATTTTTGTGCATGTCAGTTTGCACCAGTGTCAGATTGCCAGATGTCAGGCAAGAAGCTTTAAGGTTGGAAATGAAATACAGTGCAACCTCTCCAGATCAGCCCTCTCTTCAGCAACAACCTCCCGTCAACAACAGTATGATTTGTTCCCACTGCACAATTTAACTATTGATTTAACCTGTCTTGAGCAAAAACCTCCCTTCAACAACAGTATGATTTGTTCCCACTGCACAATTTAACTATTGATTTAACCTCTCTAGAGCAACAACCTCTCAACAACAACAGTATTTTGCTACTCCCAAAGGATGTTGCTATGGAGAGGTTACACTGTAGTCATGTTAATTAACAGCTACATTGTCAGGGCTTGTTTTCCTTCTATAGCAGGGGCCGTTAATGGGCATCATCCCCTAAGGAAAATTCTTTGAAATCATGCAGCTTTCCCCTAAATTATAATTCACATCAAGTTTTTTCTTCCCCTTTTGCAAAAATTATTCGTTATTTTTGCCCAAATTTAAAGAAAAGGCCCCGTCCCCTACCTGTGAAAAAAAGCCCTGATTGTACTTGACCTAACAAAAAGGGTCAGTAGGTCACAAACTTAACATACCTTTTCTACTTTAAATGAATCATTCATAACCAAATTTTGTTTCAACAGAAGCTCGATATACACATATTTATATACAACAATAATTTATTATATCACCAAAATATCAAACAATCTTCCATTCTTTGATCACAGGATATCATGGGTATTCATTTGGAATATTTAGTATTTTTTATTTCAAAGTCCATAAAAAGCAACAATTTTATATATATTTTCAATACATTTTTATATATCATTCATTTATAAGGACATGGAAGTTTATACAGGACTATAAAACCACCGTATAAGAAATAACATTTTTATGACAAGTTGTCAAACGGCATATGACACCATACAATATAAAACACAGTCGTAATATTTTAGGAATGTAATGGATCGTCTACCCTTGTATAAGGTATCGGTAATGCTATCTTGGGTGCATAGTTAAACAGATATTCGTAGTTAAAATGTGAAAAAAAACATTGCACACGTCATTGTCTGACATGTAATCTTTGTTTGGTCCATTCATTTATCTTGACGGTACAATTGATAATTAAAGAGGTACATTTAAGGAAAATATTTTTTCATTCACATAATGCAGTTTAAGTTAGCTTTGACTGTATAACCTAAAATAATACAATTTGTAAGGGTTTTTTAGGTAGACTCTGAGTCTCATCAGGGATTTTTTTGGCTAATTTTATAGCCAACATTGGGTCATATTCCCAATTGAAAATAGTCTTTTTTCCCCCAATTCACAGACAAAAATTCCCAAATGGAATTTCAAAAATATTTTTTTTAGAAAATAACTAAAATCTCTGAAATAGACATGTAATGATTGAAAGTTCCCATTATGGGCAGGGATTGTGTATGAACAGTTAAATATTGGAAAATGGAAGTCACACATATTTTCCCAATGTTTAACAAAACACCAAGGAAATTCCCAATTCCAAGGATATGGGTCATGTTCCCAGAATAGTCAATACTGAAAAAACCTGCCCTTCTTAGGCTAGCATTTATCCAAAATGGGCAAAAGAAATCAAGGTCAAGAACTGTCAGAATTCTTAAGTAGCCCAAATATTTCATGTTTATCATTATAAATACAATGAATACATAAATCATATCAATAAACCTTATTCATGAATGAAAAAATCACTTAACATAACTTCAATTTAATCTTGAAGGATTAAAGAATAGAATGTACAAGAGCCATTGTTATTTAATTTTTTTTAGTAAGAACAGTTAAACACAACACAGAACACTGCGTAACACCTTAATACCATATCACTTCAGTTCAAATATTTCATTCATAACGGTGATTACAGAAATGGAGGTAATCGGATATTTAGCTGTATGTAAAACACAGATCTTATCTTGAAGATTATGGTATTTTTCTATACATGGTGACTAATTGGTATTTAATGCAACTTTGACCACAACAATAATCAGCTAATATTTGTGACAAGCCTTGTTTATTATCTACTGAACCAAAATGTATGTGATCATTGTCTGTGTAAACAAACTTATAAGTAAATTTCTATTGAATTATAAGACAAAAAAAAACATTAATAATGTACAAGTCTGTGCTAGAACAAGAACAAGCTACCATTCCCCAGTATATAAAACTCACAGTGTTGACTATAGAATGTTCAGCTTAAGGCCGTATTTAGGGATTACCGTGTTGTAAATCACAACAGAAGGGGTATACTGTGTTCATCAAAATAAATGAATACTTTCAGGTTTTATGCTTGTTTTCAACAATATTTTAGTTAGATACTAACAGGCAATTCACCCTTCAGCAGTTTTCAGAAATTCAGAACCAGTACTAACCTTGTTCCCCGCAAGTAACTACTAAGTTAATAGCTAACTTGACCATGTGGATAAATGACCTTGGATACAATGTTTCAATCAAATCATCATAGAAGACACATACGGTACCAAGGGTTCTCCAACCAGCCACCATAAGGACGGTGACTGCACCCAAACCAATTGAGCTGATGGGGCAGGGCCGACAGGCTTAAATAAAATGACAAGATTTCAAATCCTGGTGAGCACTCTAACCACTGGACCACGGCCGGATATTTACTACTTTTTTGCATCAGTTATTGAGGGAATAACAATAGGGTTGCCAAAATGAATAGCCTCACCTCTGTATTAAGGTAAAACAACTACTACATCCTAGAATTAAACAACAAAAATCCATACCTTTGCAAGAGCCCCTGATAGCAATCAGTCCAGGTGTATACTAGTTTATTATACTAATGAACTTCCTGGTGTACACTGTATTTCATACAATCAAACTGTGAACAAAGGCTGCCTTTGGGGTGGACATGTGACCTTTATTCACAGGTGGCCTTTATTTGGAGGTCATTTTGTTCTAAATAATTGATGATGGTTTTTACAAGAATGACCTTCATTCACAGGATGACCTTTATTCACAGGTGGCTGCTAAAACAGTTTTGACTATTTATAAGACAATTTATAGTCAATTTTGATACACATAGCAGGGCTCTCCTTTGACTCTTGAAATGGCATTTTGACTCTTGAAATTTGAAAAATAAGGTTTTTGACTCTTGAGAATTGGAACCAAAGGGTCAAATTTACTATTACTTTAGTAGAAAATTGTGTTGACTCTTTATATTTCTATCAGCTAAGGGTCATTTTGACCCCCAACTTCTGAAGTCTATGGAGTGCCCTGCATAGTGACACACTGCAATGCAGTTTATTACAATCTAAAAATTAATTATTCTTAGTAGATAGATCTGACTGACTCCAATTAATTTCGATTCTCAAAGCAATTAATTTTGGTTAGAACAGAATAAAGGAAACAATTAAATGTGTGACTTTCAATTAACGAAATGCCAAATAAAATATCAAGGCAAGAAAGAAGCGCATTTATTTTACTGTAGCATTTAAAACAATGTTCATTTTTTTATTTTATCAACTAAACAACAGATGTAATGTCAGCATTATAATTATCTGTTTTAGAATGAGACAAAGGCAAATTCATTGAATATGCAGTAAGACCCTATTGGGGCCAAAATTCAGGCTGTATTAAAGTGCAGCTCTGAGCAAGGGAAGAACAAGGATTTCACTTTCAGAATTTTTAATATTGTGCATGCAGTGTATATAATTTGATACAAACATGTAGTCTATCATGGTGTGTAACTGTAGGGCTTAATTGGAATATCATAAATAACCAGTATCAATGTTTGTTTGTTTGAGTGACACGCCCCTTTTCAACAGTCAGTGTCATAATTTTGAGCCTTTTTGAGGACAGTTCATCGAACCATCGTTCCCGGGAAGATCTATGGTTACCAGATTATCATCCTCCGTAAGCAACTGCCTACTTTCTCACATAAAGAGACATGGTCAGTAGCCGGGCTGGAACCCACGTGACGACCCTCTATCAGTGAGAGGTTACAGTGATTTGACGTCAGCGACCTTAACCACTCTACCATGGAGGCAGGTTACGAACAGTATCAATACTAACTAATGTATGGTTACACAATAAAAATACATCTTTATGTCGGCGACAGAAAACATCTCCAGACTGTTTTATCTAATCCGGCGATTTGGGTGGATTTTAGACGTGCTAGGTTGTTCTATAATTGCATTAACCTCAATTCTGTTCTAAAAATCAATGTTAACTCAATCTAAAACTGAAAACAGCAGCTTGAGACATGGTACATTATTTCAAATTGATGAAAACTGATAAAGTATTTTCCACTGTTTCACAGAAGACTTTTTTGAGATTATATCGTACAGACTGAAATATTGATTTGAACTAACCACACACATGCTAGCCTATGTACTTTAGTTACGGTTGCTTAACACTTGCAATTAATGATTGCTGACTCGGCATTTCTGAATATCAGCTTTTGCTTTCAACTGTCAGGATAGAAAACAATTCATGAAAAGAATAAATGGGCAGTTTATATGCACATGGTGCTTGATGGATAGAATTTACACACGATATACTAGCTGACTATTTATTAATATCTGAAGCATTGATGAATACTGCAAAACAGAAAGTACAGCAAATTTACTTGCTTTAATTATAATCCATTTGTTCTCACGCTATTTGACACTTGGAACTAAAATTAATCACCAATCTAACTCAATGTGACAACTAATATGTTAATAATTACCTCTACCAATGTTCATTTATTTAATTACATTATTAAACTCATACTTTTAAAACATAATCACACAATAATTAATGAACAGGAAAATAATTTTGATTGAACACAAAACACTGCACTTTCTGCATGGGTCTGTCTCTAAATGCTTACTTGAAAGGCATAAAATGAAAAGATCCTGAATTTCACTTATTGATTTCATCAGATAAAATGCCATTTTCAAAATTATATCGTGACAGACAGGCAGTTATCCTACCAGCTTCCCTGGACATCATTTAGGCCTTAACCAGTACTTATCACATTCTATCTGCAAGCTATACTCAGCCAAGCTACCCCATATAATTCAGAGGTGGGTGACTATTTAACATAGAATGTTATAGTTCAGTCAAATTTATCACGGACAGTGTGAGCCTCATCCGGGGTTTGAACGCACAACCTCTTAATCAGCAGACCAACAACGAGCTGGAATTCACGACCAGTAACTCATCCAACCCTGTTTCTTCTGTTGACAGTTTACCATTATGAATTTAATCTAAGAACTTTCTGACTACAAAAAATCTAAATTTCTTACCTACTCAATCTAATTTTTTTTTAAATATAAAGGGTCTGAATAGAGGATAAATGAGGGAAATCCAAGCCGTTCACAAGAAAACAAAAACATGAGTAACTTATTTATATGAGCACTTCTCGCTTATACTGAATACATTAACTTCATTGATTAACACTATACTTTATTAGAAATAAGAACATCACCATATATATCAAACAAAATCTGCATGTATTTTGAAATTTTTATCTTAAAAGGTTGAATTAATGATATTGAAAATGAACCATAAACTCACAAACCGCCGGGATATAACATTCATTTTCAAGTCCCTTTAAACCTAAGTTTTCATCATTGTATGAAACTGACCCATATACATATTGACGTAAGTCCTTATTTTCTAATTTTTAATCCACTTCTACAAACAATCTAAAATACATAAAGAGCTAAGCAAGCTAACCCCTATTCATTAGGGGCCTGGGTGTATTAATCTCTTAAATTGTGAAAGTCCTCAATCAAATATTGCATCTTTGGAGTTTTAAAAATTATACATTACAGTTAGTACTCTCTTAAATTACAAACTATAAAACTCGTCTCTTGAACTATGATACTAGATAGTCACTAAAATATTACACTAAATCATACAGTTAACATAAGGACGCATCAAAGATCACCTTACCACCAAATAAAGGTAATGATACTAGTTAATCTCAAGCAAATTTCACGCTGAGTTCATCCTAAACAACTGGCCTATTTATAAACAAATTTTACAATTTTACAACGCACTGGCGATGTACTAAAGTGTTATGACATTGCATCAAGTGATATTTAAAGACACCGTAAATAGTTGGCTACATCATCAGTACATCCCTATTAAAATGACCACAGGCATTAAACCATCAATTGTCAATCCTTACTGTTCAATAGAAGCCAATTAGTACCAGTATTTAATGGACATGATTGGACATTGTAACTAAATGTGTTATGAAAGACTGAATAAAATTATTATGTAAAAGCTACCTGAAGATCAAATTGTTGCATCTCCATACAGAAGTACAAATAATTGGTGTCAAAATGTCAACAGGACAACACAAATAGGGCATTCATCAGCAAGATAACAAGGTGCACAGTGAATGATGAAAGGTGACAACTAGAAATTAAATGACCTTGACATATTGTCATTAAGTTTGATGAAATAGGTGTGTTACCAAGGCCAAGATCCTAACTACATTAAAGGAAAAATAAGTTAACAACAAAAAGGGCTTGGATCTGTCATGTAACTTAGTAACCAGGCTAAATTTATACGTAATGTAACTTGTAACAGGGCTAGATTAGTCCATATCATGTTTCATGATGATAAAATTAAACCATATGAGATCATGAATCTAAGATTTATGATTATTGTGATATAAATAGTTATGATGCAACTTTATCAGAAAATTAACACTGAAACACTGGATTAAATAATGAACTTGAAATTAGCATGACAAAAAATAATCTACCACCATATTTAACATGTCGGCTATATCGGATTCATCTAGACGTTGTTTACAATAAACTGGTAAAATATCCAGAGATAAACTTTATAGCTAGGCTGGTTTGATAGCCAAATTAATTCATGAATACAGTACAGGAGTATATTAAGAGTTTACCCACAGGCCACTCCAATGCTGAAATATGCGATACCTTGTATAAGTATTTTACAACATAGTAAGAATGTATACCTAAATATAACCTGCAGTTATGTACAGAGGTTAAGAAACAGACATGTTTGAAGTACATAAGGATGTTGTAAGTTGACTGAAACCCAATATGCTCCTTAATCATAGCTGACAGGACTGCCACCGCAATGGTATGGGTGACCTCAAGTTTTAAATGGATATAAACAAAATTGAAATAACTAAAAGGTTAAATGAAAAGTGGTTACACTCAATTTAACTTTTACTATAAACTACAATTGCTTGACCTTATACCAAATAAATTACATCAAGATTTAACTGATATACTGTATGTTCAACAGTGATTAACACATTTACTGAATTTGACCAGCTAGATATTGATAACTGCAAGATAAAATATCTTAGTTGCATTCTTAAGTACATAATTATAATCATCAAAAACTTGACAAAGTAAAAGGTCATTCAAGTTCATTCTGTTTGATAACAGCTTATAGTTATACATAGTCCATTACATGAGAAAAACTGCCTCAACATAATTATTAAATACCCTCAATTGATATTGATCGATGATTTCATTAATTTAATGTTTTTCATCTTTCAGAAATCAAGCTATTTTATTTTACTTGCTTCCAGACCTGTTTGAGTCAGATTATTGATATGGCAAAAAAAAGGTTTGCTTCTTGTTAAAAAAGGGTAGATAGGAAGAGGAAGTTTTTTTAGCTTTTGAAAGCATGCGGAAACGTAAAAAGTAAGAATGTGAATGTACCATTCCTCAGGGAATATTAACAAAAGTCTAGAGCCATGAGAAATAGCAATGTCGGGTAACCAGAAATAAGCCATTTTGTTTTATCCCAAAGCGAAATGCCGCCACACCTCATGTTCCTAAAGTGTTTATGTTTTGTCTTATTTATATGTATGCACTATTCTCATTTCAACACCTGACTGGGAATTGAACTTGTACTGCTACATTGACAGACCTAGTAGATTAGCTATAATTATATTGCTAAGTCAAGTCAGCTGTTCACATTAACAATATCAATATCAACATTGGCAAGAATCCATGTTCTATTTCATCCTGGTCTGAAAATTCTAGTAAGATCCAAAATGCATTAAAGATTATAGTTGTGATTTCTAAACAGAAAAGATCAATGGCACCGTCCTAGTATAGTACTATAACCACAGCAAAAATATTTCTAAACATGAGCCACAGAACCTACGCAAGAAGATAATGGACCTGATAAGCCAGGATGTGTACTTAAAGAATGAAATCACACCTTTACACAACTTACATATATATAAAGATGTAGCTTATATAATAAAATTATAAATAAGAACAGGTAATTATTTGATCAATTAGCAAGAAAATAATTATCTTTGACAAACTATAGTTGAATTTATTGCGTAATTCGTGGAAATAAAAAAAGTTGCTTAGAAATCCATAAAAAATTAACAACCTGATGAGTGTTTGATTTATTTTTAGAACACAATAATATGAACCACCCTAAGATGTCTTCTGCTGACATCAACTTGAAAATATTTTCGACTTTTGCTTTTAAATTAAACCAAATACTAACATGATTAATGTCAGTTTAAAATAAACAATGCGAGTTTTACTTAAAATATTAAAATAAGTCCATCAGATCACAAAATGTTGAAAAATGACCTGTTCAAATCAAAACAACAAAATACATATTTTTGAGCCCACGTGACGAAATCCTACAGACACAGGTCTGTTTTTACAAAATTTAATCGTACAAACACCATGACAATGCAATAAATACTCACACAAATAGTGACAATGTACAATTAATCCAAAATATAAGTTCGAATAATACAAATAGTAAAAATTGCTCGCGAATAAACAAGCACTCTACACAACAGTATAATCCTCACTACACGAATTCCAATCTCCTACTAAAGTGTATCGCTTGTCAATTGCGCATGCGCTGTTACATCGGAAGTAATGTGTTAAAAATCCGCATTCGCCGGTACATAACAAAGGTAAGTAAAACTTCAAATATCTATTTAAGTACTGTATAAACGGTTAGAATTAATTAGAAATTTGATGGAAAGTACCCCAATTAACACCAAAGTGGAATGAAATGATGTTTCATAATGTGCGTGACTGAAAATTGCACTCCCGAATTTGCGCTTATGTTGGAGGTCTCACACCAATAAAAGCGTATTCGTACTCATATTATTTCGACTAACACTTAATTTGCATACAATTTCTAACACTATGTCTTAAAACATATTGTGTGATAATAGTTATGCTGCCATTTTGATGATGCAGAAATATCAGTATATTATTATCAAAGCTCTTAATAGTACAGAATGCAGATGCTCGTTAGCGTAATTCGGATTTCTGTTTAGCTGATTTCAAAAATGAATTTTTAGTGCCATCGTCTCTGGATAGGAAGTGGCCAAGAAAAAAATGTATCACGCTGTACCAAATATTCTATTTCATTGGACTGTCATTCATACCTTCTCCTTTATTGAAAATTATTTAACTATGTTCAGATTATATTTTATAATTACTGCATGTGGTCTCTGCCCTATACAGTACGGTTCGGGTGATTTGTCCGATTTTCGCGTTTCCCCCGCGTTCGTAATCGTCAATTTATCACCCGTAGCGGCGATTTTCATCGCGGCATCGATCTTGAAAAAACCGCGAATCACCGCAATGTCGCTAATCACCGCATTTTATGACTTATTTATCAGTCGGTAATCTTTGATAGCGATGGATCGCGGTGATTTGCGAACTTCTATAGCCGGCTCTCAAGTAAATAAAATGATATTAATTGTGAATCTTTCTTCTACTTTTGCTTTCAGTTGACCGTTCATTTTCCGAAAACAGTCACATGGTAAGATAATTCAGGATTTAACACTTACTAGCCAAGACCGACTATAATCCAGACATCTGATTAAATTTTGTCAAGTAGGAAATCCCATTCTTGAAGTAAATATGTAGAAATACTGGCAAATTGCTAAGCGAATATGTAAACTGTGTAGCTATGTTTTACATATGCAGCGTTACGTACAGGGCGAGATTCATATGTCTATTATAGTGTTTTATATATCGAGTACCAGGGCGAGTTTAGACCGAGTCGCAGTCTCTCATTGTACGAATGTAGCTCGGTGCTCTAATCAATAAAACCAGTCCACTGTTTACATGTAATATTATTTCGCGCAATAATATACGAAAGCTGACAGATTAATTAAAGCTCATCAACTACTATTAAGTTCTCAACACTCGTTGATTATAATTTATGTCAACGCTAATTTTTCACACATATCGGGTAACAATTTGTTCACAAAGCACAATTAAATAATGTGTGAATAACAGTGTTATTTACAAGAAATTCGTAAGTTTTGAGTAAACTAAAGAGACGACATCGCGTATCACCGCGTTGAACGATCGTCGCCGCAATCCACTGCAAATTATTGCCCTTCAGTGGTGACGGTCACCGTCGATCGTCGTCGCTCTGTATGCGACGGCCAAAATTCAAATTGCCGCGTTGAAGCAATCTACCTGTGGCTTAGCGCGATTTTAATTCCACGGCGATTCGCGAAAATCAGACAAATCACCCGAACCGTACTGTACATACACAGAACAAACAATTTTCAGGTAATTGAGATCAGCTATGTCGGAACTACTCTCATTTGAAGTTCATAGCAAAGACCTATACATTATAGGTCTTTGTTCATAGTTAAAACTTATTTATTTTACATCGATCGTAGAGAAAGTTTTTGTGACTTATATTAACTTTGCTTGATGACTGCTTAAGCTTCCTGGATTCTGACCAGTACTCGCATTGAAAGAAGGGATTGTAAAGGTTCCAGTAAAATTCCACGGCTGACAGGATTTGAACCCACAACCTCAGGTTTGAGTAAGGTGTCCAACACTCTACCCCTACAACACTGCTCCTCCCTTTAAAAGTGAATGAAAAGAGGATATTTAATTTTACTGACAATAGGAGATCACATTTATAAACAAGTGTAAAGATATTTTAAGCATGGTCTAGTTGTTTGGGTTAGCTCAATGCAGGGTCTCGCTGTTAGTTTTATTCATACTTTATGATTATCACTCTATTGAGTGATGATTTGTCAGAGTGATCAACTTTGTGTTCCTGTTGTTATTATTATCAAGCACTTACATACATACATGGATTCGCAACTTCCGTATTAACAGTTTAAAGTAATCAAATCCCGCGATAATAAGACGTGAATCAACGGGAATACAAGCTATTGTTTACAAAAGCGAAAATACGAAAATATCCGTGATAATCCGAATGATAATAACAGCGAAAATGTCCGTGGTATTCCGAATGTTTAATCTCGGAGACGAAAGGATTATAATAGATGTCCGCCATCTTGGAATTTAAAATGTTCGACTGATGCCTTTTTCAATGCTTATACTTAGACTTTGTGGATTATAAATGTATCTCAATATCTTTAAGGAATTTGTTGCATCCTTTACCAATTTCCCGTGCCCAATTGCCAGAGTTTTTTTAGTA
Organism: Lutraria lutraria; assembly: GCA_964023205.1. NCBI lineage: Eukaryota > Metazoa > Mollusca > Bivalvia > Venerida > Mactridae > Lutraria > Lutraria lutraria. Next base: position 19,224,676 of record OZ026844.1, on the reverse strand, counting down.
TAATCAAATTCGTAAACACCCAATTACAGCTGTCGGACATGGCCGACTATATAGCAATGCATTGTGGGATCGCCGAACGATATCGTTTGAGCTATTTTTAGCAGTTGCGAATCCATGTATGTATATAAGTCCTTGTTATTATTGATGGGTGGATCAATAGAATAGTACTAAGTAACACGCTGGATCCAATTGCGAAGTCGTGGGTTCAAATCTTGACACTGGCTTCTGATATTTCAGGGATGCTTCTTCAGTTTCCCCATCCCCACTTAAACTTTAAGAAATATGAGTATACATAGTTCCCACATCTACAATATTTACCTCCCTTGTTTTGAATTGGCGGCCATTTTGAAAGGTGTTTAATAGAAAAAAAAACAGAAAAGTACAGTTTAATATTAAACAACTCAGTTTATAAAATATGACTAAATCATGAGGTTGAAAAATCCATTAGCACATCAGGTTTAAGAAAATGTAGTTGTCACATACTTATATCCTACTTTTAGAATTATCAAAACAAAGATATAAATTCTACCAACCCTTGTCAAATATGCCTTTCAAGATGGCTGCCTATTCAAAACAACTTTAACAAGGGAGGTAAATATTAAAGGCGTGGGAACTATGTACATTGTATTGGGATATAGATGCCCAGTTCTCTTGTACCTCCTTTGTCCTCTATCTCGAGCTGCTTTAAAATAACCATAGCTTTTGAATGGGCAACATGCAGATAGACATAAACCTATTATTTATAATTTATTAATTGCTTTACTTGCATGTAAAGTTGTGAGATAATTTATGGCCTACAAGACTTTAAATGCACGATGCAATTGTTATATAACGATTTATTGACAATAAATACATGTGCAATTATTGCCTTGTCAGAGTGTCACATGCGAAGTTTCAAGTTAGACATGGTTCTGTCTAATGTTGATTTGACAAAAAATGTATTTATCATGATCGATTGTTTCACATTTATGGTAGAAAATTTTTGTCTACAAAGGGAGACTAATCATATGTACAATCATCAAAATTGTACTATAATTGTCTGTCTTAGAAATTTTTGCTGTACAATCAAGATTAAGTTGGTACAAAATGCCTCTAGGCCACAACTTTATACCGAAGGAACGTATTATGTTATGATGCTGGCATCTGTCTGTCTGTCCGTTAGCAATTTCATGTCCGCTCTGAAACTCTTTAAGCCTGCGAAGGATTTTGAAGAAACTTGACCCCAGCAATTCAACGTGTAGAGTGCATGTTTTGGAAGGCTCAAGGTCAAAGTCACACTTAGGGGTCAAATTTGGCTGATTTTGTGTCCGCCCTGTAACCCTTTAAGCCTGTATTTGTGCGCATGAAATTCAGTGGTTAAATGGAAAAAAACGCATATTCATGCATGAAAAGTACCCCAAAGTAATGTTTTTACAGTATCAAATATACCTTCAGGCGTATATTGCTCTGCCTTACAGTACCCCTGTTTAGTTATTTGTTGGATTACAAAATACTTGCTATGAGTCACAGTTTTGATTTATTAATTATGATTTGCCGGAAATTACGCTGGCTACTTTTGTAAACCTTGAGGCTCTATTTATATGAAGGGGTTTTATGTATAGTGTAGAGATGGAATATTTATAAGAGTATTTTATCAGCAGCATAACAGGCAAATATGCTATATTACATAATTATGTACAGTTGAATGTGGGCATTATCATATTGACACCCAATTCTAGGTTCAATAACAACATACGTAATTGCAAAATTATACTCATTGATCCAATCATTGATATATGATAGGAATATGCATGTAAATCTGTAAATTTTGGAAATAAATATCTGTGAGGTATGTGGTTTAAGCACTTTTGTCTATTATATCAAAAGGCCACCATTTTTTAAAAATTTATTTATTTATCTGAACATTGTTTATTAGTCCAGCGCATTTCCACTCGACCACCAATCACCTCTCACCGTTTTCAAATTTAAGCCAGTACAGGGCCTTTTTTCCTTCTATAACAGAGATTGAAATTTGCCAAATAAATCAAGTACTCTGGTTTCTTTGTACTAGTATACAATACTTCTTGTCAAAAAATGGTCATAACTTTGTCATTTTAAAAATTACTTCCGAGTTTTAAACAAACAAAAATGTTTACTGGAAATTTCTTCATTTAGATTGGAAAAATTGAAGCCTGCATGCTATTTTCCTGACCCAAGCAAAGAGGGGAAAAATCGCTGTTTCTGTAAAATAAACAATTCTGCACACATGTACCGGTACATGCATTTACAGTAAAAGACAGACTTACATTAATTGTTTCATTTAAAATGTAGACTCGAAAAATGTGACATATCTATTAAAAAGTGTCATAGTCTGCGATTATACCTGATTTTGAAGATAAAATAAATATTAAAAAATTTGCATGTTTTAAGTTGATTATTATAATTAGTGTTTCTTATGTTGCCTTTTCCTCTCAATGCTACGATTGCAAACATTGATTTTGTCGAAATTAGCCCAGTGGAATTAGTAAGAAACTGATGTAAGCAATTTAATTAGAGGTGGGAGGTTTTATCGGTATATCGCGATATCAGCTAGACAATATAAATATCACAATATTTTTTCAGCATACCGATATATCGGGTTTAGCTTAAATAACTGAACTTTATGTTTATTATAGTAAAAAAAAGTTCATACATTGTGGTGAAGTGTTATTCATGTCTAAATGCTGGTCAATCTTGTAATATTATTAACTGTGCACGCATACATATTTATATGTACACACGCATTAATAGTTTCAACAGTGCTAAAAAAGAACAAATTATTTGAAGTGTGAAACTACACTGTCAGCTATAGTCTGTTTTATTACCCAAGACATTATATAAATGTTAATTTTTAATGCTTTTCTGTAAATTTACCATTTATATATATCGCGATACGTATCGCGATACAGCATGAAATATTGTGATATATCGTGATACGCTTTTAAGGACCGATACCCAGCTCTAAATTTAATTATATGCAAGGGAGGTAACTCCTGCTTCATTTTAACAGTGTAATGTTGGTATTGCTTCCCTTTGCTTATTACTGTGTGCATATTTTAGAAAAGCAATGGAATGAATTTTACTCATTTCAATGAATCTAAATAATAGATTACTGTTGAGTAAACAGGGTTTTTTTCCGGTGTTTTGGGAATATGACCCATACCCTTGGGATTGGGAATTTTCGCAGTATTTTAATCAAAATTGGGAAAAAATGTATAACTACCAAGTTTTGCAATGTTCAACTTAATCTACTTATTCTCCCATAGAACAGTAGCAGAATAAGGTATTTACTACCAATAGTGATGTTAATGAACTTAAAAAATTAATATTTTTGAGGGGGGGGGGGGATTGGGAATCTTTTGTCTGTGAATTGGGAAAAAAGATACTATTTTCCATTGGGAATATGACCAAATTTCGGCTATAAAACCGCCCCAAAAAACCTTGGTAAGTTCAGATATTTTTGTTTATTGCTTTTTTTTTGCTACATATTGTTCCCACATCTACAATATTTACATCCCTTGGCGGCCATCTTGCTTGGCAAATTTCTTATGGCCGCTCAATAGGAAAAATCAGAAAATTGGTTATTAAACAACCCAATTTATGAATGATATCTTAATCCTGACGTTATTAAAGCCATAAGCACATCAACTTTAAGAAAATGTAGTTGTCACATATGAATATCCTATATTTAGAATTATCAGAACAAAAATATAAATACATGTATCTTCTATCAATGCTTGTTGAAATTGCCAACTAAGATGGCCGCCAAGGGAGGTTTCCATAAGTGACCATTGAGCAGTACTCTTCAGAATCCCTGGCAGATGGCGATATCGCCTTCTCCTAGAAAACTTAGTGCTGGCTACTTTTTGTCAATCAAAATAAAATGAATAATCTGTGAATAACATGTGCTTCAATTAAATTTAGCCTTCTAGTCTGAATCCTCTGGTGAACACTGTTTGTTTCTGTTTGTTTCCAGTTGTTGTTTTTTCTAAGAAAGTGACACTGTCAGTGTCTTAAACTTAGAAAATAAGCCATGTTTAAAAAAAAAATTTCCTCTTTTTGCATTGTGGATATTCCCTAAATTTCTCTTTTTCGAGTCAATTCCCCCCCCCCACCATTACCTGTGCTCAGCATCTTACCCATTTCCTAAAAGAAATAGTCTGGTTCCATTAAATAAGACACATGTTTGACATAAACATTGGTGTTATGATTTTGAATTTTTAGACCCAGTCTGAAAACTTAGCTTCTGATTGGTTGACTTTGAACACTGTCTTTATATGGACCAATAGCTAAGCTGCATTTTTAGATTGGTTCCTAACTTCATGTGCTGACTGACTTCTTTCGAAATCTGTTAATTATTTTTTATTACTATTTTTTATTAAGAATAAAGTATTTAGTTTTTTTGAAAATCATGTTCAATACATGTACCTGCATTAAATCACAGTTGTATTTGGATAGTTAAAAGCTGAAGGCTTTGGAAAATCACTCAAATATTTGTTTTTCATTTTTAATACATCTATACTTTACAGACCATTTAGATGGCTTTTACAACCTTTGTCCTAATATGTTGATAAATACTAATTTGACATATTTCTTTATTATTCCCTGCCATAATCTGATAATGGATCAAAGTTGGATAGGTTAGGAGGAGAAGTGCAGAGCACAAGAATCATAATCCTGGCTTTTCCACTTCTTGGGGTTATTACCCTTTGATTAATAGTTGAATACAAATTTTGTCACGGGGGGGGGGGTCTGTAAGATAAATGAAGATAGCTTATTAAAACCTAAGTCTTTTGGTTTTCTCGGTATCGTGTAACCAAGTTGTGCTATTTAAGAGCAATTTCTCCTTTGATAACTTTGACGGGGAATTCATTGGCCAGTCTGTGACTGTTTCGTGTTCATTATACAATTATTATGTTAAATAATGTACTTTTAGTTCTATGTATCGATGAGAATGTATCTAATATCAACTATTACTAACACAATCCTTGACTTAAAAGACTTTGTTTCATTTGAAGACAAGTTGAAAGCTTTCAAAATTGCCTATTTTTACTGAAATATAGTCTGGTTTTAATACACCTATACCTTAAGGCTATTCCAGATGTGTTCTAATATTTTCTTACAAGTACATATACTTACCTATCAGTCTTTTAATCTTAAGAAGTTATGTATATATTTTAAAGTTCCATCCACTGTATTGTTACCAATAAGCACCCCCCCCCCCCCCCCCTAGGGGGCAATGAATACATGTAGAACCAATATAATATGCCATCACAAATTGCTGAAACATTGGTAGATCTGATGTCAATATGCATAATGTCTGCAAAGGCAGATCCAGCATTTCCGGCTAGGGAAGCGTAATATTTAAGAAAGTAGGCTGTTTTAGAATTTTAATTTGAAAAAAAGATATGGTGCAATGATTCTGGTGAGTTTGGGGTCTTTTTTCTACCTCATTTAATTGGAGCTCTTCAGAATAGAATAATTGAATGATAGGGGTAGGTTGGCGGGGGGGGGGGCATACGCTGGGTACACTCCCCCTTGAATTTGCCAGTGATCCTGTAGTGTAGTGCTTAGATTGAATTTGCGACATGTTCTGTGATATTTGATGTAAATTTATGGCTATATACTTATCTGTTTTGGATCTTATAACCTATTATGGACATAAACACTAATTTATATTCGATTTCCTATTGTAAAACGCTTAGGAAGGTGCTAATTAGAGGGGGAGGGGCTAAATGAGAGAAGGGGTGCTATTTAGAAATCATACAGTATATGAGGTAGACAAGAGCCTAAAGGGACAGGTGCTAATATTAATTGAAATACTGTAATTAAACATTCTTTATCAACTTATTTATTGCAGAAAAAAATGAATGTATTGTCACTTAAGAAGAAATAATCAAATTGGAACCAGTCTGAGTGTCTGTTAAATGCTAGACTGGTTTTCCTGCTTCAAGAGGTAGACTGTGAAAAAATCTTATCAGTAAAACTGAAAGTTTTCAGAGAACCAGACTACTAATCTTCTCCTTACGGAAGATAAATACATACAGGTAAGATGCTTACAATTTTTTTTTTGAAAATTACATATTTTCACTGTGAAGAAATATACTTAAATATTTAAAGAATACTTGTAATATCTTGAGATATTTGATTTTTGTGAAACATGTCGACAGTTATTTCTGACTGAATGTTCTGAATCTGAGAACTTGTTATGAATTGATTTCTTAAATTGTGAGAATTGAGAGTGAAAAACTGAATGTTTTACAAAGTTTAGGGATTAAAATATGTTATTGTGTTTTTTTTTCTTCCTTATTTCAGTCTATTTGATACATTATACTTCTTATGTCCCGCCATTCGAAATGACGGAAGGGCATATGGTGTTACCCCCATGCGTCCGTCCGTCCGTCCTACCTTCCGAATTCGGTATCCGAGGGACAACTCAAGAAATATTTCATGAATTGGTTTCATATTTTACCTAAAGGTATATAATAAAAGACAGGTCAAGTTTGATTTCTGTTAAAATCTACATGAGTTATGGCCCCTTTTTTCTTAGCTCTCAGCAGGGGCATTAGTGTCCTGTGGACACATTTCTAGTTTTTATTACTTCATGGATAATTATGATACTTATATTTTGAACTACTCTTTGTCAAGTAAAGTGCAGGTTTGATAGAGGACCTTGATGTGATTTTCACTCACAATATTGCAAGATCTTTATGTGCCTTGACAGGTACAGGTAAAGGACAGCCCTCGCACACCATGTTACAAATGCCACATTTTTTTACATAATTCAAGCTACAATGACTAAGTGGTCTACACATAATACTGTATGTTTTATTTCATTCAAATTGTTGTATAAAAAACTAATTTACATCACGATGATCTGGGATACATTCAGGATTTTGCAGGTTTTAAAAATGGGGGTGGTAGAATTGGTGTTTATACCATACCTCGATCAAGTTTGAACCTGCCTTTACCTCATTGGCTAGGATGTATTGGGTTGACCTTTAGATATTTCAGGCATTTTTTTGTTGATAAGCATATTTATTCTCCACATATTTATGATACAACAATGATATGACTGGCATTTCAGATGGGGTGGGGCAGACACTGGCTCCATCCCATCTCTTAATCCACCAATGGCCTAATATTTAGGATTCTGCAGATCTAGTGCTGTTTTCACAGTCCAGGCACAATTCTAATTAATTAAGGAGAGGAAAGGGGGGGGGGGTTGTATGTTTTATGTCTGTGTTTAATAAGACTGTCAATAAAATCATAAACTCCTCATTTCCTTCATACCCTGTAAATAATTAACACATGCTTGTCAAAACATATCTTCACAGTTCATTTGCGTTGATCATTATTGAAGTTTAGCTATACAGGTGGTCTGAAAATGTGTTCCCTACACAATGCACACAAAGCTATTGTGCAATGATTTAATAAGCTTGTGTGCATTAATAAATCCACTGCATACTGGGTGCATTTGCTATTGTTCAGATCCGTGATTCAGTCGATTTTAAACAAATTTGTTAGACGATTGATGTTGGCTCTCTTTTTGACAATTTTCACTTTTTTTCTGAATCTAATCAAACAATTTTGTGTTTCATTGATTAACTGAGATGAAAATTGGTTGTGAGGAAGATTTAAAAAATATATGGTTCTGACGCTAAAAGATTTTTGCAATTCTTTTGTCGTTGTTGTTTCGTTATCAATTTTCTATTTCTATTTGGTATTTGTTCAAACAGACCTGTCTGTATTGGTCTCGCTGATCACGGCTGTGGTGGTTAGTAGTTAGTGTACTGGGCTTGTAGACAGGTAATCCGGGCTTGGAGCCCTGTTAAGGCAGATCAAACCCTTACATGAAAATTTGACAAAAATGTAATTTTTTCTCCTTATCGAGGGTTCAGCGCAACAGTGTCGTAACTCATATTGAAATAAAAACAAGTTACGACAGTTTTGCGCTGGGCCCTCGATATGTGAAGAAGTTGCTGGCTCCTTGCGGAAGGGTATGTTAGTGCTGGTTACAGTCCAAGAAAACTGGTTATGTAAAGAGGTTGCCATACAAATATATGACTGAAAACTTGAGTTGACTGTTGAGTCACTTTAAACACAACAATTATTTTTCTGGCCTTAGAGAGGCTGAATAAACTTAGGCCTGTAACATAGCATTACTTTGTTCACAATTGTTTCTGCAACAGGAAATTCAGATCATGTTAAACGTGAGATTTTTTTTTTTTACTCAGAAAATAAATGCTTTGTTACAAACTGCAGAAGCAAACTGCTCTTCAAATACTTTAAATTTTCTCTTAATGTTGGCCTTTGTTCACAGAGTTGACAGTGCACATTGTTTTAAGAATACAAGCTTTTTACATCTTGATGTGCAAATTGTCCATTTATGATGTTATATTTGAATATATATAAAAAATATGTTTGATCACACGGGTGAACTGATGTGGTAGCAATTGAAAACGAGTGAATTACTGCGCTATTTAACAGATCGATTGATCAAGTTGGACCGCTTAACTCAATAGGAAATGTGTTGTGTTAACACACCTAGGTTTGCGAGTTTGAACCCTGCACACAGCTGATGTCATAACATCCAAGGCAGTTTGTCCTCCATCACTAATTGTGGAATAGTTGACAGTTACTAGTTGAGAACATGGCCAGTTAGGATACACTGTTTAGCTTAATTGCATACTACTATATAACTGAAATTATGTTAAACACAGGCATAAAGTGCCTATTAGATCTTCGATAATTTGATAAATGGATTAAATGCATAAAAGAAGCTAGCTATGATAGGAATAATTTTTGATGCCAACTTTGAAGCATTTTAATTCAATGATTTTTGAGTTCTTGAAAATGTTGATCTAATCTTGGGATAATTCCTAGATCATGCTTGATTGAGTTAAGTCTGCTTAAATACTTTATTTCTGAGATGCTTCTCTAGACAAACTACAGACATTGTAAGGCTGACAAAAAGAAATAAACAACTTTTGGTTACTTAATCTTACTTTGTGTAGATTTGCTTAATTTGTATCATTATGTAACCAGTCTGGTAATATAATTTTAGGTTAACCAGTCTGATCATGTGGTCTGATGGGGTCTTCTGGTGCTAATGAGAAATGATTCCCGGAGAATCACTCATTTTAATCACAGGCTGGTCTTCACCAGTAGACAGATACTCGTCTGAATGAATATTATTTGGATACATTCATTAGAATTCATCTGTGTGGTCAAAGGCGGGAACTCATAAAATACTGATTATTCTGCAGATCTCCCAAGTGATTCAATTAAGGCCCAAAGCACGAAGATTACTTTATGATCAGGGACCTGGATTTTTATGTAGATTCATCTTGAATAATGCTTAGAAACTAGGGTCTGATAGAAACTAGGGTCTAATTAGACTAATAAATGTTAAAGGACTACAAACTTTGTCTAGGCTGCAACTCAATTATTTAGTGATGGTTTCAAGCATTATTCCCCTACATGAGTCGGTGTATCATACAGAAGAATCAGGCCCGTACCTCCAAGGTCAAGGTCACACTTGAAGGTCAAATATTGGGTTTACTTTGTCCAGAAAGTAGACTCAATTGTTCAATGATGGATTTCAAATCAACTCACTCGGCTTGATTGTTCACCTGCAGGAGTCTGTGGCACGCAAGAATCAGACCCATACCTCCAAGGTCAAGGTCACACTTGAAGGTCAAAGTTAAAAACTCGGATTATTTTCGTGTCTGCTCAGTAAGTTTGTCATCGATGGATTTCGGAAATACTTGGCAGAAATTTTCACCAGCATGTGATGGTGTGTCATGCGTATGACCTAGGGTAAAACTGCCTCTCCAAAGAAATCAAGTATGCATAATTAAGTAATAGCCAATAACATTGAAAAAAACTTTTTCAACTGTGTCAAAGCAGCATGTGGGCGTATTGGTCACTCCTGTGACAAAGCTTTAGTTACATAATTATGTATACAACATGTCACTTTAAATTCATTAGAATACCTTATTAACTTCTAGGTTTCTTGATCAATTACAGCCATTGTCTCTGTATATGAAATTAAAACTTCCGCATTGGTTGATTTTAATATCTCTTTTCCATAAAAAATAGATTTTTATGTTAACGCATGTAAAAATGGATTTTCTGTCATTTTCCCTAGGAAATAAACATACAACTTGAGAACCATTTTTTTATGCAAATTTTGTCCTAATATAGAAAAATACAGATCTTCTGCTAGAAAAGTCTTGGATGACAATTCAAACCTCAGACCATCTTTAAAATAAAGGTTACAATAGAATACAACATAATACAATTTACCTGAAATATTTTCTGACTCAGAACTTTTGAAAACTTTTTGAAACCAAAAGTTTGAATCCCAACAGAGTCGGTTGAGAAACCATTTACAGACTTTTTTTCTCCTTGAGGGAAAAGGTGGCGTGGCCCTTAATTACAGAAAGGGGAAAATAGCATCTTGAGGTAGGAAAGGGGGACAATAACAAGAAAAGTCTGGCCTTTAGGAAGTCGTTTCAAAACTTGTTGTCTCCAAGATTGCAGTATTGCACTTATAAATTATTTTCCACATCCCTGTAAAACATTAGTAATTCAAACATAATAGTCAGAATTTTTTCTCCTTATAATCCATCAGAAGAACAAAAAGCGTAATCTCTAAGGAGATCTTAGTTTAATTTACTGGTTTTATCTATCTGGTGACAGAGCGTTCATTATCAATGGACAGTTTTTTCCTGATCGCCCAAATATATGCAAATGTGATTCAATCCTGAATTGTACTGGTGTGTTTCACTGTTCATACAAGTCGTCTGCAATAAGACGATTTTGACAGTCGGATACATTGATAATGAAATCCTAATCATTTACCCAAAGTTCCGACAAATTGATACGTATTGCTAGATATTACAAAAATTCCCTCGGGATAATAAGGTTAAACTTTTTCTCGGAATGAATATCAATGTCTCATCTTTTCTGGACTTTTTTAGTGGTGTGACTCAAATGAGTGTCACTTAACTTTAAGGATTGGATTTTGCTTTGAAGTCCAGTTGTTCAAGAAACTTTTAGTTAGATCAGCGTAAATTCTTGATTGGGTGGGTGGGCAGGTAGCGACATCAAATATTGGTTTTCTTCTTGATATTACTCTTCAAAACTTGGTATAAATTTGTCATGGACATTATCTAGGTTTTGTTTGTAATAAGTGGATCTGAGAGTCAAAGGTTACTAGTGCTTGAAATAGGAATACAGATTCTACCAAGTGAACCAATGATAGCATTGTTACATTTCTTGTTGAAAAATATTTTGGATGCAGTTCTAAGCATAACTGTACACAGATTAAAAAATAACCAGTTTTTGTTTGGATTGCATATTTGCATCATCAAACCTGTGTCTGTATTTAGTCTGTGGCCTAAAATGTCAATTTAGGTGGAAACAAAGCATTATTTTATTCTTAGTCTGTAAAAGAGTCTTTTTTTGTGGTTACGTTTGTTTTGTTTCAAATTTTATGCTGGCACTGAAAATTTAAGCTAGAATGAAGGCAATTTTTTTTCACAAAATCACTAAAAAAATATTTTTGTTGGGAGGGGAGGGGTTAATGCGAGGGACGGTTGACTGGAAACCAACAATATTTTAAGGATGGCCTGAGTGTTTAACATTATTTACACCTGTCTGTATAGTGACAATCTATCCTTTTTGTTCACCTTGAATTGTAAATAACCCTAACTTAACTATGCCCTGTGACAGCAAAAACATGTTGGGCTCTTATCTAAAATTCGTTTTCTTGTTGTTTTTTTTATCATTTTTATCTGTGATGCTTATCAGTCCGAGAGAAGTACAGAAGACATGGAACAATTGGTGTTCTTATTTTTCAAAGAAAATATTTTTGCTTGATACTTAATTAATAGTACTCATGTATCATTATTATTTGGACAAGTCTAAAATGTAGATCTCTTAGAGACTATCTGACCAGTTCTCCATTTTGACCATTCTTTTGAACATTTTTATAGAATTTATTCCAAAGTATTTTCCTTCAAAAAATTGGGTAATCTCATACCAGAAGGGCAGTGGAACACTCAGTGGACTAATTGTTAATTAAATTAGTACGCTTGACTTATAACTAGAATTATAATCTGGTCGATCATGTCTATGGTCATACCCTTCTGTCAACATTTGACAAATCGAGGGTTCAGCGCAACAGTGTCGTAACTCATATTGAAATAAGAACAAGTTACAACAGTGTTGCGCTGAGCCCTCGAAATATGTTAATTTATCCTCCATACTACTTATGTGGAGAAGTTTTTGACTCCGTGTACAGTCCAGGAAAACACTGGTTCTGTGAACTGGCCTCCGTATAATATAACTGAAAAATTGTTGAAAACAGTGTTAAACCCACTAAAACAAAACAAAAGAATCATATTGGAAACTGACATAATTATTTCTTGAACAAATAATAGAAAAAAGATTCTTGATATTGTTCTTGCTAACATTATGTTAAACTATACAGTAATACCTCTCTACATTATGTTAAACTATACAGTAATACCTCTCTACATTATGTTAAACTATACAGTAATACCTCTCTACATTATGTTAAACTATACAGTAATACCTCTCTACATTGTGTTAAACTATACAGTAATACCTCTCTACATTATGTTAAACTATACAGTAATACCTCTCTACATTATGTTAAACTATACAGTAATACCTCTCTACATTATGTTAAACTATACAGTAATACCTCTCTACATTATGTTAAACTATACAGTAATACCTCTCTACATTATGTTAAACTATACAGTAATACCTCTCTACATTATGTTAAACTATACAGTAATACCTCTCTACATTATGTTAAACTATACAGTAATACCTCTCTACATTATGTTAAACTATACAGTAATACCTCTCTACATTATGTTAAACTATACAGTAATACCTCTCCAGAGCGGCCCTCTGTAGAGCAACAACCTCTCTATAACAACATCTTCAAAATTTCCCTAAGGTGATATGTACTATAAATTTAACCATTGTAGAGCAACAACCTCTAAACAATGGCCAATATTTGCAGCTCCCACAGGGTGTTGCTCTACAGAGGTTGTACTGTAGGTGTTTTTGCTAACATTATGTTTACTTTCGTGTGCCATCAAACTTAATTTTATTAATTGCAAAAACAGTCATAAAAGTGATTTTTTTAAGTTATCTTTGATTTTTACTAATTTGCTGCTGCCTAGTTTAAGTGATAGAAATATTTTATTTCTTTGATCCATTTTTAATGGAAACAAATTTATTTTTCATTTGGGCTTATCTCTTTAAAGACCATATAATTTACTATCTAGGTATGGTTTGCATTATACTACTGTGTGAAAAGTTTTATATATTACTGGCTTTCATTGATTCTCAATAATTTTTATTACCCCCCCCCCCCCCACTCCCCCCCCCCCCCCCCCCCCCCCCCGCCTTGTGTTTAAATGATACTGTCTGCAGACAAGTTGAGATGTATTGTTAAAAAAAGCGCATCTAAAATTGAAATACTTGAATGTAATAAAAGCAAAATTTGCTACAAATTCCCTTAGGGGCGCATTCAAGAAACTATGAAGAATGGGAGATCTATGAAATAATAAGAAAAGAACTTAAAGTTCATATCTAGGTAAAAAACAGAAATTGCTTTTAATCTTCTTTCTTCATCCCAGTCAGCTTGGCTGCTAAAAATGCCATATATCAAAAGTTATTGGAGGGAAATGTTTGCATCTTCTTCAGGTTACCATGGTGATTCACATTTTCTTGCATTTTAATACGAAGCAGTAAGTAAATTTGCAAAAATGGCGGCTTAATAGGTATCACTTTTCCAGAGAATGTTAGATTGAAAGTTTCTGAAGCGAACAGGCTCACAAACCACATTTAAATGATAAAATGCACCGCTAAATAGAAAAGAGTTATCGTTTTATGTGTAGCCTTCATTTGTTTACATGGGTAAAAAGATTAGTTACTAATGGGTCTAATTTGCATTCTCTTCATGATTTAATGTTTTCGGGTATGCCTAAAATGCCATGGATTCAGGCTGGTTCTTTGACTTTAATGACTTTTTGCGCATGGTAGATGTATTATGGGTAATAAAGACTCAGGTCAAACAGAACCTAAACTTCTGTGGCATACAGAATTGGACTTCAACTAGGACTGTGGATCGTTGGGTAAGAAGCAATCCGATTCGAACCACGATTCAGCACTTACGATCCCAAAACGAATCACAAATCTTTTGTTATCAAGTAATTACCCTTGGAAACATTGTAGTTCTGGAGACAGCTAAATTTACAAAATGAGATTTTCTTTCAAAATAATGAAAATATATATAAACTGGTTCTATGGCCTTAAGCTAACCTTTCAATTAATAGATTTACAATGTACCAGCATTATTTTCTGGGTTAAGCTCGTGACCTATTCTTTAAAATCCCCGTTAGACCTGATGAGACAATATAAATATACAGAGAAAAGAGATTGTTTAAGATGAAGGACCATTCTTTTATAAACAAACAAGTTTGCGAATCACAAATCTCAGTAATAACCATTATTTGTACTCAATTTTTCAATTTCATTCGTGATTACCCAAGTACTCGGACACTCGCCCCAACCCTTAAACTTCATCCTTGTGAAACTAGCTGTCTGAAATATTAAGATTATGAAGCCTTATTGTTTTAAGATGTTATAATTTTGTGCTTGCATGTCTTCATCATGATACAGTTTCTATCTGATCCAGACACAGTGGGTGCATGCTGAATTTTTTTTTTTTTTTGCTGTCCGGACCAGATTTGTGATTTTGCGTGATTGTTTCTATGGTAACATATAGGCTGATTTTTTTTTTTTCAAATTTTCATTAATTTTTCACCCATATGGACCTCATGTAAGTGAATTAAATTGCGGTCCTGTACAAAGGTTGTCAGTTCTACAGTTCTTCTGTTTCATGTTATCCAAGCATCGTTGGTCGTTGTATTTCAAAGTCCCTGTTTTCAAATTTAATCGAGCTAAAACTCATAATAGGTTAAGTTGGCATCAATAATGTCAAGGTTGGACTCTTGGTGGCCCATTTGCTTCACAGCTCTCAGGGGTTTTTTTGGGACTAGGATATTTTGTACTGCATTTGTTTGTATTTTTAGTTCCCTGCCGTATTGGAGGGGACTATAGTGTTTGTCAATGTCCGTCCGTCTGTCCCTCCATCCGTCTGTCTGTCTGTACGCATGCAAGGGTGGTTGTGGGGTTAGGGTTTGGGTTAGGGTTGGTACATTTAGGTCTTGTGGGGTTCAGATACGTACAAACTGGACTTGTGGGGATAATTTCGACTTGTGGGGTGTGACTTGTGGGGTTAAAAACACCGAAAAGATCAAAGGGATCACCCCACAACATACCTCTCATGAGTATGTCTGAAGTGGTTTCCGGATGATAACTTCAGTTAGGGGTGATGGATTTCAATGAAAGTTGGTATGTGGTTAGCTTATGGAATAACATAGAGTGGGATTGCATTTGGGGTCAAAACGTCAAATATCTAGGTCACTGTTACTAAAAATAGAAATTTGGTTTCCGGATGTTAACTTCAGATGAGTTCCTCATTTAGGCAAAATTATCATCATTAAAAAATCTAGACTGATGCTGATGTATAAACATTCCAATGATAGGTGATGGCAGGGGACATGTATTGCATGCAATACTTACTGTAAGCTTATTTTTTTAGGGTGGGTATGTTACATCCTAGGCAGATATTAGGAAAGCTCTAAAGATCATAAAGACATGAGGGAAGATAATGAATCAAAATATTTGCTGTTCTAGAGGAAACCTGAAATCTGTAACAAAAATCCCACTTGATACTGAAGAATAATTATTGTGTATTTAGAAAGTGTTACCAGATGAAAGAAATAATTATTTGTTATATGTTTATAATGCATGTATAAATGTTTACATGTAAGTGAAGTTGATCAGACCAGCTGTGGAACTTCACTGTTATACACTCATTAATTGGCATGCCTCTAATCCCGGCTTTGTATGAGATGAATTATAGCAAAATATTGAAATATCTACAATTATAAGGCCATACCTAGGAAAATGTAGGTTTGTTGTAACTTTACCCAAACCTTCTCTTAGAAAGGTACTCATTAAAACATGAATTTTTCTTGAACTGCTCTTGCATACTTCATGAATAATCCATGAATTACTGTTTGACAGGCTATAATAGAAGGTAGTTGGGGCTAAAAATAATATAAGTTTGTTTGGAGTGCACTCAATTTTTGGGGGGCATTTTTTTTTGTTTCTATTAGTATATTTAAAAAAATCCCCACTTACCTAGTGCTAAAATTCTGGGTTGGAGCACTCCAAACAAACTTATATTTATTTTCAGTCTGTGTATGGAGTTTATAGTAATATGCTTGTATTGAAAGTGAAAAGCTTACATAAAGAACAAAAACATATTTTGGGGTTTACCGGTATGCCCCTGCCTTGAAATGGTGGACGGCATATAGTGTTTACCCTGACCGTTGATGTGTCTGTGGGGAGGTGGGTAATTTTCGTGTCCGGCTCATGACTTTGTCATTCACGATTGGATTTTGAATTTAATTGGCACAAAATTTAATGTTCATCATATCAAAATGACATCTCATGGGCAACAACAGTATCGCTTGCTTTTCATGCATTTCTTATATTGAAATAGTGAAAGTACATGTTGTGTGTTTACCACCATTAGGTGGTGTTACCACCCACTTTGGGCAGCATTCCCAAGCAACCTACTCTGTGTTGTATTCACATGTCTGCCACAAAACACTCATTTCTGTGTCCAGTTTGATTAAGCGGGGGCATCCGTGTCCTATGGACACATTTCTTGTTTAATGAGTCAGTTATGTAACTGAAAACCAATATTTATTTAAGGATGGCCTTATAAAACAATATTTTGCCTGATAATCTTCTTGTAATGTTTTCATGTTGCTTATCAAGTGTTTCACAATCTTTCCTGTTGCAGAATTTTATGGTCAAATCATCAACTGTTCGTACAGAGGGAATACTAAAAGTATGTTTCCTGACAGTCTATCTGTACGTCTATCTGTTGTCTACAAAATCTTTCGTCTGCTTTCAGTATTGTTGATGTCAAACTTAATTTTAAACTTAACTTAATGAGGCTAAGGTGAAATACCCGGTACCCGTATGTGACCGATATTGTAATGGTCAAGTTTGACAAAAATTTTCGTTACACTAGGATACAGTATAAGTCTTCATAAAATTCTCAAGTTGGTGCCCGGCTTACAATAGATTCACATCAAAGTCTCAATTCAAAGTAAGAACGCAACAGTTTTGCATCAGATTTTCAAATTCAAGCTGAGTTATAATAGTTTTGCACTGAAGTCTTCCGAATTGAAGCTTTGGTTTCTTTGTTCCTTCTATATTATGCAAACCTTGTTCATATTTCATAATATTTACACATTACCGCATTTCGTTCCCAGGTCTCTTTGATACATTTATGATCAATATGGTACAAAGACTATATGCCGGTCTCATGCTGGCATCGTAATGGTGAATTTATTGTGAAACTGGCGTTTGATGTGCAACATGCATTCGATGATCAAATTTCAAAGAGTGTAAAACGGTTGCATATTTGTTAAACAGAAAAAAATCCCACAGCAGACGTTGATAAATCAATGTTTTCCCTTAGCTTCTCTGATTTCATTGAAGCGTAATTGATTGATAATCTGCGAAATTCAAAAACAACATCGTCTTATCTTAGTATGCTAGAACTCTCTTTCACGTCTCGAATAATTTTCATTCATATTGCTTTCTTAATGTCTTTCTGGTCGTCCAAAAAAACAAAACTCTGACATTTTGGTGCCGTCTGCAATGTTTCTTACATTAAATCGTAAGTCATCTTCTGCCAGACAATTTGTCATTTAACATAGCTAAATGCATAGGTGCATTTCTTGTGTGTATTTCAAAGCCATATATCATTGTACATTTTTTGTTCTGTTAAGGTTTTTTACCCCAAGTTCCCAAATTGTTTTTAGATAGCTCTAGAAGACAGTTTTGCATAAAATCTAAAGTAAGACTTCTGAACAGATCTAAATCAAATGTTATAAACTGTGTCCTCTGGGAGGCTGTTTGTCCTCAATTTATTGTATGGTCCTATGTGTTCAATGTGGGTTTAGGCGTTAGCGGATTTGGTGAAGGTAGTATTTTGGGGATGGTGGGATTATAAGCCCCTGGCATCTAATGATGTAGATACATAATGATTGTCTCTCTTGTATGAAGATCAGCCTCCAAGGTCAATTGGTTAAGGTCACTGACTTCAAATCACTGTAACCTCTCACTGATACAGGGTCGTGGGTTCAAGCCCTGCTACTGACCATGTCTCTTTTTGTGAGAAAGTTGGCAGTTGCTTACAGAGGATGGGAGTCTAGTACTGGTTCTTCACAGGAACGATGGTAAGATTAACTGTTTACCTCATATGACTTGGACTGTTGAAAAGGGCCGCAAATAAACAAACAAAAACATTTAAATGACGTAGATGGCTGTGACTTAATTAACTATAATAAAGTTTCATCTTTGGGCAGCAAAACTACATGGTAGAGATATCATATTTATGCATATTTTCATCTCTTCTCCCAAGTACAATATTTGCACAAAAGAACTCTTGTGGGGTTGTCATAAATAAAATTTGTTGAATGCAAACAAAAGTTTATTTATTGCAGAAAAGAAAAAGAATGAAAGAAAAGACATACTTAAAAGATCAATCGCAAGTGCTTATCAGCTGTCTGTCTAATTTTACACAATATCTGCTCATCAAAGTAAATAAATCATACACAAGCATTACATGGTATATTTATTTAAGATAATAATACAGAACTAAAGAGAAAAATGGACCTCTTTGTGAAAACATCAATAATAAAAAAAATATTATGGTCAATAAATGTGGATATTTATGCGGTAGTAAAGTGATATAAGCAGTTATTGGTTGGAGCCTTTCAAATGGAAAGGAGTTTTATTGGCCTATACTGACTGAGTACGTAATTTTGAACCATAAACTGCTTGTAGTAATCTATGAAGAAATGAGCTTTTAGTTGAGATGTAATTGTGAGGTAAATGGAGCAAGTAAGAACATATGACTGCCTATACAGATGAAGTAAATTATGCTCAATTTATTTCCTAGCTTAATATTCGTGATGAATCCGCAGCATAGTTGGCTGTCTGTGTGAAAAGACCTCTACAGTCAACTCTGTAAACCAAGGCTACCAGTCGGAAAAATGGAATATAGTCGAACCTGTGTTAGGGGCCACTTCTGAATAAAGGCCACCCTGCCAATAATGGTTATTCTTTTAAAAGATGTCATAGATTATTTTTAAAAAAAACGACCTCTGAATAAAAATCACCTGTTGATAAAGGTCATATTTTGTCTTTCCTGAGAGTGACCTTTGTTCTCAGGTTTGACTGTACAGCTTATTTTTACTGGGATTTAACATTGCTCCACCAGCCTGGCTCATGTGACTACTCAAAGTATAACACTGGAGGACTTAGACCCAAGGCATACAACTCTGTAGAACTACTGAACTTTGGTCTGAGTTGAGATTCAAACTTGAGCAGTATGGGTAAAGTGATTACTATTTACAGACTATTACCACTTGACAAACGAGATGAAATTTGGCTTTTATGGACAGTTTGGTTTATTAACATTTTTTTGCTCTCTGATGTCAAAAAGGCATTTAATTAACAACAGTGTTGTTGTTTGTATGCTGGACTTTGTCCACAGGTGGCCTAATTAACTGGAGGTTTTCACTGTTTCTAAGACATTGTTGTTAGGATAGTGTACTCAATGTGAGTCGGGACTGTAAATGGATTATGTATGTGTTAACATTCATTCATTGTCTACATCATTAGACTACAAATTCTATCATCAGGCTAAAAAAAAACCTTTGTGTGTTATAAAGGTCTTATTTTAGAGGATTTTTGTCACAATGCAGCTGATGGGTTTGTGTGTAGATAGATTTCAACATATTTTAGCACTTAGGATACCATGTGCCGAGGTATGCTTTGAAAACCAAGAAGCAATGATGTATTATTAAATTATGTGGTTTACATGTGTAATGTCAATTTAAATGATCCTATCCTCCGCATGATACACTTAAGATATGAATGGATGAATTATCTGATCCGCCAGACAAATAATTACTATAAAATAAATAGAATTGTTAGTATTGTAAACTCCTTTGATATGTATACACTCTGGTACCGTATTTTAACCCTATCATTAGTGTATGTATATTTTGGAGTGAGTTTATACATGAAGTGGAGGTGAAGCCGACCATGGCAAGCAGCTGTTCCTAACATTATGTCATACGTAAGATGGTTTGTAGACCCTTGAAGTCTTCACTGAGGTGATAAAAAGTTGGGCTACAGTCTGGTGCATATGTCGCGCTGAATTCAGACATTTTTATGAGACTTGTTAATACTTCATGCAGTAAGATATAAAAGCACTGTGCAACCTGTCCAAAGCAGCACCCTTTGGGAGTAACAAAATTATGTTGTTGAGATGTTGTTGCTCTAGAGAGGTTGAAGTGATAGTTAAATCATGTAGTGGGAGAAAATCACGTTATTATTGAAGGGAGATTGTTGCTCCAGAGAGGGCCGCTCTGGAGAGGCTGTACTGTACAGTAAAACTTGGTTACTTAGAATCCAACACTTAAAGCTCCATTAGCTTTTTGCTGTAGAAAAATATATGCAGAAACATTTAATTGCTGATATTATCCCGAGATAATTATTACCGTCGAAACAAGCCCCTTTTCGTCTGAAAACACTCATTTCACTGTGATTTTTGCTTTTGTAAACTTGAAATATGTAGAGTGTGTGACGTCACTTTACTACGTGTGCATACTATGACTGCGGGAAAACTCAGGTGTTCTATAAATAGTATTTATTTCAGTGATATTGAAAAAAATACGATAGTGGTTTCGGAAACATTTTTTCTTGCTATAAAGTATGCACAGGAGAAAAACACACCGAATTCCTCTGTTATAGAACAAGCAGAACCTATTAAGACCAATACATTTATAAGCTTATGGGACTTTAAAAGACGTCATACGTAATAAAGAGATGGTTTCAAGTTGAAATAATGGAGTGATTTTATGACAAACATAATGAGATGGTATCTACCGGGGTATATTGAGGTTACGTGTTAAGTTAGGTTTTGATACTTTCCTGAACTTCATAATGAGGTTATGCACTTCACCTTGAAATTCAGGAGTTTTTTGTCCTAAAACTGGTCCTAATTTCACGGTTTCCATGTTTAATGGCCATTAAAACATTATTGTTACAACTGTAGGAAGTGTGTGGAAAGGTACAAACAATGAGAAAGTGGATTTTACGTTCCTCAGGCCTAATAAAAAGTTTTGGGTCGCTGGGGACAAAATAGTGTCTGTCAGGTAACTAGAAATAAACAATTCTTTTACGCCTTATAGCAAATAAAAGTTTCAAATGTTTAATGGCATTTTAAGTACCGGGTATCTTTTCACTGCCAACAATGCATTACATGAAAATTTGTCTAACAATGGACCCAGTTGACAGATTTTAAACTTGTTTTATAACATTTCCTTCTTGCTTTTCTTTTTGCATTCAGTCATTTGCAATAACATTTTCATCGCAATTTCAACATTTTTTCATTTCCACTGTTAATTTTATGACCCTTAAAGGCTGTTGTGCGTATCATTTATATTTTTCCATAAATTTCTTCATTTTTATTTTAAAGACCTCAAAAAAACTGTCATTCTGAGTCCCGATGAATGTTAATATCATTCTTTAAACTCAGCGAGAATTGGTGAGTCAGACCTCTGATAACCTGTAGCCTTATTTTTGCTCACACACTGTACTGGCAGTATGTATAGTCTGTTCACTGAGTTTAGTCACAAAAGAAACTCTCTGAGAAGATTGATTTTTGTCAGATGAGGCAAAGCTTTAGTGTTTCTGTTTTATGATGAAGGAAATATTAATATACTTTGGAAGTTTGGTGAATTAATTGGTTTTACATTCATGAACGGTTCTCTAGTGTAATATCGCATACTGAAGAAACCTGGCCAGAGAAAAATACTACATGCGATAGTACGGATGTGTCATTTTGTGTGAATTTTTATGTGCTTGGATAAAGTAAGTGTGTGAACTTTGTTATCTTTTTAAAACCATCTTTGGTGTGTAGTTTAACTGATAAATTTATGCATGCTTGGTGAATTATTTTTCATCTACATGTATATGTTTAAAGGGTAATTCTGAATTATAAATGCGTTTTGCATGAACTCATAAAAAATTTTATTCCCAGTTTGCACATAAAATCATTCAGCATGCATTTCAAACGCATGATTTAATTTTGGTTTTGGTTTATTTTCAAGCTTCACTGAAATTACCTGTTCAAGGACTTCAAACTATTATAATATATAATAAACATACATAAATCATGTTATATTATTTTGGTGTTATATTTACAGTTATAAGGTCTTTTTAATCTCTGTGAGATGTACGGTCTGTTTATTAAAAATGCATTTTACCTATTGTAATGTCCAGTAAAACCTCTCCAGAGCGGCCCTTTGTAAAGCAACAACCTCTCTATAACATTAACACATTCAAAATTTCCCTAAGTTGATATTTACTCTAAATTTAACCTCTGTTGAGCAACAACCTCTAAACAATGGCCACTACTTGGAGCTCCCACAGGGTGTTGCTCTACAGAGGTTGTACTGTAAATGATGAGTTTTCTCGTGTCACACAGTTTTATGGGTTAACTGCCTACCTGCCTCCAAGTTTACTGCCATTTTATGCCCTTTAGTTTTATTATACTGTTACGCTCGACTTTTTTTTACCAACCATATTAAAAGAAATTTAGTTTTCATCTACTCTGAATATTTTTGCATTATCATTATCTGGTCCTCATCAATGCTGTTAATATCTTTATTAAAAACATCAGTATCATCAACATCTTCATCATTATTACTGCTTCGATCACTCTTATCTATATCACCATCAGATTTACTGTCATTGTACTATAACATTGTCAGTGGTATTGTAATTTGTCAATGTTGTCATAAATATCAGAATCGTAACAGGATTATCTTCAGGTCAACATTATTAATCATTATCTGGGACAGCTATAACAACAGTATTAATATCATCACTTTCATTTTTGTCCTGATCAAGGTCATTAACAACTTCATCATCATCGTCATTGTTGTCATTGTCATTGTTGTCATTATCATCATCATCATCATTGTAGTTGTCATTATCATGATAATCATTATCATCATCATCATCATCGTCATTGTTGTTGTCATTATTATGATTATCATCATCATCATCATCATTGTTGTTGTCATTATCATGATAATCATTATCATCATCATGGTCATTGTTGTCATCATCATTATCATAATCCTCTTCAATTGATTCAGTACCATCATCATTATCATTGAGCTAAGTGGCTGTAGTCCCTTGAAGGAATGGTTTTGCTTTCTTTATTGTTAAATTATCTGTATAGTTTTCAATGTCCGTGAAATCATCAGTATCATCTACACAGCATGCCTTAGCATCATTTGTATCCCTACTCTTGTCCTGGTTATGTATCATGTCCAGTGTAATACATTGATACATGCTATACCTGTTTAAAAGAAACAGTGCAACCTCCCCAAATCAACAACCTTTGGGAGGAGCAAAATTATATTGTTGTTGAGAGGTTGTTGTTCAAGGGAGGTTAGATAAATAGTTAAATTGTGCAGTGGGGAAAAGTCAAGCTCTTGTTGAGGGGAGGTTGTTGCTCAAGAGAGGGCTGATCTAGAGAGGTTGTACTGAAATACTAGGCTCGACTGTGGGGCTTGTTTTCACTCTACAAGTTATTCACAGATGGATCGCCTATTTCATCTGGTTACTGACTTCTGCTGAAGTGAGTTATTATGCAAATTTCTTTCCGATACACAAAATATCATGTTGATTCACCGTGTAATGAGAACGAATCCCTTGGTTCGACTGATATAGATTTGTTTGTAGTTTTATCAAAAATTGATGAAGATAGTCATGAAGTATTTTGTGTAAGATTACAAAGCTTTTTACATGTCAATTCTTCAGACAAATTTGATTCTTTGTTTGCATAAAATTAAGTCTGACAGAAATTTCCACCTTTGATTTGAGTTAGCCATCATTCTTCAACATACTTCTTGACTGATGTTTAAGCATTACCGATAAAAGTGCAGTCAAACCTGTGAACAAAGGCCACCCTTAAGAATGGCCAAATATGGCCTTTATTGGCAGACAGCCTTAATTCAGAGGTCATTTTGTTTCAAACTATCAATGATGGTTTTTAAAAGAATGGCATTTACTCACAGGGTAACCTGTATTGGGAGTAGGCCACTAACACAGGTTTGACAGTACTTCAGTATGTGGTAGTACCTTGTTTCCATGGTACCCCAACTTTTACCAAATCTTTCCCCCTGATATCTTTTAAAAGGTTTTAAAAGATAAGTGAGTAAAATGTCCTCTGTCTAAGGGACCTAGTACCTTTCCTTGATACGATAAGAAGGAGCTGGTCCTGTTGTCTTGTAAAATTAGCACCATGTTTTATCTTGACATGATATTGGTGGCTTTAATGGAATGACTGGGAGCTTGTTTTTGGAAGGTTTGACCAAGAAGTTCTTATAATTAATTTGAATGCTGTAAATAAATAAGATATCATTATATAACAGTGTAAAACCCAAACAACAGACAGACAGATGGACTTACAGTCAGACAAACAATGCAAATAGACCAACAAACAAAAAATATACAAACGGACAGTCAGGACTGTTTTCTCCTTCTATATTCCTTCACTATTTTTCAACCCCGCAAATGTATTTTTTTAACCCCACAAACGCAATTTAAACTCAGCAATGACTGTTTGGGCGAATAGAAACCCCATGAAGCTAACCCTGACCCAAACCTCATAATGTCACTCCTGGATGTGTGGACGAACAGACAGATGGATGGATGGACAGACAGACAAGTAGACTAACAAAATGAATGAGTAGAAATATCTGTTTTACAGAAGTGGTAATATGTTTCACATCAGAACAGACGCAGCAAATGGTACACATCTGCTCATGATTGGTGCGAAACATTCAGATTGATCTGTTGGGACTGATAAGCCATGGCTGCGTATGAAAAAGTGATTTGATTGAAAAATTTTAACTGATTTTTTTATTCTTCCAGAATTTGATGTGTAATTTTTATGTTGATAGTGGAATTGCATTAATATTGTGGGAGGGGGGTTGTAATATAAAAACATTACTTTGTTAACTTAGTCGGCTAAAAAAGGATTTTCTTCATTATTCATACAAAGCTTAGACAAAAAATGTATTTATAGTTGATACACATTTACACTTTAAAATGCAGATCTTAATTACTCTTTGTTTTAGTCATTTACAATGATTTTGATGATTTATGCAAATTCTAAATGTTAATTTCATTTAGGTTGAAGTTCACTAAATTATGCACTTCATTCTGTGCTGAAGTACACTAAATGTGTAACAACCGAATAGAAAAAGATGAACGTTTCTTCAAAGAGTTTGTTACTTTAATAAGAATGTGGAATAAAAAGTTGGCATGTGACTTTCTAGTGTAATGTTGTAGTTTTCTAGGTGTTTTTTTCTGAGCATAATGAGTTGTTCTGGTATTTCATGGAAAGTTTTTACGCAAAACAAAACATGATAGGAGTGTATGGCATCTCACTCCAAACAATAAGGCCATCCTAGAAAAATTCTTAGTTTGCAGTTGAAAAAATCCCCTGACCAGAAAAGTCTTATAGCAATTATGACAAAATATTTTCATTCTATTCCTGTTTTTCATCTCCCGTGCAAGCTTGTAATTTCGAGCGAAAAAATCCCTTTTACTTACCTACTGTTGAAAATTTGGGTCATGATACGGACAACCTACATTTTTAAGGATGACCTTATGTTTGTCTTTTTTTGCCACAAATTATTTTTGACTGTATCTATGTAGTTTAAAGCCAGCCGTAAGAGACTTTTATGCTCTTAAATCTCTAAAATATGCAGACAAAACTTCTAATCTGTGTGTTAAAACTGGATACATGTTCAGTTTCATAAGCGTTTCCAGATTGTAAAAAAACAATTTGCATGCCAGCCTCAGGCTTGGATTCCTTTCTTACTTTTATATATTTTCATACAAAGAAGCCAAAATACTTCAATTATATACAAGTAATACCGTAAAACTGGCACTATTTATCAAAAAATTTACTAAATTTAATTTCTAAAAGTCTTGTTTGTTAAAAGTCTCGTAAACAATAATATTTCGCTCATATCAGCATTAATTTATTTAAAACTTCCTCGCTAAAATTTTTTCCAATAAATCAAGGAAGTAAAATCATGAAAATTTAATTTGTTACAAATTTAACTGGTTTACAGTATATAGATTTGCCAACTTACATGTGGAGAAATTTAATTGAGTATTTATTTTAAGTATAAGTGCCAATTGATTTGATAACAATTTTTATTGAAATCGAAAAATTTTATCTTATTTTCTTGGTTTTTCTGTTATCAGCAAAAACTTAATTTTAGCTTATTCTGTAATATTTGATTGGTTTGATAATTGGAGATTTGTTTGACTCACATACCTGATTATGTTTCTTGTATATCACTCATAGGGCAATTTTTTAAAGAATTGGTTCTCGTAAATTAATGAAGAAGTTTTTGTTTCTCATAAATTGATTGAAGAAATTGTTTTTTCTTACATAAAATATGGAAAAATTTGATTGTTTCTGACAAATATATGGAAGAATTTTGTTGTTTCTAACAAATTTATTGAAGAATTTGGTTGATTTTTGCAAATTATTGAAGAATTTGGTTGTTTTTGTAAATTTATTGAAGAATTTGGTTGATTTTTGCAAATTATTGAAGAATTTGGTTGTTTTTGTAAATTTATTGAAGAATTTGGTTGATTTTTGCAAATTATTGAAGCGTTTGGTTGTTTTTGTAAATTTATTGAAGAATTTGGTTGATTTTTGCGAATTATTGGAGCATTTGGTTGGGTTTTTTTGCAAATTATTGAACAATTTGTTATTTTTGCAAATTATTTAAGAATTTTGTTGTTTCTAACAGATTTATTAAATTATTTGGTTAATTAAGTTCTGAATCAATTGAAGATCAGCTTTCTTGATTTTCTTGACTAAGATTTATGTAGCCAGGTGTACTGAGGATAGGGGCCTCAAAGTGTTCCGACATAAAAGATAGAATTTTATGCAAGGAGACAAAGCTCAGCTGTATCTCTGATGTACTTGAACTCACAAATGGTTTGTTGTAATCATTGTGTTCCAGTGCACTTGTTCATACTGTTGATAAAGCAAACATCAAAGGGCTGATAGACTGTGCATCATTGTTAATAAAATCACTTGAGATTTTCTATGATGATCAGACTGGTTCTCCCTCTGTGCCGTTATGTTACTGTTTATCACTGTTACATGGTTTCATACAAGTTACAGACTTATCTGATGATTTGTTTGTTTGTTTGTTTAT
The DNA here is from genome assembly GCA_964023205.1 of Lutraria lutraria. Classification (NCBI taxonomy): domain Eukaryota; kingdom Metazoa; phylum Mollusca; class Bivalvia; order Venerida; family Mactridae; genus Lutraria; species Lutraria lutraria. The sequence goes on along the minus strand of OZ026844.1, from coordinate 19,197,107 downwards.
TTATTCGTTCATTCCCTTGCTTTCTAGTTCACTGGTATGATTGTTCTTTTTTCTTTCATTTCTTCCCTCGTTCATGTCTTTGTTCATTCAAAGCTGTTTATATGTTTATCTTAAATCATTTGTTTATTCATTTATTTAATGCTTATTTACATGTTTCTTTAAGTATGATTTGTAAGGTTTTCCCATACAATTGGTTACTTATTCGTTTGTTCCTTATGTTTGTTAAAACCCTTGTCAGATAATTATTTATACTTCATGAACTATGCATGAACTATTCATGAAGTATGCACAAATAGTTCAAGAAAAATTTGTGACTTCATGAATTCCTTTCAAATTGGAATTTAGCTGTTTGTCTGCAGTATTTTAGTTGTGTATGTCATATTTGATGTCAACAGTCCTCTAATATGGTACGTGTCAGTACCACTATATTCCTGTCACAGGTAGAGGGAGCCAGGTACTTAATAAAGTCAGTCTCAGTTAAACGATTATTCCTGAATCCAATTTAAGTGACAATACAAATTACGCATAAAATATTTTAACGCACCAATTATGTATAACTCTTTTGATATTGCATCAATCCCCTTATTTTATCACAGTTAGTCTTCGCCCCCTGCAGCCCCCTTAAGTAACTTTGACATGATCTTTGATCAGGATGGACTGTATTCTTTTATATATAAGCCATCTGTCATAATTATTATGTACAGTTACCATAAGGTCGGAAAAACCAACATGTACAGCAAAACCTGTGTTAGTAGCCATCTCTGAATAAAGGCCATCCTGTCAATAAAGGCAATTCTTTAAGATACAGTCATTGATTATTAAAAAAAATATAACAAAATGACCCCCCCCCCCCCAAACAAAGGCCACCTGTCAATAAAGGCCACTTTATGTCTTAATTCCTGAGAGTGACCTTTGTTCACAGGTTTGACTGTATATCTTTCATACTTAAGAGTGAACTCAATAAATAGGCATCATGTCTGTATCATTTTTTAAAATTAAAAATAAAACAATGACCTGCTTCAAATTTCAGCGGCAAAAAAATGTGTAATAAATATGTACAGTGATTTAGATTAAAGTTTGTATTTTCTGCCCTGGTACATAATCGGAGCACCTGTTCATTGTATGTAAATTTATGTTACTATCAGATTTAATGCTTGCCTATAATATATACAATTTGAACAATTTATCATGGTTGATATTTAACAGAAGCAGGTGATACATTCATTTATTTTTAGATTTTTTTTCATACCAGACTGGGATACGTTTTTTAAAGGTAATAATGAGCTTTTTTGTCCAAAATAAAAATTATATCTGTTGCTCAGTCTGCACCCTGAAGCTCTGAGAATGCATTTTGGCAAGAAAACTTAATTTTAATTTTTTTTTTTTTTTTTCAATTTTATGTTTGACTTGAACAGAACGTATTTCATTATACCTCTGTGACAGCTCTAGTTTGTTTTGGAAAAATTTGAAACTAGGAATAGATGGAACTGACTACTGAGCCTCCATGGTCTTTAGGTTTGGGACTGATCTGACTTGCAATCACCAGCATCTCCCGGCTGAGTTAGCGTCCCGTCAGAAAATATTCAGACGAGAGGAAGTCGTCCGGCTAACTTACGGAAGGTCGATGGTTCTATCTAGGTGTCTGTCTAGGGTCCTTCTCCACCACGAAAACTTGAAAGTTGCCGAATGACCTTAGCTACCTGTTTGATATTAAACCCCAATGAAAAAAACATATTAGTTAAAATTGGTAGCTCAACTAAAATTGACCTTAAAGGTTGAAGTCAGTTTGCTTAGAATACGAAATTTTAATATTTTGTATCTTCGACCATTCATGTCTTGATATAAAAAAAATCTTAATCGGAAAACCGTTATAATCTGGACTTTTCCCATGGTCAAGACGAGTCCGGATTCATGAGATTCCGCTGTACCGGACCAAAAGTTGATGAAAGCATAGTATATGACAGATCTTGAGTTTGAATAAAAGAAAGGTGGAGAAATTGAAGCTGATATTTAAAGTTTTAATGTTGAACAACAATGATGAAGATAATTACATGTTTGTTGTAATACAGATTAGTTCTCAGACTCTCAAATTTATTGGTTGCCAAGTTTGTAAAAGGAGAAAATTGTTTGTGGGATAATTAAGCAAATAATGATATCTTTTATCAGCAAAGTCAGCGTGCTCGAAATAAATTTTATGATTGTATTTAATGTAGTCTGTAAACACATTCACATCTGGTGCAGTTATATGTCATCAAGTTTTTTTTTTATTCAACTTTTGCAATTTGTTTGTCAGTATCTGTAATAGTTACTGTAACCTAGGCATCCTTTCTTTACATTGTGTTAAAAAGATTTTTTTTTTTCAAAATCTTATGAGAAGATATTGTTTCTAAGGCGATTCGTCAGCAACCACTGATTACACAGATTTATGTGATAATTTGACAGCTACATGCGGAGGACAAGGTCAGTCCAGAAAAATCTGCCCTAAATATATAACAAAATATTGCGTCTAGACAGGTAAAAAAATGAATATTCAACACTAACGAACAGGTTTTCTTTTAAGTATGCTGAATACCTTTTTGAAGAATTTTATGTCATATTTCTGTCACTATTAATATTATTCAATATCATATTAATTTGTTTTGTATGTTTTTTTCCTTCATAACAAACTCTGAATATTTGTTCTTTATTTCTTTATATTCCTTTTGTAATTGTGAAAACGGCGGATATCAATAAAATTAATGAATGACGTGTTTTCAGAAGTAATTACATTTCTCCTTCATGAATAAACTTCAAAGGAACTATGTTCATAAATGGATAGTTTCCATATTAGGACATATGGTTACTGAGCATTATGATAGAATTATGCAGTATTTTTCCTTCCATTTGATGTGCATGCTGCTTCCTTGATCATTCTTTGAAGTTAGTTTTTACACTCATATTTTGAAGCAATGCAACATGCCGGCTATATGGTATAAAATCCACTCAAACACACTCAGATGTGCTTTACATCGATTATGGTGTGGTACTCTATGAGAAATCATTTATTTAAATGTCAGACAGTCTTTATATGATTGGTGAAATCATGCTGATACAATACAGGCCATGTTGTGAATGAAGCCTCTTATTTTACAATGTGACAATGAATGGTATTCGCTCTCCACTTCAGACTTGTGGCATACTTTACAATATGATCTAATGACTAATATCATAGCACTAGGTTTAACTCAAAACAATGAAATTCTATATTTTTTTCAGTCTCTGATTACTAATCAATTTTTATGTCTCCCTAGATGTTTGCATTTGTTGTTGAGTAAGTCCACATTAATCATTTAATCAGGTGCCTTTCTATTTAATGTAGCTTCATATTCTCCACAATTAACATTTTGTAAGATATATGACTCTTTGTTCCTCGGGTAACTGAAAAAAAACTTGCCGCCGACTACTTTGTAGTATTTTAATTTAACAAAGGATTGTATATAGAGGCCTTATTGAGTTTGTGTACTGATTAAATATTTAAGCTCACATACATTAGACGGGTAATTGATTGGGATGTAGTAATAGAAGTTATTACTTGATTGGCAAAAAAATGTTTATTGCAGTTCTTCAAACTTCCATGATTTTGAGTGCGGTCATGGTGCATTAGTTTTATGATGTTGGAAATTATTTGATGATGCAAAGTCATGATATTGCTGTGAAAAATGAGTTTTAATGTAATGCATGAAATGTTTTTGCTATTTCATTCTGTAGATAATTATGTGCATGTATGTATCACCTGTGGTCGGCTTACTGTGTGGTGTTACAATACCTGGTATTACAATACCGTCGAGTAACCCTAAATCGTGATACCTTCGTTTTTGTTATAACGGAAATATTTACATAAAGCTCGCGCTATATTTTGTTGAATGACGTCATACTCCGGAAGCCAACTGCAGAACCACTGTCGGCAATAAAAAAATGCTTTGAATAGCTCTCGTTACCATTTAAAAAGAAACATTTTTGGAGGGATGTGATGTTTTATATATCCATATCACTTACACTTTAAAGTCAAGTAGAAAATAGTTGACAAATGACCATAACTGTTAGTGCTGTGTTAAAATCAAGAGAAAAAAAATTATGAATTCCTGGGTCTATCAGCCACACATTTCAGACTAAACCGGAAATATATTTCTGTGAACGAGTTCTATCAAAATTTTGTTATTTTATGATGAAATCTGTATTCAGTGCTCCTACAGTTTTATTTCAACAATTTCTTCGAAAATTGCAGAAAACATGCACCCTGGTTTTGTTCCGTATTGAAACGCACTTGTGGAACCTTTCCGATGTAATGAATATAGTTTGTTGCAAATTTTTACGACCAAACGATAACATCTAGCTTATACGTTCTTTAAGTAGGTTGATGTTTTATCCCCCTATCAGGAACAACTGCCATTTTACGGGGGGGGGGGGGGGGGGACTGTACGAAATGTTTTTGATGAGGTTCGCTTAAAGTGGACTTCGTAACTAAGGGAGTTGTACATCGGGGAAAAAACGTTTGGTGTTTAATATAATAACACTCCTATGCTGAGGTTCCATTTGATGTTTTTATAGCTATTACTCACAGACTATGGCAACTCGGAACACATTTTTTTCTGGAACTCTTGTAATGAAGTCTGTCACTCTTGATATTTTCCGTGAGCTTGTACACAATATTCATGCTGTGTTAGGCTCTACCACCCAAGTGATATTTATTTCACCAGATAACTATTGTTATGCAACTGTTTTTTATATCGTATCTATTTATTTCTAATGTCAAGTTTTTTATGTATTCATTCCAGAACAATAGATGGATTTTTTTTAAAGCATATGTTATGTCTAAGTTCTGCATATTTACTGTTTGTTGTGCAATCCGAGTGTGTTTAACATGTTCATTCATGAATTTGTTGTCTGATTTGTAGAATGTAAAGTTGGCTTCTACTTGTGGAGATCAAGGTTAGAACTGGTTCAGAATCCAGAAAAACTGCAGGCCAGATTACAGCTGAAATATTACGTAAAACAGAATGCTAAAAAATAATATTAAAGACAGACTTATTTGAATTCAACAAATGTATTGATAATTTACACTGTAGAGTCAAATTTATTAATGTGGCATTGCGAGCATTTTCAATAAAATACCAATCTTATAATACTTCAGCGTTTTGACTTCATGTGTTATTTTATGTTACTTTTTGTTATTTTATCCATATTATGCAAAAGTTATTGTGCTTTATGGAGACATCATGGTTTTAGGGTTTAGACTCAGATTCCTGGTATTAAGGTTGTAGATCCTACATGAGACATTTTTCTGCGCATTAACACATAACACATAAGGGGCCAGTAATTGACCCCATAAGCAGTCATCGACCCGAAAGCAGTCATTGAATGATTCATCTACAAAATTAATGATATATTTACAGGCCTTATATTTCAGCGGGAATTCTTTTATCATTTGCTAAAATTGCAGTTGTTCAAATTTAAATAATTAAGTCTATATTTTGTCTATTTCAGTAAAATAACAGACTGGTCATCATGAAGTGCAATTGTTTGTTGACCTTGGTCACTATGGTGATGACCTCAAGGTCATTTGGTATGAAGGTCATCAACTCGTATAGAGATATCTATGGTGACAATTTACTCTCAATGGACATGGACGCTACTTCGGGTACCGTTTTAGTTGGTGGTGTAAATAGTGTAACTATCTTAAATGAAAATTTGGAGTTAAAAGAAAGTACAAATTTGGAATATAATAGGTCAGAGGTCAGCCATGTTGCTATAGATTCTAAGTCAAAATCCGTGATCATGTGTTCAGTGGTGAGCGGGAAGTGTGAAAGACGTTCTCTAAGAACTCTGGGAAAAGTACTTTATTCAAATCCAAACCATCTTGTGCCAAAATACTCAAATTCTGAAAGTGAGCTTCTGCTTCTACCAAAACAGCGGAAAGTTGTGTTTGCCAATAGTTATATTTACAATGCAAATCAGGACCAATCAGTGCCTATGATAAGCAGTCGATCTACAGACAAACTTGGGTTATTTTATACTGATAGCCGCGGATCTTCCGCTAAATATGTACGAGTTCATAATTACCCGGCTGATTTCTCTGTGATGTATGTGTATACGTTTTATGAAAGGGATTTCATTTATTTCATATCTCGTCAGCCTAATGCTCATAATACCGCTGAAGTCAGTAAAATATCCAGACTGTGTTTGAAAGATAAATATTTTCAGTCATTTGTAGAAATCCAGCTAGACTGTGTTGCTGATTCAATCACTCAGTATACATCAGCTCAGTCTGCACATTATGTGCAAGGAAGCAATAAGCTGTTTGTAGCTTTCACAAAAGGTACCAGCCCAGGAACAGGAAGTGGAATGTCGTCTGCTGTTTGTCAATTCACTCTTCAGGATATCAACAAAATGATGGACAACACTGTTCGGGATTGTTTCCGAGGTCGAGGTTACCATGGTCCCGTTCACTTCCACAAAACCAGTTCATGCGTTCCCACAGTAAGTATATAGAAATAAAGTCAAATTATTCCCTGTATTTATATTGGCTGAGATGTAAGACATGTCTTGATTGGTTAATTTCTAATTCAATCAGTAACTATTAAATAGTAAGAAAAATATTATACATTATATATTGCGTCTGCTTGTTAGAGGCGAGGAACACAGCTATATATACATGAACATAATGAAATGTTCGATGTCTGGATCTTTGGCAAATTTCTTGAAGGAAATTTATATCACAATTCCCATTTTGCTGTCAATAGTGCTTAGAAACATCAGCCATCACAAATAGCTTACCTCCATTTCCATAACTAGTCCTTGCCTACCGATAGCTGGTATTGACACATGGCAGCCTCAAACATTTAAATTTTCAGGCCTGACTGACACTATGATAGTTCTATTTAATCGTTAGCTTTTACTTTGTCTGTCAAAACGTCAAAACACTTTCAAACACTACATGAAATTGCCGAGTAACTTCACACGTAGGTTTCAACATGATGTAATACAGTGTCTTCATGCACTTAAGCGATGGCATTCAATCGTAACTTTATTGGAAAGGCATTTCTTGATTTCCATTTACTATAATGTAAACACTTGATAAGCCAATACTTAAGTATTTACAAACAAAGCTGTTTGGTAACATCAAATCTTGAATGAGTTGGTCATGTGACTGCCAACCAACAATTGTATAAGAATTGCCTTATTTTTGCATTTTGAAAAAAGAAAAATTCTTAATGAGTAAAAAGGATTTCTTTGAACTTATTCTTTGGAGTGTTTATGAGAATGCTAATTATTGTTCCTACTTCATCATCTACTTCCATATCGAGGGTTCAACGCAAGAGTGTCGTAACTCATATTGAAATAAGAACAAGTTACGATAGTGTTGCGCTGAGCCCTCGATATCTTCAAAAAATCGTCTTCATGTTTATTGATATTTTCATTTTGTGTTTCTTTTGTGATAATATTCAGATCTGATCTATTAACTTCAGATTTTTTCCTTATTGTTGATCATACGATATCCTTGAAGTGGGTATTTGTTCTCTAGTGAACGATTGTTGTGTTTGATACTAGTAATTGCTATTTCAATTTTACAATCTTTTCATGGTCATGTTTCATGTCATGGCTGTCAGCTAGATTGTTTTCTTTGAAATCTGAGAATGACAGATAACTCTTACGTAAGATTTTATTTACATGATGCGAATTGAGTTGGATCTAGGTGGCATAGTGTGGAGAACTTGTTTTCGATTGGTAATGTATATATAATCACTATCGACCAATTGCAAGGCTTCATTTTTAATTTTTAAACTTAGTTAAAATATTCAAATAATTAAAGACTTCTTATTGATTTATAGGACCATAGGAATCAAGGGGAATGGAGGCTAGGGGCCCCTATAATAAATTTGACTGCTATGGTAATTGAATGTGCTGTGTATCTGATCCTCTCCCCCACACCCCACACCCATATCATCAGACAAAATCTCAAATTAGCTACCCAAATCTGTAATTGTTTCATACAGACCCATTGATGGCAATTATTGCGCAGGACATAATTAAGATATTAAAATTTTTTCTGTTGAAAATTTTTGAAATATTGTAAAAACAACTGAATGGTAGTATTAACTGTTTAAATTGTATAAAAATTCACAGCGATTATGAACATAATTTTTTTTTTCTTAATTCATCATCTTTTAATAATATCTTGGGAAAAAATCTTTTTATTGTTATTGCGCATGTGTTAAATATGTGAGCATATTTAATGAAATCTAATTTACGCATTAGCTGTTTAAAACATGAGCCAGATGTTATGTTGTATGATAATTATAGATGAGAATTTGCTGCAAATATCATGTGTACAAAATACATAAAATAGTTTGTTTCATTATAAGAGCATACTGTGTTCTGCAATTTAAGAATTATAACTTCTAGTCTGTTGAGTTGAATCTGTGTTCTGCTTTCATGTAGTGTGCATTTTCTGTGACTTTAGGCCATGATAGGGCCATCCTTAAAAAAATGTGTTTGCTGTAACGCTACATTGTACCTACTCATCAAAAAAAAAACCTACCCAATTTTTTGGGGCTCTCAGGATTTTTTTATTATAAATTGCATTCTGACATGTAGTTTAGGTTACAGATAAAAAAAATTAAAAGAAAATTCCTATCTTCCTACCCACTGAAAATTTTCTGGGTCGGGTTTCAGCAAACAAACGTTTTTTTTAAGGATGGCCTCAGTTGCATATTTGAAAGCCTGTCTGGTTTGCATTATAATTTTAGATTTATACTTTGTCTAATTCTCAATTTTCATACCCCCCCCCCCCCCATTTTTTTCTTCTGTACACAAAAGATAGTGAATGACTTCAGCCTTAGGTTCTGCAAATATCTTTGGAGACCAGTCTAAAATTGCATTAACGCCATTGGTCAATTTCGTGACTGATTTTAAAACAACCAATCAAATGCTTTAGATTTTGGACTGGTTATCTGATGAGAAGAATTGATCATGATCTAGGTATTATTTCAATTTGGCCTTACAATAATTTAATGTCCCATTACTATGCATCTAGTTGTTTAAAAGTTTCTACCCATAATTCTAAATAGCTTATAAGCTTCCATCTCCGTTTTATCAGGTATTTCGGTAAAATATTTAGAAATGCAAATATCGCTGAAAGTTCTTTTTTGCTACATAACAGAAATGATAGTTTTAATAGTTGGAAATAATAGTACCAGTCTGTCTTAGGGATACAATTATCATTATAACTCGAGCATTCACTCAATATCTTTGTGTTTCCTTCACATACCTTGCTGTGCTAAAATGTTCATCTGAACAGCTTTTGTCTGAGTTTGCGAAATGCATTATTGGCTTACACAATGTAATGCATAGCTTGTTTAATTTAATTTCCCTGTCTACACCAAGTAAACGAACATTTCTCATCCAGGATTTTAAAAGAATTTATCATGTTTGTGGAAAGTTGATTTTGGTATTTTGCTTTTGTCTTGTGGTGGGTTTAACATACATCACACTTACAGTTATAGTCATACGGCAAATTTTCCAACTGTTTAACAAAAGAGTTAGACTTCACATACTGGGTCTGCAGACTTAAGGGTATAGCAGTGACAAACTATACACTTAGTATGTAATTTTACATACCCGCCTCTGTGGTTAAGGTCGCTGACTTCAAATCACTGTAACCTCTCATTGATAACGGGTCGAGGGTTCGAGCCCCGCTACCGACCATGTCTCTTTATGTGAGAAAGTAGGCAGTTGTTTACAGAGGATGAGAGTCTAGTCTTGGTTCTTCCCAGGAACGATGGTTAGGTAAATTGTTCGCTTCATGTGACTCTTACTGTTGAAAAGGGACATAAAACTCAATACAAACAAATAAAATTAATGTTACAGGCACAGATTCACTGTTTATATTGTATGGTCTTATTCGAGCATGACTTGTATGTATTCACCACACCTGATATTCTGTCGGTACCCTGATTTTCTTTTGTCAGTTTGGTGTTGGAAATGTTGGGTCTGGTGCTTTATAAGACAGGAAGTGTCTGCATCAGTGCAATTGCTAATTCAATACTGTATTCATCTGCTTGTACCAGACAACTCATCAGTCAGACCACCATTCAATTCTATATATCGCTCACAGCACTATACTTGAGCTATATGAATTTTAAAACAATTTCACCAAAGTTCATGCCTATGCAGTATTATGAGCTATATACTAGTGAGCAGTTAACAGAACCAACTTTCTCGTTTCTCTTTTTTTAGGGGGGAAGGGGGGGTGACGCTTAACAATTTTTCGGTTATATACTGCGGTAGATTCAACAAACCAGTTTTCCAGGACTGTATTCTAACCAGTACTAACTTACCCTTCCACTAAGAACCGGCAACTTCTCAACAAGTGGAAGAAAATCAACATTTTTTGTTAAATTTTCATGGAAGGGTATGACCTAATGTTACACGATATCAAACCTGGAGCTCCTGTTTACAAATCTAGGGAACTAACTACTGGACTACGGCCGCTGTTCCCTGGATACACTATCAGTACTGAAATTGTCCTTGGCATGTAACTGCCGATTGCTAGAGCTTCAGCTTGAAATAAAGAACAAAACATTCGGGGGGGGGGGGGGGGGGTATTTGAATGAGTTGATTGTGACGTAACAGAAAACTAATAAAAAAATTAAGGATGCCTTTAGTTTCATACTTTCGGTATTTAATTGACATCATTTTCACCATTAATCAAAATCTGATTTATCTGATCTTATTCATTGAAGATTTGAGATGTAACACATTGGATTTGAATAATCAATTTTGACAGGTGATGTCTTGATTTACTGTGTATTTTCATTATCAAATTTTTGCTGATAAATTATATAAATATTAGTTTTATGGGTTAAATCAATGTTCCGTATTACGTCAGTTAGTTGGTAATTCATCATAGGTTGTGTTAATGTTAAGACGTTTCAAGAACTTAAGTTTCATGTTCAAATGATAGTTAATTGACAAAAATCAAAGTACTGAAAGTACTCATGGAAACTGAACTTATATAGCCTTGCACTGCAACATGGAATGGGAACTAGTTTGATAATTGTATGGCTGATGTAGAAAAACTTTGTACTTTGGTCCGTATCAAAATTTATGCAAACCAAGCGAGTAACGGCAATGGAATCTTTCAGTTTTCAAAAATCTAATAGCCGTCACTTACTTGTGCACCAGAATTTTTATGTGAACAAAATCAAAATCAAGTCCTTTGTAATCGTTGACCAAAATTTTGTCGCTGGACTCCATAACAGCTTGGTTAAAAGAATGCCGCATAAAGGAAATAGTACGCAACTGAATGGTGTGATAATATAGAAGTATCTGAAATCTTTCCCCAATTAAGTGTGTCAGATCTAAATATATTTCAAATAATTTTATTGTAACTACATGGAAAGAGTTATGTATCTAAATAAGTGCTTGTCGGTAGATACATGAGATATTCAAATGCGTAGAATTAAAACCGCGTATTCACTGTCCAATAAAATATCTTGCCGTAAAAGTAGTTCTACTTTCGGTTTTCATTCGATAGTTCAGAAACATCTCTACGGACGTATTCATGCATTTGCAACAATCTACCATCGATGTGTGTGTTTTGTGCCTTTCTAACATTTCTTAATATTACAAAGCGAATTCTCATCTAATCGTATTTCCGTAATATTCACACCAACTAGTGTTAGTTTGATGACGGAATCACTATTTATAGACTCACTCCCCGCAGTGGCTAGTAGCAAAGCATAACGGGTGTGGGGAGTTTGATTTATTGAATGAGTTCATGTCAGGTTGAATGTTTAAACTGCGGCTTACAAACAATAATTCGAGTCGCTAAATACGAACGTAAATACGTGGACACATGCTTTTAAAAATTACTGTTTAAGAGTTCCTTTTACGCCAGATTATTTAGAATTACATAATCACGTCTGAATTTCATACCAAATTACTCTACTGTGTCAGGACCTTTTTGATTTGAGTGACCCTGAATGTATTCAATGCGACGATGTACTGTTGTGTTAAAACCAGAAGAATCAATGTTTGTATTTACTGTTACTGAAGTGTTGGTCACTAGTTTGTGTACAATAAAGAGTTTTAATGCAATTTAATTGTCTTCAATTAATAAGCTAATCATTAAACTTTCCAATATCAGGCTTTTTTCATTTTAAAATTTTAACAAAAAGACTATAGTAAAGCTCTAGCGTATGTCATTTACCTACATGCATATGACCTGCATTACAATATGAATGAAAAATCGGTCCGTAATTTTAAATGTTAAAAATATTTGTGTGGGCTCGAATGATGTGGGTACACATTTCTCTTTTTTGCCTCGTATGGTAAAAATCAAGTCCAACAGTACTTTCAGTACTTTGATTCTACATCTGTCTTGCCAGTGTTAAACTAGTTTGTGTTCCATGTTACAGTGCAAGTCTAAGTAAGTTCAGTTTCCATGAGTACTTTCAGTTCTTTGATTATTCTCACCTAGTAATACCTCGTAGTCCTCATGTTGTAATCATTCTCTGACATAATGACTTAGAATCTAATTGCTTCTCATCATTGATTCCAGGTCATGATTTATTCCGTGACTCATATAATGATGCATGATGGGAACTGTATGAAAGAGCTACAAATATATCACGTCTATTACTATCTGACATAATGCCGTCTGCATCAAATTCCATTAATTGCCATTATGGCTGATAACATTCATACTGTTTATCAAGTCTCTTATGTCAGAAAATGAATTTAAAATTTCTCTTTGAAAATAACTTTTAAAATCTTTCATTCCAGAATATATCCTTTACGCCTTCTGTATTGAATTGATTTGCAATTATGACAGATAACAATTGTTTGTTACTCGGCTTATCAGTCTCCTGTGAGAAGGAAACAAAAAGAAAAATACAAAGCAATAAAAAAATTGTTCTTCATAGAATCTGTTCAATGTTTTTTTACTACGTGTCATCCATATTGAATTCCAATTATCATGATGGCTGATAATCTTAACTCATTACAACTTATCAATCTCCAATGTGAAGAGTTAAAAAATCTGAAATTTCTTTGTTCTAACTTTGAATAATGACTTTGGAACCGCCCAGTTAGCTCAGTGGTTAGAGTGTTGGTCTACTGATCAAGAGGTTGTGACCTCAAACCCTGGGTGAGACTCACACTGTCCATGAAAAATTTGACTGAAGATATTATATATGTTAAAAAGTCCAGGGAAGCTGGTTAGGATATCTGCCCGCCACGATATTACTGAAATAACTGAAGCCTTGAATCTGATGAATAAAATCAATTTGATTGGAACTTCTTGGCTTGTTTGACATTTTCAATATTCAAAGTCTATTTTACATTCTCTGTTTCACAGAGCCGTGACTGCTGAACATTGCATTAACTTTGTACTTAAGTCCCGATGCCTCAGTTATATACTTGACGCTATTTATTTTGATTAAGTATTACTCTTGTACTTGGGTCTACAGTACTCATAAATATACTCAATCTTCTTTTATTAATAATGGCAATTGTTCTCTGCTATTTTTTTCTCATGGTGTTTAAGATTTGCTTCACATATAACATTACGGCATTGTACCATATCCTTGTACAAGACAATATTGTGTAGATCTAAAAAGCGAAAACTCTTGAAAAGCTTCTGAAGATTAAAGAGTTCTTTTATCAGGCTAAGAGATGCAGAGTTTTTTTGTATATTTTATGTGTTTACCAGCTGCCTTTCAGTTTGTTCTGTCGGTAAAAATTTACCCTGTCTGTAAGAATGGCTTTGAAGCTGTTACTAGGCCAGGAACCAGACATGTGATTGCTGTAAAACTGGTTTCTGGTTTTGTACTTAGAATGGTATACCATCTGATTGAATTATGACTGACAACGCCAGGTACCATTCTATTTGATTGATATAAAGCTGCGTCTTTGCTTTTGTATATTTTTTATGTTCCTAATGATTGAAATAATGGCTGGTATCTGGTTTGTGTATAATTTTTCCTAGGATTGTGTCTTTGTGCACATTTTTTAGACAGGGTACCATTTAATGATACCAAATACAGACGTAAACGTCTTGTATCAAAACTGTATAAGTTTGATTGATTAATCAATACAGTTTTTGATTGGTTGACCAATAATTTTAATTTAAGACAATTCTGACTTATTTTTGAAGAGTTCATTTATAAGAGTCATAAGTTGTTTTATCTTGTCACGATTAAGACAAGAACTTGCCGTAAACCTTTACAAAATGATTCATTATTCTTTGGCATAAAGTTAGAGTAATTTTAAGTCAAGGGTATGAAATAAGAAATTACATGGCTGAGTACTATCGTAACCTCCTCTTAGAAGAGTTAGTTTCTTTGGAGACAGCTGTTCGTAGCATGTGTTCATAATGACTTTCGCAGCAGTAATTCTGAAGCGTTCATCTGCTTATATGTAATTTGTTATACAGTGCTTGTTCTAAAAGAGAATGATATTTTTGTTCATTGAAAACAAATGAATTCCAAACATCATTACTCAATACGTTAAATTATACGTAGCTGTCAATTTCAGTCGCTTTTTCTGTAAATGATTAGAGATTAAATGAAACAAGATCTCAGTCTTAGTCTTGCTTAAAATTAAAGAAATTGTGTAACATTGGATTATGAAACTGGCCCCTAACTCAAACTGCAGATCCACTGTCATAGTTTCCTCAATGATATTGCAATTTATCCACTTCTTTGAACATATTTCACTGAGGCAATGTTTCTTGTAGCTTAATTCTACAGGTTCTGCAAATTGAAAACTTTTTTCATCTTTAAGATTTTTTTTTTTCATTTCTAAAAATCTTTTTCACCTGCTTAAATATCAGGAAAGTGTACCAGTTTATAAAATATCTGCAGTTTTGAAATTTCTACTCAGATGTTCAGCACATTTCCATCAGAAAAAAACCCCAGACTGATCCATTTCAAATTCCTCAAAATGAAGTGTTACCTTCTTTTTCTTTTTTAGAAATCCAAGCCAAGCTTCTGTGGAGAATCTGATGTCGCCGAGGGCTACGCCTCCATCGAAGGGCGCATGCCATTGTTTCAAAGACCTATAATAACAATACCCAATGCTCATGTCACGGCCATGGTGTCCAAAGCTGCCGAGGGTCATACAGTTCTATACCTTGGTACAAAGCGTGGAGAACTTAAGAAGGTATGTGTCGATGCAATGTTAGATTCATGCTATGATTAAATCACGTCAGCTCAATATTTTTTCATGGTTTAAAGGAATTTCATAAAGATGTTGAAACATTTGCAAATGAAATTGAATTGAATTGAATTTGAGGATTACTCAAATTATTTCACAGCTTGGGGATATTAAATCTGGGAAAAGGATCGAATTTAACAGAATCAAATATTTACCGATACAAATTTCAGAACCATAAAAATATGAGGCACTCATAAAAATAACCTTGGCCGTTACATGATCTTAATAAGGAGGCTGTAATTCATAATGTCACAGAAATCAAATTCATAAGGACAAATTTATTGTTCCGAATAAACTTGGGCGCTCTAATCTGTATTCTAAGTCCCTGCAAGGGGTTTGACCTCAATGGAAGATTGATAGATTCTTTATTTTCCACTGTTTTTGTGTTACCCTCTTTTCTTCAGTCGTACATTTTGATTTTCACTTTTTCAGGTCACCATTTCTGACAATGGTTTGGTTTCCATGGCAACAAGTATTGGCCTTGACACCAGTGATGAAATTAAGAGACCAATGTTTTTGAACAAAGAAGGAAATTACCTGTTTGCAATGACAAAATCTAAGGTAGGTTGATTGAAAAAAATCTTATATTTCTCACTGATATCACAGTTGATGTTAAAGTTAGTGTCACATTTAACTTCACGGTTTAAATCGCAGTTGACGTGTTTTCATTAATTATACATACATATATTGGAGTCACTTCATCATTCAGTTGTTGGTTGGTCGGTATGTCTGTCCGCATAAAATATCACAAGTTTGTGGAGCGAACTTCTCCCACATTCTTAATAATGTGCAAGACACAATTAATTTTCATGCCCAGTGATCCTACCCCCTTGCAGAGTTATGTCCCCTTGAACTTAGCTGTACAGTGTACTATCACATTCTTAGTGTCAAAGTGGCAGTGGGGGTATTAGTCACCTCTGTGACAAACCTCCAGTTCCTCTTGTAGGGGGGTGGACCTCCTTTTCAACATGATAATGAGCCTTCCTCAATACACGGGTGACAATATTCCGGATATATCCGGAATTCCAGATTTATCGTTCCTGAAAGAGCCATGATTTATGAGCAAAATATAAGTTTAATATTTGATGAAAATATCTCAAGAAATAGCAATGTCATGATGAAATGAATTTGTTCTGAAGACAAAATGAGTTAAATGTGGAAACAATGTGGTTGAAGGCCTCTTGTTTGGCAAAAATGGCCGGTCACATACTATTTTTTTCTGGATTTTCAATTTGGCTTTATTAACAACCCTGCTCAATAGTAAGGTTTTTACACATTCCAAAGGTAGTCTAACATCTATATTTTCAGCTCGTGAAAGTTGATGTTGACCACTGTGAACAGAAGAGAACGTGTCGTGAATGTATGTCATCTTTAGACTCAGTGTGTGGATGGTGCGTTATGGAAAATAGGTAATAATGTGAATGACTTAAAGGGGCATGCCCTACAACTGACAAACATTCTGTAAAAGTGTAAAAATGTGCTAGCTGTATATGTAAAACAATATATAATGGATAATTGCAGGAAGAACATGGATCATAAAATGACTAGTTTAGGTACTAGCCGCAAAAAAACATAGCTATGAATAATAAATCACTTCCACCCAAAAATTTCCATGACTAAATGTATGTGTCACAAATACATATTTTTTATGATTTTATTTTTAATTGGATGAATTTTTGGCTGAAACTTTCTTCGTCGGCTTTTTTCTTTACAAGCTTCTAATTTATCATCATTTTGCCTTAATTCTAAATGCACCAAGTTGTAGGGTATGCCCCTTTAAGTTAGTACCCTATTATATTTATATCCTGTTGGGATTAATTTTAAGAAATTATAAGAATACATAGGTCAGAAAATGTATTCTTACCACATTTGTTTTAAGAACAATCAAAGTACTGACAGAGCTTATAGAAACTGAACTTACATAGACTTGTACTGCAACATGGAATCAGAACTAGTTTAACAATTCCATCACATCTAAATTTATGTGTGCAGAGCAAGTGACAGCTATGTAAAGCTGAACTAATGTTCAGTTTCCAAAAAATAGAATAGTTTTCCAACTACCTAGGCCAATGTTTTTTGGTCTGCTACGCTTTAGCTGTTTTAAGAAAACAGTCAAATGGGTGACAAACAAAATATCTACGGTCAAACCTGTGATCTGAAGCCAACTTTGGGAAAGAGAAAATATGGCCTTTATTGACAGGTGGTTATTCTTCAGAGATAATATTGTTTTAAATAATGAGAGTTTTTAAAATAATGGCCTTTATTTCAAGGTGTCCACTAACACAGGTATGACTGTTTTTGCAAATTTATTTATTTTGGACTTTGAGTTTAAAGTTTCCAATTTTTATGATATAATGTATACATTTATTTCTTCTCTGATATGATTATATTTCCTACTTTCCAAATTTTGTCAATTATTCACTGTTGAAGACTGATTACATGATTCGTGTTTTATCTATGAATGAAGGCTTCTGTTTATACATCAATATTTTATCATACATTTAACACCTGTTCAGTGGGAGCTAAGAAATGTAATAAATTCTCAAAATTACGAGAAAATATCCAAATTGCTGTAGAATCTCAATATTACAGTAAAATCTCAGTATTACAGTAATATCTCTATATTACAGTAAAATCTCAAAATCACAGTAAAATCTCTATATTACTGTAAAATCTCAATATCACAGTAAAATCTCTATATCACAGTAAAATCTCAATATCACAGTAAAATCACTGTAACCTTTCACTGATAGAGGTTTGTGGGTTCAAGCCCCACTACCCGACCATTAAAATAATTGTCTCTTTACGTAAGAAAGTAGGTAGTTGCTTATAGAGGATGGACGTCAAGTACTGGTTCTTCACAGGAACGATGGTTAGGTGAACTGTCCGCCTCATACGACTCTGACTGTTGAAAAGGTGCATAAAACTCAAACAAACAACAAACCCTGTAGTAATGAAATGTAGACGAGTGCTTGATATGTTGTAGTGGTTTTAATGGTTTTGATATTAAGATGGTCTCTTAAGTGTGGTATAACTGTAACTCTGAGGGTGTATAAATCATGTTTTGTGTCTGCCATTTATCTTATTCCATAACTTCATATTTCAATTACCTATAAAAAAAAATAAGTGTACGCTATTGTAGTAACGTCGAGAATAAAATGTAGTATAAAAGAAAACAGATTTAATTAACAGTAACTGCTGTTTAAGAAGTCTACTAAAATAATGCTTTTATATTTAATTACTATGGGAATAGTTTGGTAATAAACCGTCATTTGTGGTTACATGCTTCTTGAGACTACTTTAGATCAGTCATTCTTGTATTGGCTGTATGTATATGAAGTTATCCCTTTGACTTTTTTTGGGAGGGATGGGGGCGGGGCTATCATGCATGTTCTTAGTTATTTTTAATAAAGGGTTTTTTATTATGTATAATAAAGTACTAACATTATATATTACAAAGTGTTATAAAGAAAGTAGGGCCCATCATGACTCAAGTTAGTCATTAACAATTTAAGGAGTCCGTTGGCTGGGATCTGGACATTTGCCTACCAGGCATCCAAATTAGGACCAAATTTCACGTGTGAGGAAGCTGTCCAGCTGGCTTCCAGAAGGTCGATGTTTCTACCTCTGCATGTACCTGGGGTCCCTCTCCACCATTTAAACTGTCAAAGTTGCCAAATGACTCTGGAAGATGGTGCAACGTTAAATCCACTGGGAATTTATGTACTTTTACTCCATTTTGATCAAATCTCAGAAAATTTTAAATAAAAAAACGGAATTCATACATTTAACGCAACTGATATTTTGACAAGATTCCAAAATTAGAAGCTTGCATTTTATCGCTATCATGTGTCGAACAGTTCAAGCCCAATTTAATACGTTTCCATCGGCTCTAAAACGGCGGGCAGGAAATCCCTGCTGATCACAAAACATGTGTAAATGCATTTTGATCTGAGTATGGTATGCATGTTATTGTACTTATATTTAATGTCAGGCCTCCGTTTGTTTCTCCCTTAAAGTAATTAAACGTGGAATTTCAAGCTCTCGTTTGGCACAAGAACAGAGGAAATCATTTTTCATCAAACAATATTTTAAGTCTATGATAAAATAATTTGGATTAATACTAGAACTTTTTATGTCTAAACGCCTCCAGTATTTTTACTTATAAAACATAAAACAACCAAAGTCTACAGTTTCAAGGTTTTCAAGGTAAAAGATATAATTATCAGCTATTTCCACATTTATTGATCGAAACTTTCCGCTGAAATTATCTTCAATAGTTTTCAGAAATTCTGAATCTGCTACATGAGTCTGTCTATCGGACGTATTGTTTTTAAAAATTCATTTGATGCAAAATTAGTGATTTTTTATCATAAAGAAGATGAAAATAGTTCAGTCTGATGAAGACTGGTTCTATTTTGTTGAATTGTGTAAAGATATTGAAAGTTTTCTTAAAAATTGTTGTTATTTTCAATTTAACTCTCAGTAGAAAGTCAGAATATTGATTTATTTTTCAGTGAAGTCTAATCCCTTTGTAAGTGCTAAAAGATGAGATGTTGTCATATTTCATTTAATTTCCCAGTTTATATCATCTTTATGTGTTAATATTGCTACTTTCATCTCTAATATTAATATGGCAACACACCCTCAATCTTTGAACCAGTCCCCATTGTGACCACCTCTCAACCAATCTCCCTATGCAAATCAAATAATGTTTAACACAGATAAGAATATATCAAAAGTTGTGTTAATCTTTCTGATGAATTTAAGTCAAGTGTAGTAATTTGTTCATTCCCTTTAACAAAGCTTGTTTCCAATGCTCAGACCCACCCACTTAAGTTAGGCCCACCTCCTATCCTATTTGTCCAAGTATAAGCACTATATAAGTGTTGATACTGATGTGCTGTAGAAGTTTGGTATTAGTGTTTAACCAATTTTCATAGGATAGTCTGATAAAAGGCATTAACAAATTTCCTGGTTTCCCCTGACGCAACTGATCCTAATTCAGTCTGCTGACATTTACTTTTTCAGTCAATCCCTGTCAATTTTTATCCTGTCAATATTTTCATTTTCGTATGTACCATATTTATCACTGAACTTGATCAGATATCAGATATATTTTAAAATAAAGTCTATACCAACAGTTACTTGCTTGTGATTCGTAATGAAATATCTCTCACATATTTCTGAAAAATCTGTCTCCAGGTTATATAATATCATCTGTCTGACAGTTTTATGTACATACATACTGTGGAATCATTAATTTTCATTGGGGATTTAATTTCGTGGATTTCGGGGGTCGGCTCATCCACGAAATCAAATCCCCACGAATTTAAATGCAGAGATAAGGCATTTCTTTTCAAAAATCTAAATCCACGAATTTATGTCCCCACGAAATAGCCATTTAAGTAAAAACCACGAAAATTGAGCCCAACGAAAATAAATGAAACTACAGTATATATCTATATTCATAATATACATACATCAATGATCATGTATTCATCCACTTTATAGACATTGTACATACATTGTATGTCTCATTTGAATAAAAATTTATGGGTCTGGATTTGATGCGTTCAATGTATTATAGACACGAGAAATCAATAGTTCAGAGAAATTCTCTTCTTCATTTTGGTATGTTAAATGATTACCCACCATGAAATATTTTATCTTTCCAATATGTTTGTGATATGCTCAACTTTCAGTCGAAGAATTCCATAGAATCCAATTTTGTTGATGGTTTCGATAAATCTTTTTTTCTTCTGTTTTTCATATTATGGGCTTTATCTGATTCAGAGTCAGGGAGAGAGAAAAAAACAGAAAAATAAATATTTCAAATTTTCCTGAAAATCTTTAACTGTTATTTATTGCTTTTTTGACTTTCAATTTATGAATCATATTTAAGATCAGTAACTCAAAGGTTTCCTCAGATTTCCTTGGATCAAATAATCATGTGTTTCAATTGTGTGACACTGAATATCGGGGGGGGGGGGGGGGTATACTCCAGGAGGGGGAGGCTTAGATGCATTTTCTACAAATTTGCTCATTAAACTAATGTTGGTGCATTGAGAGAACCAGTAGAATTAATAATTCCAGTATCTGTCCGTATATTCTATTTTTAGAGCGCCTTCTCGGTTGTATCCCAGCGGTATTTGCTCAAAATGGCTTCTGTTTGTTTATGTTTGTTTATCTGTTGTTTAATGACCTATTTGACAGCTATCATTATGACAGAGTCAGCCCTGAGAGAGGAGAGAGAAGATACAGGAGAACCGGGCAGTTATATCCAGACTCTTATTTTAAATAGTTATTCCTGATTCTTTATCCATGCTCGGTGTAAATCACCGATACGCACCACCCCTTTTTCCTGTGATATTCTAGACACAGTTCTTGGTTTGATAGTTGGGATTGGGACACTGAAAAAGCATCCTTGAGAAATTCAGAAGGTGGAGCCAAGATTCAAATCCACGATCTTTCGTTCAGTGGTCCAGCTATCATCCGCTCCTACATTTATGAAATGAAGACAATTAGATTTGAATGTTTCTATTCAAATATCCTTATTTTTTGTATTTTCAGATGTACCAAACAAGATAAATGTCCTACAGGAAGTGTATCTCCAACATGGCTGTCGTCTGAAAATGGCGTCTGCGCCGACATGAAAGATGTGTTTCCTAACACAGTTTCAGTCCCAGCTATGACTCATGACAACACTGTAAATATATTTCCATAATGGTGTATAAACTGAGTATGTTTTAAATTAGTCTAAGCTTTCAAAGAAAGAAATCATATTAGTTTATCTTGAATACTTGACATAATTCTTCAAATTATTGCCAAAATCTAAAAGCTGTTTGAACCATAACTTTGTTAAACTGAAAAAAATCACTCAAATATAATGCTGATGGGGCATTTATCAGCTTGTTTTTAGTAATTTTCATCACACATGTCAAATGTATTCAGCAAATTCAGCGTTTTTAAAATCAGAAAAGTTACATAACTGACATTTCATTTCTCTTATAGTCTCATACATATTCAGTAGATAATTTTAGCGAAACTTTTATTGGAATATTAGAAGTTTATATAACCTATTTGAATACTGAATTTAAACTAATCTATTTTAATATTGTATCCATGGTAACCGGTTTTTGAATATTGTATTTTATGTTACCTATTTAAATACATTACAGCTCAGCTTCAAATTAGACAAGATTACTTTAGATGACAGTAAAGGACTTGATATTCATTGTTCATTCATTGTCATGGAAACCAAACATAAAACCATAGCAACCGTGTCTGGAGAAAGAATTACATGTCCTCTACCAGAGAGGGCCAGCATTCCTTCTTTACCAGTTGGACAAGGTATTAATTTCACCATAAAGTCATTTAGCATAATTAGTGTTTATATGCTTCAATCAATTACAATATTCTGTTAACTAGAATATTTCATTTAAAATATAACAAATAAAGTCCAAAATAATACAAAAAAATTAAATAATAATAATGGCTTTGGTACCTAATAAGTTAATACTCGACTTAAATTTTGTAAAAATAAACAAAATTTTGCTACTAAAAAGTTTTTGTGCACTGAAGAGTTGCTTATAGAATTTCTTTTTAGTACTTAAACATTTTCTGATTATTTTTTTGGGCTTGAATAAACAAAGGCTGAATTTCTTGGCTGTTTGTTAGTTAAAAACATTTATGACATAAAAAGCTGCATTTTTTCTCTCTAATCTCAATCACTAGAATCAATTCATTGATATGCTTTGAATTCTTTGTTTAGAATTTTTCTTGGATTCCAAGTAATTAATGTTTCACACGAAAAAAAAATGAGTCACAGTTATAATTGAGGGAAGGAATTTGTAACATGAATGAACCAAAGTGACTTTGCTGGTTCATTCACTACAGTACTTTGATATTTCATCACACATCATGAAGTATTATATGATCTATGTTTCTGATGGGTTTTGTAAGGATTATATTGGTGTTAGATTTAAGTAATTTGGTATGAAAAGCATTCATTTTATACACAAGCTTTTATACTGTTTCATTTATACGAGGGAGCGTCTGCGGTTGAATGGTTATGGCCTCTGACTAGTAATCACTAGTCACTCATTGCTGTGAGTTCAAATCCCACCCTGGGGCCATGTTAGGAAGCTGAGCAGCAAATTAAGGAAAGGTGTATGTCTAAGGTTCATCTCCACTGTGAAAGCTGGAAAGGTCACCAAATGCCACGATGTTGAACCCAGTAAAAATACATTATATACATTGTATATTAAATTAAGAATTCTTTGTAGAAAATGCCTTGTATTTGATAACAATCTCGACTGGGAGATTTTTTTATTCCTCTAGGAGATTATTACTAGATAATTATTATACTGATATATACCATATTTCATGTACATTTATATTATAGAGCGTTTCTGCATGTCATTTTTATATTTTTCAGTTCAGCCCAGGGGAGGTAACTATGCAGTTATTGTAGCACAGAGCTTTTTCTGCCTTTAGTTTATTGTCTCCCTTTTTTCTGATCTCATGAAAGCTCTTCTGTTTTCAGTATGAGATGGTGTGATCATTGTTCTGTTTATCTGTCTATCAGTCTTCTCTCCAAATATTTTCATTATTATAACATTACTTAGTTTTGTTTTGATTTTCTTGAAATTGAACAGGTTATTTCAAGAAAGGCTTATCTTCTTTTTAACAAAGTCGGTTGATACCTTCTTGCACTCACCCCTTTAATTATTTATAGACATGCTTATAAAGCCAAGTTAAAGTAAATTTAGAAAAATTGTTATTATACTCGGCGTCACTAGAAACTTACCACCCATATATTTGTCTATATTTCCTTAACATAAATACATATCGATTTGATTTTTTTTATATTGCACTCGGTGAAGTGTTGTTAAAATGATAAGCATAATTTGGTACCCAAGTCATATAAACTATTGTATAAAGCAGTTTACACAGGATGTTAAAATTTGAAATATATAGAGGTGTGTAGGGTGGTATGTTTCTAGTGACGCTGAGTATATTTTGCATTTAAGATATATTTTTGATCCCCCATGTCTATAGATTTAATCTTCTACATATTGAGCTGAATATTCGCTGAATAGAAAAAAAAATCATGTTGTCCTATATAATTGAAAGATTGTAGCCCAGTACTATTGTTAAAACTAAGGCTACATTGAAGAATTTATGTCAAACTCTTCAGAAAAAAATGGAATCGTTGAAGATTTCAAAGTGCATAAAATTGATTAGGAATTCTCTTCTATATGGAGATGAAATGTGTATCAGTGGAGTTTTAAAGAGCATGTATAAAATTAATTAGAATTACTCTTCTTTCTGAAGATAAATTTGTGAGTAAATGAAGATTTCAAGGAGCATGTAAAACTTATTAGCAATACTCTTCTATCAGAAGATAAAAAAGTGTATCATTGATTATTTTAAAGAGCATGTTTAAAATTACTAAGGAATGCTCTTCACTCTTAAAATAAAATGTTTAAACGAAGGGTTAGCTGTATGTTGTAATTTTTATTTGACCCTCTTTGTTCTTTTTCTAGGTTGTGGGTACTCATAAAAGGCTTTCTTATAACTCCATTTTCTGTATATGATATATTCACATTATCATTTTGAGAAGTTGACAATAAAATATTTTTTCTTAAATTGAACTCTTCTATTAAATTAATGTATACACAATCTTAGTGTCACATATTAATTGATTTTATTGCTGCAATTAAATGGCATTGTAAATTGATCCCTAACATGTTTGGATTGTAAATTCTTTTCAAAAAATCAAATTAAATTATTCATTACACTTCAAAGAATAAAAATGTGAATATTTCTTTTAGTTACGTTTTATGTAGTCTTTTCTTACATAATTGCCCAAAGTTTAGAGCATTATGAATAATTTTTTTAACAACCCCTATTAATGCCCCCGGCATCTATGATGTGGAAGGCATATGGTGATTGTCCTGTCAGTCCGTCTCTCTGTCTGTTTGAGGTTAAGTAGATTCAGATTTCACGGTTTCGTCTAGCACCAATACCGCTTACTAGAACACTTGAATACTTATACAGTTGTTGCCTATGATCATTCTCAATCCACCATATCAACCAACTTCACTTGACCTAATTTGGACATGGAATTATTCTAATGAACTATTTCTTGACAAGCATGCCACTGGGAGCATATGCGTTTATTGAATGCAGCGTCTTGCTCAAAGTAACAATAGTAGTCACCTTACTTCCTGATTGAATCTAGTCAAACGATAGTTTTTACGTAATTCAGTGTTTTTCAATTTTCCTTTTAATGGTACCTTTTTTTAACTAATGCATATAATTATATGCATTTTTTAATTGCTGAATTAATATCACACAGTTTTGAAGAAAAAGCTATTTTTTTTTAAATAATTGAGCACTAACAGGTTTTCATGTAAATATTTGTGTTTTGCATGTTGCTATGTCTACAATGCGTTGTCTATGAATTGCATGGTGTAAGATTAATTATATAAGTCGTGTTTTTTTGGTGCTTCTATAAAAAATGATCTTTTATCTTCCAGATCATAGCGTTTTGGAAGTACAATTTCAAATTCATGGTAAAACTGTTGTGAAAAGAGACGTTTCATTATACAATTGTCAGAGTAATCTGAAGTAAGTTATCTCCCTTGATGTACAAATTTCTATGATTTGTTTATAATTGTCTCCCTTTACGAAGTCAGAGTAATCTGAAGTAAGTTATCTCCTCTGATGTACAAGTTTCTATGATTTGTGTATAATTGTCTCCCTTTATGAAGTCAGAGTAATCTGAAGTAAGTTATCTCCCCTGATGTACAAGTTTCTATGATTTGTTTATAATTGTCTCCCTTTATGAAGTCAGAGTAATCTGAAGTAAGTTATCTCCCCTGATGTACAAGTTTCTATGATTTGTGTATAATTGTCTCCCTTTATGAAGTCAGAGTAATCTGAAGTAAGTTATCTCCCCTGATGTACAAGTTTCTATGATTTGTGTATAATTGTCTCCCTTTATGAAGTCAGAGTAATCTGAAGTAAGTTATCTCCCCTGATGTACAAGTTTCTATGATTTGTGTATAATTGTCCCCCTTTATGAAGTCAGAGTAATCTGAAGTAAGTTATCTCCCTTGATGTACAAATTTCTATGATTTGTTTATAATTATCTCCCTTTATGAAGTCAGAGTAATCTGAAGTAAGTTATCTCCCCTGATGTACAAGTTTCTATGATTTGTTTATAATTGTCTCCCTTTATGAAGTCAGAGTAATCTGAAGTAAGTTATCTCCCCTGATGTACAAGTTTCTATGATTTGTTTATAATTGTCTCCCTTTATGAAGTCAGAGTAATCTGAGGTAAGTTATCTCCCCTGATGTACAAGTTTCTATGATTTGTTTATAATTATCTCCCTTTATGAAGTCAGAGTAATCTGAAGTAAGTTATCTCCCCTGATGTACAAGTTTCTATGATTTGTTTATAATTGTCTCCCTTTATGAAGTCAGAGTAATCTGAAGTAAGTTATCTCCCCTGATGTACAAGTTTCTATGAATTGTTTATAATTGTCTCCCTTTATGAAAACAACACTTGACTTTCTGGTTTTTGAACCCGTACTAACCTTGTGCTCTGCACGTTACTGCCTCTATCACCATATTAATGATAAGCAATTGTAGAGGAATGGATTTAGATGATTATGTTTTTAACTAAATTGTCACGCTGATAATTGAATCCAAAATCTGAGTTTAATGATATCCACCTGAAAATGGGCATGTATGTGGTTACTTGATTGACCTTATTTGTGGGTTGACCCCAAAGTTTTGAACAGCAAAATCCAAATAACTAATATATATTTGAGACGTATCAGACCTCCAATGTGTGAAAGGTATTTCAAGTGGGAGAAAAGTTTGTGACCTACCATTATCATGACCTTTTCTAGTTTTAATATATTTGAAGAAAAAAGGACCCTCCTCAGTGGTCGAGTGGTTAAGGTCACTGACTTCACAGATAGAGGGTCGTGGATTGGAGCCTAGCTACTGACCATGTCTCTTTATGTGAGAAAGTAGTCAGTTGCTTACGGAGGATGGGAGTCTAGTACTGGTTCTTCCCAGGAATGATGGGGAGTAAATCCCGATGAAACAAACAAAGAAAAAGATTACGTTTAAAATATGGAACAATACATGGATGCTATCAAATAGAATGAGTGTTGTTCTTGCCGTCTTAAATGACATTGTGTTTGTTTCTCTTGTTTTAATCTAGTTGCACCAGTTGTACTGAGAGCAGTTTTGGATGTAAATGGTGCCACGTTAGAGGTCTTTGTGTGGAAGCTACACAACTAACTTGTCCTAATCAAGTAAGTGTCTTTGAAATATTTGAGACCATTTAAAACACAGAGTTTGTAGCTGCAAGATGAGGCTTTTGTGCTGTGATCTTGGTTTTGTTGTGTACAGTGAAGCCACATCAGAATAAAGGCCTGAAATATTTGAGCCACAATAAAGAGTTCAAAGCTGCGAAGCTGAGAATGTCTTGCTGTGAACTTGGTTATATTGTATACAGTAAAACTTGTGTTTGCGACCATTCTGAATATAAATGTCAGGCTGTCAATGAAGGCCTTTTTTTTAAAAACATTCATTGATTATTTTGAACAAATTTTCCTCAGAATAAACACCACTTGTTAATAAATCCATATTCTGTCTTTCCCATGGATGGCTTTTGTTCACTTTGTTTTATAACTTCAACCCTTCAACCGAAGTTTTTGTGTTTCTGTAAAGAGTTAGGAGCCAAGCCAATTTGTTTACATCGCCTATTTTTACTCCTGCATTATTCAGCATATAAATTACAATTAATGGTCTGACATGAATAAATAAATGGAACTTTCGTTTTTGCAGACTGTTCCTGCTATAACCTCTTCTGGAAAGTGTCCAAGGATTGAAATATCATCTGTTGATACCGATGTTGTTGTACACTCCGGACAGACTAAGAAGATTGCTTTACGTGTGGCAAATATCATGGTAAGACATTAACTGAGACATTTGTTATTATTATTACCAGGTTAGATTAATTTTATTAACAGCTGTGATTAGAGGATAATTGTAATGCATATATAGAACAGTTTTAATTTATTAATCATTACTAGTGTTCATATTGTGATTGATATACTATGGAATCATTAATTTTTGTTGGGGATTTAATTTCTTGGATTTCATGGGTCGGCTCATACACAAAATCAAATCCCCACGAATTTGAATGCAGAGATAAGGCATTTCTTTTCAAAAATCAAAATCCACGAATTTATGTTCCTACGAAATCCATTTTAGTAAAAACCACGAAAATTGAGTACAATGAAAATAAATGAAAGTACAGTATTTCAGTCTAAAATAAGAACAGTTCTGTAATATAAACTGAGTCATTTACCATTTCTTGATGGGTATATTTCTGTTAACAAATAGAACAGTTCTGAGTGATGTACTGAGTGATTTACCATTAACTTGATTATTATATTCAGTCTTCAAATAGAACAGTTCTGATTCATTAATCGAGTTTCTTAATACTCAGTACTTGATTGTTATATTTAAGCCTGACCAGATGAAGAAAGTTCATTGCTTGTTCACGTACGAGGGTGAAGTAAAATTAGCACCAGGTAAAATCACTTCAACCAATCTAATATGTGAGCCGCTAGTGTTTGAATTCACTGATGCTAACTTGCCGATAATGACCGCAGTGTTCACAGTGACTGCTGGAGAAAATAGCGTACCACTAGACAACCCACAGAATATCAAAGGTTTGTTAATTAATTCTCATTAATTCTTATGCTATCCAAAGTACTGTCTATATAATCAAGCATTGATGAAAGTCTTCCAACATTTACAAAAAGTTCAGGCTTTGCCCCATTCTGTATTCGCAGGATCAGACTGGACTGGAATGGACCAGGCCAGATCAAACAGGCTTTTATTTGCTTTCACAGCACTGAGCTTAATTTTTAAGGTTTTTCAAAAGCTTCAACTTTTCACTAATGAACATGTAGAAAATCAAACCATAAATTATTCTATGATAAAACATGGCTGTTCCATTTTACCCATAAAATAGTCACCTGACTGTTATGACCAATGAATTCACAGACTAGTTTTGCTTTTACCGAGGAGTAAAATGTAATAGCCGACTTAGAATGTAGTTCTGGTCACTTTCAGGTAAAAAGGGTGTGTATATGAAAAATTAAAAAAGACTATTAGAATGGAAATGATTGATATTTCATAATATTGAATTAAATGTTTCAGTGAGCATATTTTTAGCTCACCAGAGCACGAATGTGCTCAAGGTGAGCTTTTGTGATCGCCCTGCGTCCATCGTGCGTCGTGCGCCGTGCGTCGTTACGTGGCGTCCATGTTTACTTAAAACAACATCTCCTCCTACACCGCTATGCCGATTGCAACCAAACTTTGCTGGAATGATCCTTTGGTGGTCCCCTTTCAAAGTTGTTCAAAAAATTAAATTTCATTAAAAACTCTGGTTGCTATGGCAACAAATAGAAAAAACTTAAAAAATCTTCTTGTCCGAAACCACAGGGCCTAGAGCTGAGATATTTGGTATGTAGCATTGTCTAATGGAACTCTACAAAGTTTGTTCAAATTATTCCCCTAGGGTCAAAATTGGCCCCGTCCCGGGGGTCACTTGATTTATATAGACTTATATAGGAAAATTTAAAAAATCTTCTCCTCCGAAACCACAAGGCCTAGAGCTGAGATATTTGGTATGTAGCATTATCTAGTGGACCTCTACCAAGTTTGTTCAAATTATTGCCCTAGGGTCAAAATTGGCCCTGCCCTGGGGTTTATTCTATTTTATATAGGAAAATTTAAAAAATCTTCTTCTCCGAAACCACAAGGCCTAGAGCTAAGATATTTGGTATGTAGCATTGTCTAGTGGACCTCTACCAAGTTTGTTCAAATTATTGCCCTAGGGTCAAAATTGGCCCCGCCCCTGGGGTCACTTGATTTATATAGACTTATATAGTAAAATTTAAAAAATCTTCTTCTCCGAAACCACAAGGCCTAGAGCTAAGATATTTGGTGTGTAGCATTATCTAGTGGACCTCTACCAAGTTTGTTCAAATTATTGCCCTAGGTTCAAAATTGGCCCTGCCCTGGGGCTTATTCTATTTTATATAGGAAAATTTTAAAAATCTTCTTCTCCGAAACCACAAGGCCTAGAGCTAAGATATTTGGTATGTAGCATTGTCTAGTGGACCTCTACCAAGTTTGTTCAAATTATTGCCCTAGGGTCAAAATTGGCCCCGCCCCGGGGGTCACTTGATTTATATAGACTTATATAGGAAAATTAAAAAAATCTTCTTCTCCGAAACCTCAAGGCCTAGAGCTAAGATATTTGGTATGTAGCATTATCTAGTGGACCTCTACCAAGTTTGTTCAAATTATTGCCCTAGGGTCAAAATTGGCCCTGCCCTGATGTTTATTCTATTTTATATAGGAAAATTTAAAAAATCTTCTTCTCCGAAACCACAAGGCCTAGAGTTAAGATATTTGGTATGTAGCATTGTCTAGTGGACCTCTACCAAGTTTGTTCAAATTATTGCCCTAGGGTCAAAATTGGCCCCGTCCCGGGGGTCACTTGATTTATATAGACTTATATAGGAAAAATTAAAAAATCTCCGAAACTGCAAGGCCTAGAGCTTAGATATTTTGTATGTGGCATTGTCTAGTGGACCTTTACTAAGTTTGTTCAAATTATGGCCCCGGGGTCAAAATTAACCCTGCCCTGGGGTTTATTCTATTTTATATAGGAAATTTTTTAAAAATCTTCTTCTCCGAAACCACAAGGCCTAGAGCTAAGATATTTGGTATCTAGCTTTGTCTAATAGACCTCTTTTAAAAAACGGCCCAGATGGGTCACTTGATCTTACTTGGACTCGTATAGAAAACTTCAACAATGTTAATCTCCAAATGACCTTTTCTCCTGGTGAGCATTTATAGGGCCATCATGGCCCTCTTGTTTTCTTGTTGCAGAAATAATATATAAAGTGTTGTATCATTACAGTGAGGATTTACAAGTGTGGACCAATGGTCACTAACTGTGGTCAGTGTTTAAGTATGGATGCAGAATACGAGTGTGGATGGTGTACTGCTGGTATTCCTCAATGTTCATTACAATCTAATTGTCCAGCTTCAGAGTGGTTAGACCGTGATGCAACTTGCCCAGACCCACAGATACTTAGGGTTAGTAAAGTCTCTTTTTTCAGTTTCAGCCAATTAAATGGCTCAGACTTTTGTTCTGTTTTTAAGCCTTAGCTGTTTCTTTCTTATTTTGAGCCAATCAGAAGGCTCAGATTTCTCATCTATTATTTTAAACCAATCAAATGCCTCAGATTTTATCATCTATTTTTCTAAGCCAATCAGAAAGCTCAGATTTCTCATGTATATTTCTTAGCCAATCAGAAAGCTCAGATTTCTCATTATATTTTTAAGCCAATCAGATGGCTCAGATTTCTCTTCTGTATTTTTAGCCTATCTAATGGCTGATATTTTTGTATCTTAAACCAATCAAAAAATTTTATGAGGTCTGTTGAAATTAAGAAATCTCTTGTGCTCAGTGAAATTGATTCTAAGTGAAGATTTAAGTAAATATAAATTGTGTGTGGATTAGTTGTATTTTGTCTTGTCCAGTAACAAATTTAGGTTTGTTAGTCATCGGGTTCTTTGGGCTCACATGTGAACCTTTTTTTGTTTACAGTTCAGTCCAATTACGGGACCAGTTACTGGCAGGACCAATATCTCAGTAACAGGTTTAAATCTCTTCAAGACAAACAAGGACCTTAAGGTGACTGTTGCTGGTATACCTTGTCAAGTGATACCTTACCAGTCTGAGTCATCTCAGAGGTACAGTACATTAATATTCTCTTAAATGTTTAAATTATTCATAGTTTTTAGCTGTATGTCAGTTATATACCAGTGGGTAGCTTACATTACCAGAGATCCTGGATTCTTTACCAGGACTAACCCTGTTCTCCACAAGTGACTACCACATTTTCTGCATGAATCACTATAACCAGAATGATAAGCCTATATACAATAAATAGTTTGTCAATAAAGCAATCATTACAGAGAACTTATATCATGTCAAGGTCATCATCCATAAATATATAGTCTTTAACATGTTTCAAATATCATAACTAGTGATGGACTCATTTTACTCACATGGGACTTTCTACATGGGAATAGTTTTCATACACCCCCACGTCCAGGGTTTTAACTCATGTCCCTGAGGTTCACTGGTCTGATATTCTCGATAACGAACTAAGCGGTGGGCTATAATTGTTTGATATACAACAGACAAAAGATATACTGCAGTAATTGCTTGAACTGGTATATTTCTCTTGTGAGGAAGCTGTGCAGACAGGTTACAGAAGGCCAGTTATTCTACCAAGGTACATGCTTGTGGTCTTCTTCCACTGCTAAAGCTGCCATGTGATCTAGGCCGACTCAGATTGCAAAGTAAAACCAAGCACAAATCATAGTACTCATGGAAACTGAACTAACACAGGCTTGCTCTGAAAAATTGAATGGGAACTTGTTTAACTAGTAGAAAAATGTAGTACTTTGGTCTGCATCAAACTTCATACACACTGAGCGAGTGACTGCTATGGAAAGCTAAACTATAGTTCAGACATCTTTGTTATTTATTTCAGATTTGTATGTCAGCTTGTTGGACCAAACAAGGTTACAGATGGTGTAATTAAAGTCGAGGTTGCTGGTACATATACTACAGAATCTAACACACATTTCAAGTTTGTGGTAAGTACTCTGTGAGATTAGATGAAAATCTGTATCAATAAAGTGTTTGTTAGGCAAGTAAAAAAACAGTCATGTTTGCAGTTACTTAACCTAAAATTTAGGGATGGCTGGTCAGAAACTTTTCTAATTTTTTTCCTGAACGCTTTTTTTGAGAATCATACTTACAAATTAATGTCAATATTTGACTTATGAAGAGTCATGAATTTTTCATGTTTTATTTGAAAATGTTATTTAAAAAAAAAAAATTATGTCTGACTTATATCTTTATTTTAGGACCCTGTAGTGACAGGTTTGTCCCCAAAGCAGGGCCCTCTTTCTGGTGGAACTTTGATTACTATAAATGGAGAACATATGAATACAGGTTCTGTGAGAAGTGTGGAAGTCGCTGGACGTCCTTGTGATGTGATCAGGTAAGTAAAAAAGATTATAGTAGCTTTCTGAATACTTTTATATACCTATGCTTATACATAGTTCCCATATCTACAATATTTACCTCCCTTGGCAGCCATCTTAGTTGGCAAATTTCTTATATGCTTAATAGAAAAAATAAGAAAATTGGTTATTAAACAACTAAATTTATAAAAGATAACTTAATAACGAAGTTTGTTAAGGCCATAAGCACATCAGGTTTAAGAAAATGTAGTTGTCACATATAAATATCCTGTATTTAGAATTATCAAAACAAAAACATAAATATCTTCTATCAATGCTTGTTGAATTTGCCAACAAAGATGACTGCCAAGGGAGGTAAATATTGTAGATGTGGGAACTATGTATTGATCAAATGCTTATAGTCTCTGACCAAGAATCAGTAGCCCCTAACCACTGTGAGTTTTGCATCAAACTCTGTGTAGTTATACATTTGCATACAAAGTAAGGGTGTAAATTTTTGTACTCAATTTTCAATTTATGTACTAGTATATTGGAGTTACTCTGTCGTTTTCTATGTATTTCACAGAGTGACCACTTCATTATCAGGATTGACTTAATACAATCAACTTACTTGTATTTACAATGTTATTTCCATATTGAATTTCAGTATTTCTTCTATATTTCAACTTGGATTATAATGCCACCTTAATTCTTAGACCATCTATTTTGATCCCAAATGTGGTCTAAATATGGTAATTTATTAACAGTTATTTTCTTTCAAAATGAAATCATTTCAATGTCACTGGTGTTAAGATTTATTAAGAACATGTTGTATATCTTTCAGTGCCAATGAGACAACATTAGAATGTATCACTTCACAACTTGTTACCAATGATAAACTGGTAGATGTTGAGGTAGATTTCAGTGGTCTGAAGAAACTCGTCCCTGAACAGTTTGAGTATGTCCAAGATCCAGTGATTAGTATGATAGAACCAAAGAATACCATACTTAGGTGAGATTCTTATCTTGTTCATTAAATCACACAAAGAAATGCGGGCTTGTCTGCTCCACTCAATATTCAGTGTTTGGTCTATAGACCTCATGTTCATGTTCAAAAGCTTAGCTTGGAATGTGTCATGACTGTATAAATCAGACTAAATACAGTATAATTCCTGAAAACCAGACTCCTTGAAAACCGGAACTCTCTGAAAATCTGACAAATTTTCTAGTCTCACTGTTTCGGAATTTATCAAAGGTTCTCAGAATACCAGACTTTTGGCCGGGTCCAGATGTTCAGTTTTCTGGGGATTTACTGTGCAGTTGAATCTCGTTTTTGAGATAAACAGATATGGTAAAACTTTGACATTTTTTATTTTAATTCATGTAGAGAAAGACCAAAAGAAATGCTTTGACATAACTGAAATTTTGACTTTTTTGACTTAACGAGATTCAACAGTATATTGTGTCAAGGATTAATGCTATCATTTAACTTTTCCCCTTATTTCTCTTCTAGTGGAGGAACATCTATTACAGCCATGGGACAACAGATGCAAATTATACAAAGACCTGAATTCTTCGTGGAACATGGCAACAGTAGAATATCAACTGTAAGTCAGAATTTTTATTTGTACAGTTAAACCTGTCTAAGCGGCCACCTCCTAATAAATGCCACCATGTGAATAAAGGTCATTCTTTTACATACCGTCATGATTTATTAGAGCTAAATGACCTCTGAATAAAGGCCACCTGTCAGTAATGACCACATTTTGTATTTCCCAAGGTTTGACTGTACAGTACAACCTCTGTAGAGCAACATCCTGTGGGAGCTGAAAATATTGGCCGTTGTTTAGAGGTTATTGCTCTAAAGAGGTTAGATTTATAGTAAATATCACCTTATGGCAATTTTGAAGGCGTTGTTGTAGAGAGGTTGTTGCTCTACAGAGGGCCACTCTGGAGAGGTTGTACTGTGATTGTAATGTATTCTTTCATTCTGTTGATTTATTCCATCATGTGTTGTATTCACATATTATCTATCCATCTGTTTTGATGATACAGACAATTCTCATTTTGGTGACTCACTTTAGACAATATTTTCATTATGTCTGACATACTGGGAATTCTTGATTACCATAAATTTAACCAGGATATTTGTATGATGATTTTGTTTGTTTTATTTCCAGAAATGTACCTTAGAACCAATAACAGGATGGTTATTGTGTAAAACACCAAAATTGAGCTTCGCTGGTGAGAATGTTACCGAAACCAGTCCAAAAGAAGTGCATTATGGGTTTAATTTGGATGGAGTTCTTACATACAAGAATATATCAGCAGACCCTGCCTATGGACCATTATTGTATTATCCCGACCCAGTCGTTGAACTTTATCCTCCCCCAGGGGACGGTATGAAGAAAGTGGATAAGGAAGGCATGGTGATCATAAAGGTAAAATAAATTATACTTTACGAGACCAAGAGAGTATTGAACCCATATCGCCATGGCGACTAATCCCTACTCCTATTTCCATTAGTTTTTTGTGTTTCTTTATTGTGCTCGGTGTAAAGCACCAATACACACCTCGCCTGTTTCCTGCGATTTTCTAAACACAGTACTTGACTTGATAGTGGGGTTGGGGATACTCAAAAAGCATCCCAGAAGTATTGGAAGCTTGAACCAAGGTTCGAATCCGCAACATTACAAGCACATTACCACAAGACCAACACCTCCCTTGCCCATTTGTTAGTCACCGTATAAAATTTGTAAATTGGATTAGAAATCACAGCGGTGAGAGTCTAATGGTAGCTAATGAGGGGTTATAACATATCAACTATGAAGGCATCCTTTAATTTGTTTAATACACTATCATCTGATACTATTACAGGGAAACTTTAGACGTATAAATCCAGTAATGGCAGACGTCAATATCACTATTGGTGGAACTCCGTGTTTGAAACCCACAGCAACAGATGATGCCATATCCTGTAAGCCACCTGTTAAACCAAAACTACTAACTGCTGATGGAAATGCTGAGATATTGGTAAGTCTATTGTCTTTGTGTTGAAGTCTGTACCTTAAGCTTTGAGGTAGTGAAAGTGATTTTGTACATTGCAGTGTCTTCCAGAGCCCCGGCAGCCGACTTGAAAACCTAGCACTGGCTACTTCTGTCAATGCAAATAAAATTTACACCAAAAAATTAATAATCTGTGAACAAAACATGCTACACTGCTAGTGTGACACTACAATGTAGATGTTGTGTTTTACATTATGGATGGAGTCTATGTATAGCATACAGACAATAGATAACATTCTGTTAATATGTTGGTGTCTGATATATTATAAACTTTTGTTTTTGATATTTGATTTGATATTGAATTGGTCATTAAAGTATGGTTTCACTGCATTTTCTGTAGCTACAAATTGGCAGCATGGTAAAAGAAGTTGGTTACATCAAATACTTTGAGACAGACGACAAAGGGAAGCCCATTGCTGTGGGTATCATCCTTGGTGTTGTCTTACCAATCCTGGCTATCATCGCGTTACTGGCCGTGTGTATTATACGTCGACAACGTAAACACAAACCAAGCGAAGATTACATTCCTGACGTTTGGAAGGAAGAAAAGAAAGAAGATGAGGAGGTAGAACTAAATCATGTTTCTGTTAAAGCAGACATGAATGGCTCCATTCCTGAAGACAAAGGTAAAATATTTGTAAAAATCAATTTATTTTGATTACTTGGTAGTGTTGAAAAATCAATACTTTCCCTCAAATGGCTGAAATGATTTTTATATAGGTCTGGTCTATAGCATGTTAAATAAGTCCATGCTCAAAGAAGAATGTTTTTTCCCCACACTTAGGAAGAATTTTAAAATAATCCGGCTTAATTTCTCACTGGATTGAGAAGAGATTCCTAATGCAAGTTTCAGCCATTTTGATTTCAAGTCGCAACAATTTTGTAAAATCATAGGTCAGATATAGGTACACTATTGAGGTTAATGAAGTTATGACATCACATATTATTGTTGCCATGGATACTGTTGATAATGCATGTCCTAAAAAGTTATTTTATGTTTTATTTGACAGACACTGCACCTTACATTGATGAATTACTGACTAAAGTTGAAGCAGATGAAACTAAAGAGAATATTAAAGGTTTACTTATTTCTAGAGGAAAACTTGATATCGGTGACCTGCTTGGAAAAGGTGAGTAATTCAGGTTAAATTCAAAATATGTAAAAAAAGTGGAAAAAGAATATGAATAACAAGTTACCTGTAAAAAAAATCCACCCTGTATATAAAAGCCATTCTTTTAAAAAACATCATTGATTATTTAGAACACAATGACCTCTGAAATAAAACCGCTTGTTAATAAAGGCCACATTTCGTCTTTTCTAAGGATAGCCTATGTTCACAGGTTTTACTCTAATCTTTGTAATTATCTCTAGGTTCTTAGTCAACTAATTGCATTCATTTAGTCATAATAATTGTGCATATAATAATTATGTGTTTTAATTTCAGGTAATTTTGGTGTGACCTATAAGGCCACTGTAAGTCAGACAGATGAAGATATACCTAAAGATGTTGGAGTGAAATCTGTTCAAGGTAAAGACTATGTTCTAATATCAGTAAACAAATTTCATTATGGGTGAAAAATATATTTATATAAAACATCATTTATTCAGCAACTGATTACAGGTACATACAAATGTGTTTTAGCAGCTACCTCCCAATTAAAGTCTTTCTTTTAAAATCATAATAGATTACCGGTATTTAGAACAAGTTGACCTCCGAATTAAGGCCACTTGTCAATAAAAGGCTTTCACAATGGTGTCCTTTAATTGTTAACAGGTTTAAAGTAGATATTTTTCATATTATTTGAACTACTTAAAGACATTGAACAGCTACTATATAAGTGACCCCCCCCCCAAATCCACATGTGGTCTAATCTCTTAATTGTTTTATTGCCCCTAATCAGATAAAACCAGTCTGGTCACGGTCTGTAGACTTAACACCTAGTCAAAAAGTGGGGTAATAAATTTTATTGATTAACATTGATAATAAGTTTATGACTAAATTCCTGTTGTTTTTATAAGCATAGAGTAACAGATTATGTAAACAGGTGCTAGTCTATCAATGACCCTGTCTGTTTTATTACCCCCTACTTTGGAATTAGGGGACTATCTGGACCATAAGTCACATGCCTCGCATTCCTGGTTCAATGTCTTTAAATGAGGTCTAATTATTCTAGCATCTTTTTAATTACAGGTTCTTTGACAGATACTGACAATATTGCCACGTTCCTGCAGACTGTGTCCCATCTCCGTGATTTACACCATCCACATCTAGCCCCTATAACTGGTGTTTGTATAACTGTATCAGACGATCCTATGGTGGTGGTACCATACTCACAGAACGGTGATCTCAAATCTTATGTCAGAGATTCCAATAAGGTATGATTTTATACCAATCAAGACTTCTTATACCCTTTTGGGTTAATTTTTGGAAACTGAAGGAAAGTTCCGCTTTCCATAGCTGTCACTCGCTCGGGGCGCATGTATTTTGATGCAGACCAAAGTACTATGTTTTCTACATTTATGATCAAGTAACGCGGGGGCATATATTGATTTCCTTGTGCATCTATCTGTTGTCAAGTCTAACTGCCACTTGGGGCATATGTGTTCAGTAAACATAGCATCTTGTTAGCGTAATGTTTTGTTGCTGTTAGAAATTGCATGTAACTTTTTTTTCTCTCTTTTTTTTGTAGGACTTGAAAGTATCAGAGTTACTTGACTTCGGACTTCAAATTGCTGAAGCAATGGATTACCTTAGTAACCAGTCTGTTGTCCATGGCAACCTGGCCCTTAGGAACTGTCTGTAAGTATTTAAATAATAAATTCTAAGCTTATATCTAAGTTTAATGAATGATGTTCCAAGAGTCTACAGTGTTACAGATTAAATGTGCTATTTCTGATCTCATATGTATATAACAGTTCTTATGATTGACTGTTGTCTCCGGCTGGTACAATCTGAACAACTCTTTCAGTATCATTACATCCAGGCATTCTGTAACGGCGTCTTCCAACTACAACTGTGAGAAATTCAACTAGTAGGTGCCCCCCAAACCCCTCAATAATATATTTCAGCTTCAACCTCAGTCAAATCCCTGGTTAAATGAATCTGCTGTTTTTCTTGAAACTGTTATTCATGACCACTATTGCCTAAGACATATGTTTGCCCTTGAAAATTGTGTCCAACTGTGCTTATATACATATAAATGGTTCATCATTTTACAGATTGAATGATAATAAACAAGTATTAGTCGGTGATTATGGACTCCATCAAGATTTGTTCACGATAGACCAATATACTAAAGCTGTGGATAAAAACAAGTCACTTATAAAATGGTCGGCACCTGAGGTTCTGGAAGGCGAGGATTTA
Organism: Lutraria lutraria; assembly: GCA_964023205.1. Taxonomy (NCBI): domain Eukaryota; kingdom Metazoa; phylum Mollusca; class Bivalvia; order Venerida; family Mactridae; genus Lutraria; species Lutraria lutraria. The sequence goes on along the minus strand of OZ026844.1, from coordinate 19,157,253 downwards.
AGTGTTGTCACCTCTCAGTCTGATGTCGTAAGTAAAGAAATTTATTGGTCATATAATGTCAGATCTTAAATTGATGAAAGTTTCCTTAGTTTTGATGTAATTTTATGCCTAAAATGTTGGATGTTATAGGCCAGTCTTGATCAAATTAAAGATTTTTAACATAAGTGCTCATCTTCATTTTAAGTGAATTAAATAAGCCATTCTTGAATCTAGCTTTCTCATTGGTTGATTTAATTTTTACAATCAAAATGAACCAATCAGATGTGCTAATTCATTTTGTTTATTGCAGTGGTCATATGGTGTTGTGTTATGGGAATTATTGACAAGGGGAGTAACTCCATACCCTGATGTAGATAACTCGGATATATTGGCTCATGTTAAAGATGGTAACAGAATGAAGAAACCTAAACAATGTCCTGAAGATGTGTAAGTATATCTGTAATGTTAATACTGAAAAGCTTGCCTGCTTAGTGGTTGGTCTGCAGACCTCTCATTTGTTAGTTGGAACCATCAGCATGGTACACATTTTCTTTAACATTAAGTATTAAAGATATTATGTCTAAGTCCATTCTTCTTCCACTACTGATCATTAATGTGGAAAAGTTGATGGTTACATGCGAGGAACAGGGTTAGTACTGGCACAGAATCCATGAAAACAGGTTAGGCTAACTGATATGTTAATAAAACACGTTCTTTCTGTTATAAGTTGAAATTTATCGAAAATACATCAGGATTTTCGCTATACTGTTAGTGTAGAATGCTTTAATTTCGCGAGGTCAAAATTTCGCGTTTTTTTTTTGTTAAAAAGCAGCTGTTTTTTTTATTCGCGTATTTATGAATTCGCAACGTCATCAGGCAGGATTAAAGTGCGATCAAAGACACGCTGTTGTTGCTTTGTTATTTGTGTGTCACACCTGATCTGTAAGACATTTAAGTTGTGATTTATATCTAATAAAGTATAATAACAATAGATTGATAATAGTTTGGGGTTGTTGTGGAAGTTATGTTTTACAAACAGTAGGGAAGTGTGAAAAACTGTTACTAGTATGTTCAAACGATGTCAAAAATTGTTCTACAAACGAAAGTTTAGTAAAAGCAATATATAAAAAATAGAATTCAAACATTAAAGGTATATGTTTATTGTTGATATATTGCTTTCATCAGATAAACTAAACTGATTATTCTACAATGATATACTAGTAGTGACTTAAGTTGCGTACTCATACTCCTACATACTCATTTTTGAATATATAAAACTCAGTATTTATTCGCGATATTTATGAATTCGCGAGGCATTCGATTCGCGAATATTAGCGAAAATAAAACTAACGCGAATAAAACCAGTTCTACAGTAATCAAACAGTTTTTATGTATTAGAAATTCTGCTATGCATATTGAAAACTTGAGATCACAAATAAACTGTAATTCTTTGTTTCAGATATGGACTAATGCAGCGCTGTTGGACGATAGAATGTGAATCACGACCTACATTCCGACAGATCGCCGTAGAAATCCAAACATTCACAACCGGTGAAACTGACGATCAAAATACAGAGGAATCAACTCCATTACAAGTTGCGTCTGCTGCTGAGGGTAGTAATGTGGTGTGATACGAGCCACGACCAGTGAAAACTTAGTTTAATGGTGTTTTAATGGGATAGGTTTTTCATGGGATAAGTTGTGGACGTGGAACTGACATTAATGGGATCAATGCCTGTTTGCCCGAAACTGTTTTTAATTGTGGTTTTATATTTTGAAACCGTTAATAGATATTTTTAAACTGCTGCGACTTCGTTGAGATTATAAACTATACATGTGTGTGTGAAAATGTATAAACATTTATAACATGAACAATTTTTGTGAATATTTGTGCTAAGTTTGTTCTAAAGTGCTTACATGAAATTAATGTCATGTTACATCAGAAATCCTTGGTATTTATATAAAACCTGTTGTTGTGTGCGAGATATTTGATGTATATGATAAAATGTTCATATGTTACGATTTATCATGTTTTTATTATGCTATTTGTATGATTAATATGTATGTGAGTTTTATATGTTATAAGGGTTACTCTGTGATAGGAACAATTTGACATTGTCCTATTTATTATCACAAACCATGACAATTGTGATTTTTAATCACTACTTTTGCAATAATTTCATCTAAGAAACTTTTCTTGCATCCAAAACTATGTGCTGGTGAAGATGACATCTAAGCCATGGTTGTTGAGAGTTTATGTAACTTTGTTTCAAAAGGAATTCTGAAGACCAATTATTGACCGCCGTGTATTATGACATTAAGATTGTCGGGTACTGACACACTGTAGTACACTAGGATGAATCTGCTTATTTTCTATGAAGAAATTTTATCAAAATCATTTGTCCTTTCATCACGAACAAATTAATTTTGGAACTATGTGTTATTGTATGTTGCAGTTTGAAAACTTATTTAATGTTGTAGATCTTAGATTTAATTCGCAGTCATTAAATTGGTGCTAATTGTGTTTTTAATTGCTTCTTTTCTGTGTCATTCTTTGTCATAATTTTATATTCGATAGTTGTGTCTAAATTAGTGCCATTTTTTCTTTCTTTTATTTAAGGCAGCAGATGATATGTGTTTATTAAATTTGTCCGTGTTTTATGTTGTTGTGGCCTTCAACTATTTAAGGTTTCTCTGTAATTTTGATAATTTATCATTAAAAAAAATCAAACTTGGTTTAGAATATTTTTTTAAATGATAAGTCAACCTAGCGTAGGCACCATATTGGCCCCATTGACTCATGCTGCAAAAAAGGATCTACTGACGGACCTTAATTATCATATTTATTCAATTATTTGTTTTTTGCAGGGGGAAAATTCCATCCGAATTATTTCCCTTTCTTATTCTTCAATATTTTTTTGTAAATTTGATGCCTTCATTGTTTTATAATAATGTGTTCAGTACATTTTCATGTGTCTTGCAATTTATTTACAACATTCTGGGAGTCATTTATTTACTATCTAACATTTGCCTTGTATTTTGATACTACTATTTACAAGGGATTTTTGTCGCCTCATTTTGAGAAGTGACCTTGACCTATTTATTGACGTCTGCTGATTTTTTACATATATTCTTGCTATGCATGTGTTTAGATGTAGGTTATTTTCAGTATTTTTAAATTTTTCATACTTTTGTGTAATTTTTGTTATAAATGTCAAAATTCTGATATCAGTGGCAAGCCTTTTTTTAATCTGTGTTATGCGATAATGCCCCTTGTTAGGGACTGACTTACTGACTTTGTATCTCTGACTGTCAAAGTTGGTCTTAGTTTATCTTGTCTATAACTGATGGTTGAATTTTTATCAAACTTTCCTGGAAAAGGTCAGTGACAAAACTAGCTAATGTTTATACTGGTCCAAAGATTAAGAGTTAAGTCCCTTGGGAATTTTTGATGTACAGTTTGATTTTATATCAGAAATAAGATATACAGAATGTTACATATGTGTCTAAAAGTGCTAATGATTGCAAATAACATGTATAGTGTCTGTATGATCATAATGTCATATACTAATTCTTGTGTAAATGTATTTTAAGTTCTGATCAGTTGGCATCATAATAATTATGTTCTAATGAAACCTGTCACAAAGTTAGTAATTAGACAGTCTGATTTTACAACATTGATTGTTTATAAATGAATCTCTTATGATGTACTATACAAATATCTTCTTTTCCATTGTTGACCTTAGTAGATAGTTATATAGCATAAAATGCATGTTGTGTTGTGTTGCAAAAATCCTCAATGAAGCCTAATATTCATTTCTACGTATTTTTTTTCTATGTGTTTTTAAAAGAAATTGTATGTATAAATTGTAAGATGGATATATTTTAAGATATAGATGAAGTGATGCATATGATACTCAGTATGTATCAACTTAAACGTAAATGTACAATTATATGTACAATGCAGGTTTTCTTTAAAAAAAAAATTCATGAAATATTTTTTTTGCCGACCTATGGGTTTCAAACGGCAAATATCCACAAAATTTGGGATTAGTCACACCTCATATTTTCACAAAAGATGTGTTCAGAAAAAATAGGGAAAAAATAGAAAGTTTTCCAACCTACCAAAAAAAAAAAAAAAAAAAAAAAATAGGCAAAGATTTCAGACCTATCCACTTTAATTATTTTGTTCAAATAACCTTAAACCTAACTATTTTTTCTCTCAAGCCTTGTACTGGTCATTCATTCTTGATAGGATTTTTATTTTGTTCTATGATATTGACTTAGCCTCAGTGCTGACACTAATAGGGATCATATTCAGTCCATCAGTGAATTTTATGTGAATTTATCTTTACATAACACATTGAAAATGAATCTAAAAGTCTAACAGTATTTCATTGGGTATAGGTGCAACCATTTTTATATTGAAATACATATAATAATTTTAAACTGTATTTTATATCTAAAGCTTCATACAGGAATTTGATACATATAGATTTTCATAAGGTGTTTGGCAAATAAACTTGAAATCTAAATAATATTTATGTTGACATTACAATTTTTCTAATTAACAATTATTAATATTATAATTGTTAAGAGATTTAATTATTTCAAGATATTTACAAGGCATTTTTGGTATAATCTCTTTTTAAGAAAATAATAAACTCCCAAAAATGTTGAAAGTTGAGGCCAGTTCATATCGTTGATGTAAGCCAACTCAGCTGGACACTGTACTGTAATGGTCACCATGTATCATTCTTGTTTTGTCTGATTTTATACATTGTACAAAGCATGTTGTATTTATATGTGTCACTGAATTAAAATAATTGCTTTTTTGTAATGATACGTTTTTTTCTATATTGTCCTGAAGGGGCGGACAATGGTCTTTTTGTGAAATATGTACCACCAAACTTGACATTGTGAAGAAAGGCCAACCTTTGAGGTATCATTACTTATTGAAATGCAAAGGAAAAATGTCTGATAATCATTAGTGTTATGGTGTTTTTAATATCAAATTGATCTCAATATTGATCGGGTGTTCACTGTATTTAGAGTATTTATGGTAAATTTACTTACTGGTAGGAATATTCTTAAATGTGTTAATAAGAAGTTTTCATCAACTTTTATGCAGAAGCAAAACAATTTATTATGAAAATATCTTTATTGCATACATGCGTATAAAATTGTAAGTATCACAAAAATAGGTTTACAACCTTACATACTGACAATACATGCATACAACCACACAAAATAGCCTACATGAAAATAATTTTTGGTTAAAAAAAATAAATAAACAATTTATAGTAATAAGGACACTTACTTTGGCTTTCATTCATATTTTTGATGATGGGATACAAATTATTTTTTTACAAAACCTAAAAAAAATCATAATATGGCATTCAGATGTCCAACTTGTAAATTTTATCAGAGATATATAATTGATTATAACAAAGATTGAGCCATAATTCAATAATGATTATTCATGATTATCCAACTTTGTACACTTTCCCAAAAAGTGTGTTGGGAGGGGAGAAATCAAAATGGTGAACAAATACTCAACTGTTTTAGTAGTTAAAAAACAACAAATGTTAATATAAATGAATGAATGCTAAATTGTCTCTTATTTATAAAAATAGTTTTTATATTTTGCAAAGACATCAAGAATTTGAAAATTAAATTTTCGACTATCTCTTGATAATATGTTCGATTTACTGACAAACTATGTCTGTGCATCATATAGTTCTGCACTTGAACTTTATTTACAAAACTACGGCTGAAGAAGTTTGATGTAAAGACAAACATGATTTCAACAAATTACATCAAAGGGAATGACTGCACGGCAATGCTTTCCATACTGCATTCATCAACTCCCCTTCTGATACGGAAATAACCGTCTTCACCCCAACCCTCGCCCCAGCTGTTCTTTACGATCCAGTAATCCTCATTCGTATCCTCCGTCGTGCCGTAACCAACGAGTAACACGGCGTGATTAGTGATTTCAAATGGATTAAATTTGTCTGTGAGGCCAGTATGGTGGTACACTCCTGATGTGTAATGCATGAAATCATTGTAGACTTCAAAAGCTACAGCCATTGGACCATTCTTGACTAACTCAATCTTCATTAGAGCTTCATTGCATCTAAAAAATGTAATAAAAATTATGGCGACTACTTGTGTTTATTTAGTAAAAAATAAGATACAAAAAATATCAACTTGAAAAAATGAAACATAAAAGGCTTATTGTAGTAAAAATATTTACCCCACAGGTAACTGTATCATGAATAGATTATAAAAATATGAAAAAAAAATTTTTTTTTTAAATATTTATTAATATGTTAACATATTATTAAATATATTTTTATATTTTTTTTTTCAAACTTTTATAATCCATTCATGATACAGTTACCTGTGTTTCAATCTAACTAATAGATGACGAGATATTTTTAAAAAATTCTTTAGAATGAAAAACAAAATAAAAAAAAACTTTGTCGCACTGAGTTATGGCCCTTACACTTGATGAAGTCTTAATTTTGATACAAAAAGACAGACATTAAAGTTACAGTCTTAACATGGATTTGGTTAAGAAATAAGCCTGGTTCGATTTTTTAATAATTAAGCAATGAACTCAAAATTTGGCCAAAGATTGAGTAGTATACATACGCTCCATAAAATCCTCCAATATATTCATATCTTGTAGAATATTCTCTGGCACATGTTTTATCTGTAGAACAGGAACCATCTCTACCAGTATAAGGATTACACTCTTCAAGTACCATACCAAAATCCTCAGCATACTTTCCACCAATCAAGTAGGGGAAGCCACCTTCGCAACCTGAAATAACGAAATAAACCCATCACTCAGATATCCACCCTCGATATCAGTAAAAACAAGGCCATGGCATCTAAAACCTACACACATGCAACATATTGGATAGTGCAGGTAATAGGATTTGTCCAATTTAAAAAGTTTTCAAATCTGCATTCCAACATTATTCTGAAATATTTTTTTATTATTCAATTATCATTTTAAGACATTATTATTTAATCATGTCTCAATTTACACTATACAGCAAAATTTTAAAAAATGATGTTTTACAAGAGTTACTGCCCCTGTTTGTTTACCTTGAGAATATTCACTGCATTCCACAACATCTTGTGGAGAGAACACAGGTGTTAATGTATTGTTTGACATCTTTCTCCAACGAGCTTCATTCATTCCCATTACACTGAAGGCATAACAACTTCCACAAGATCCTAAAATACAAGAAACCTAAACAGGTTAACATGTTTCGTGTTTACAACAAGTTTTACAGCGTACATTATTCTAACACCAACAAATATGTTGTCACATCACTTTAAGAAAGAATATAATATAGCAAGGGGCAACTTTGTTTATCAAATAAGATGATACAGGGTTTCTATTAGAACCATGAGCTATATTGACATAAAAGATTTACTGATCTTTACTTATCTGCTGACCCTTTTTTTTCTTGCCAATCCTAACTTTATTTCAGCCTCTGTATTTCTTTTCTTGTTGATATTTTCATTTTTGCCAAAATTCCCTACCAATCAACCATTTTTTAGGGCGATGAATATGAAAACCAGCTATTGAATTTTTCTACCTTCCTGGCCAACCTTTATAGAATTTGTACTGGGATAGGCTCTTATAACAATCAAGGACTTAGGTATGGTCATCCAAACCAAATAGAACCTTCCCAACACATACAAATAAAATGATTAATTTTCAAAACATACCTTGGTTTCTGATTGGTGAAACAAAGTTGACTCCTCCCACATTACGCCAATCAAATGCCTTAGGTAGATTATCAGAAATTTGCTTTTGTTTATCAGTTACTTGGGCAGGCTTTGGAATACTAAATAAAATTGAAGTAAAAGTTATGATCACTTATAGTACCAAAGAAAATACAAGTAACAAAGTACTATCGGAACGAAATTTCCCGGGAATCCTAATTTAACGGTCAAATAAAGGTTCTTTCATTGTACTAAGAAGCAAGCATAGATATTCAAACATAGCTTAAAGCTTTAAAATTAAATGCTTCACTGCAACTTGAATGATAAAGTCTGAAGCCTTGATATCTAAAGAAACACTTTTGAACTTTGTTTATAGTATAAAAAATCTTTGTAATCAAAACTAATTGATAAAAATATTCACGATTGCACATGCTTGCTAATACCGCAATAATCAAATGACAGATTAATTGACAACATTTTCAAAATTGAAATTTGAGTTTGGAAACAAATCTCAATATCTATCTAAGCTTTAGACCATGAACATACAGGTAGATTTTTTAATCGTAATGAAGATTAATGGTCAATTTTTTAAAACTAAAGTGTGAAGATGAAAAATGTTAGTCAGCTAATGATCTTTAAAGAATATACATTACAAATAGTAGATTGAACCTTTGAATCTTTGATTTTCTTCCACCAGCTCTGCGAATCAAATCTTCAATCTCCATGTTATTATACTCTGGGTATTTTGCAGCCTTCCATGAACTCTGATATTTGTTGATCTCTGACACAAATGTAGAGTTATATCTGTACTTCAAACCTTTATACCTGAAAAAATATCATGTTTTTTTAAGAGTTTGTAAGATTTAAAGTTTTTTTTCAATTACCAAAACGGTAACCCATTTATTTAATTTTGTTTCAAACATATATACAAATATATTAAACAGCAAACATATAATTATATATATAACTGTTATCAAGTTATCAAGATTTAAAGGTAAAGAAACAAAGGGATTGATTTCTGGTTTGAGATTGTACTTAAATCTCACCAAAGACTTTATAATTACATATACTCAGTCTTAATATTCACTTAATTTGGCAAGAAATGGTTCCCATGAAATTTTATTTAAAAGTGCCAAGTCACAGGAAAATTTTTATATCCAACAAGCAAATTTGTTGAATTGACATTCCCAGAGTATTTTTTTCAGTTTGTTAAAGCTGACAAAGCATTCCACTCATCACGTTCAACTAATATTACAAGTTTCATCGGGTTCCCTACAGTACTTTTACTGTTACTTTAAAAGTCTAAAAAGGAGGATAATTTACATTACACTTACGATTTTGATACTGTTTTAAGCATTTTTGGTGGAGCACGATACTGGTCAGATTTTGAGCCAATGAAGCAGCCCCAGTGCCTCTCCAGAATGTCATGTGACCATCCTGGTAGGGTCTCGTCACATACACTCTCAACAGTAGCACCCGATTGTTTGTACTGAGAGAAAGCAAAGTATTTTCTTCCAGCAATGACAACTTCAAATCCCTACAAATAAAGAACAAGATTGTTTGTAGTTAGAGAACGCAAACTATTTATCTGTAAGAAATGACAAATTAAAATCCCTGTACACAAACTATAACAGTTAAACACAAATTAATCATTTTTCTATAAATGTAGATTATACGAAACATACAAGAATAATTGAATACATGATTTCTGGTTATATTCACCTTTTCCAATAGAACAGTAAAACCTGTGTGAGTGGCCACCTCCGAATAAAGGCCATCCTGTGAATAATGCTATTTTTGAATAAATTTTAAATAAAATCACATTATGTATTTCCAAGGGTGGCCTTTGTTCACAGGTTTGAATGTATTTCATTTACTCATCAGAGGGCAGTTTACCTAACCGGTTTACCTGGATTCTGCACAAGTCCTATCCTGGACCTCCAGAAAATACAGCCAACTTCTCCACACTATGATCAGTGGTGAGAGATTAAGCAAAATCTTGAATGGAAACATCACAAAGAATCTGTGCCAAGGGGGTGGGGGTAACATCTTTTTTTTTTAAAAAGTTATATACGGCGGCCGATTCATTTAACAAGTTTTTCTGTACATTATTCTAACCAGTACTAACTTATTAGCAACCTGAAACTTCACTATAAGGTAGAGGAAAATCAACACTGATGCCAAATTTTCATGGATGGGATTGAACCAGAATGGCTGGGTTACAATCCCACGCACGAACCACTTATTGAGGGTTTACTTAAGTTTCAGGATAATATTAAAATACAGCCAATGAGAATTTTTAAACTAATAAATCAAAAATAAATATTACCTGGTTATAGATGAGAGTCCAGAATCCCTCGTTGCCAAATTGATCAATAGCTTTATCAGGGAAATATAAAGTCACTTCAAGTTTGACCTCTGCTGGATCTAATAAAGATAAAATATACAATACAGTCATTAAATGGGTATAACCTGAAAATAAAATCAGGGTTAATTCAGGGCTCTCCTTTGATTCTTGAAATGGCATTTTGACTCATGAAATTTGAAAAATAAGGTTTTTGACTCTTGAGAATTGGAACCAAAGGGTCAAATTTACTATTACTTTAGTAGAAAATTGTGTTGACTCTTTATATCTCTATCAGCTAAGGGTCATTTTGACCCCCAACTTTTGAAGTCTATGGAGCGCCCTGGGTTATAGTACAAAACAAAGACACAAACTGCTGGAAGTTTTAGCTTACTCAATTGTTATCTTGAAATATCCTCAAGTTGATAAATTTGTTTTCTGTTTTTGTAACATATTTAAAGGCTGTGTCCCTGCTGCCTCTGAAACTCACAATAAACCAAAATCAAACCAATAACAACAAACATTAGTGGCCGGGGACCAAAGTTCTGGAGGCTAACAACTTGGCTTTGATGTATATATAAAGTCACATAATTTATTATCAGGACCAAAATATAACAACTGATTTCAGTGTGTTTACTTTTGGTTCCTGTTCTTTGATTTTGGTCACAGATTTCAGCACTGCAGTTCTGTGTGTTTATTTTTTTACCTGTGTATAATCATTCAACCATTACCATATATGGCAAAATCTGCACACACTGTCATGGTTGTGTGTGTTAGTTCTACATTTGTGATGGACAGTTGGTCATTTAGCCTCATAAAACCACATGTTGTCATAAGTCTTTTATTCTCATTAATTGAAAGTGATCAGATAATATTAATTGGATATTAAATGGTAAGTGTGTAGCTGCTATTTCAGTGTTCTTCAGAAGCCCTGGCAGCTTCTACGCGAAACCTAATGCCAGTTTCTTTTTTGTCAGTTCAAATAATAATTGTGACGTTATTCTGTTCAGATATCAGCTTTGTGTTGTGACATAATTTATTCAAATCGGACTATTAAAATCAACTTGATCAGAAGAACATGCGGGAGGTTTGCATGACATTATTGCATATACATAGATTTTGGACAATGACTTAATTAGTGCTGTGAAATTTAAAATAGTGTAATGCCAAATTATTCTAGTGGTGGATGGATTATCCAGACTAAAAAACTGTAAGTACAATGTAATTGTACACAAATTTTGAATCAGTAATAATTATATTGCTGATGTCACATATAATCTTCCTTTAAAAGGACAGTCAAACCTGTGAACAATGGCTACATTTGGAAAAGATAAAATGTGGAATTTATTGACAGTCGGCCTTTATTCGAAAGGTCAATTTGTTCTAAATAAACAATGATGTTTTTTAAAAGAATGGCCTTTATTTACAGGTGGCCTTTATTCGGGGGTCAATTAGTTCTAAATAATAATGGTTTTTAAAAGAACGGTTTTTATTCATAGGATGGCATCTATTCAGAGGTTGTTTCGGAGGTGAATGCAAACACAGGTTTGACTGTTCACTAAATATGTTAGATTCCATGGATAGTTCTTGATTTGTTAAGCCCTCATTATACTACAGAAAATCCTTCATATAGAGACCAACTTAAGTACAAAAAAATTGGGTCTTTTTATTGAGTTGGTCTTATCATCCTGTAGAAATACAAATGTACAGTATACCAGTCTAAAAAATAATTGATCATTATAATGAACTGGACTTAATATTGAGGTGTTCACTAAGTGAGTTTTTAGTGCAGTGAAAACTTGACCTAAAATAGCTGTACATAAAGCCAACTTGGAAGTTCTACACATTAGACAAAGTCTGCCTGTCAAAACATAGATTTCTCATATGTGACTATCAAACTGTGTGGTGTATTGAATCAGCTGATTATCTGACCTATTTTTTGCTAATTTTGTGATATTCTTTCTTTCTCATTGGTTGATTGGCACGACGTGACCTTTGACATCATTTTACTAAGGATCTGTTTCCAAGTTTTCATTGGTTGAACTTACTGACCTTATGAATTACTGACCTTTAATACATTGAAAGTTGACATACATAGCACATGATAGCAAATGATGGCAAAAAGCATGTATTGCTTATACGCCTATTAAATAAACTGAATTGAATTGATTGCAAAATTATCCTTAAAGGTTTTACGTTGGAATATTTGAGTAGAAAGAACTAGAAAAAGTGATTGTATACGTTATTTTGAATTCGAATATATGGATTTCACTTGGAAAACCGAAAAATACCCATTTTAAAACACTTTTTTTCATTATTGAATAAGTATTTCCTAACTAGGGTGCGCACCCTAGATAGAACTATTTTAAGACCCCTGCCAAAAATTAAACCTCGCTTTCAAAACTAGGTAAATGCACGAAAACTACATGTTGTGGTGGCAAATATATTTTAATACTTAAGGTGGGTCGCGTGTTTCCTTCCGAAGTGTTCAGTTTCTAGAAGTCAACGCACAAGAAAATCTTTTTGCAGGAACATCCTTCAAAGTATTGGCCAAAGCAAAAATGATGTATTCAAATGATATTTCCACTGAAACCGCTCAAAAAACGGCACCTAGTGGAGCGAAATGTTGTATATGTTTTTGTCGCGTTATTTCGTGTACTGCTCCGATAATTTTGCATATTAAGCTATGAAATTTACTGTGCACAATGCTGAATCATTTACAAATCCGAAAAAGTTAATATAGCTTCATTTTGCCATCATTAAATCTTAAAAGGTTTTGATCGAACTCTGTAGTGGTGGCAGTTTTTTTCGGGAGGAAACCCGTGACCCACCTTAACTAAAACCTGGTATTGATATAGAAGATTAATTGAAACACGTTTTTCTTACTGTGCACGGCCTGTCTGACGTGTTTCGTTGTTTACATAATTAGAAATACAAGTACACATTTCTAAAAATAGACAGAGGATACCCTTTAGGTTTCAATACAACAACAAGTAATAAATGTTTCCTTTCATAATTAATAGCAATCTTTGCCGAAATACTTCAGCATGTGCTAGATATTGTCCCAATCAACTTTTCCGTCAGTTCTTTTCTTCACATGCATAATTTGAGAAAAGAACGCAACTGACCCCCTTTAAGGGATAGTGTATTTTGCTTTGAATGAATTAGTAAAATTTGACAAAAGGAATTAATAGTTAATTCTTAAAATAATTTGTTCAATATGTACAGTCAAACTTGTGTTAGTGGCCACCTCTGATTAAAGTCTACCCTGTGAAAAAAGGCCATTCTTTAAAATACCATACGGTAATTGATTATTTAGAACAAAATTATCCCAAAATAAAGGCCACCCATCAATATATGTCACAGTTTGTCCTTCCTAAGGGTAGTCTATGTTCACAGGTTTGACTGTACAGCGGTAAAATAAATGGAAACAAAATAATGATATTATCAGTTATCTGTTTTTATTGATACAGATATACAAAAGTTTACTTAGTTAGTTTCTTTCCCAGTATTATTGGTACAATTGGTGATACAAAAATAGTTACTTGATACACTTGTAATCATAAATTTTAAGATTTATATCAGAAACTGAAATATAATATAGAAAAATATTTTTTTTATAATAAAATGTATCAAGAGTATCAACAGTATTAAATATTCACAGTTTTTAAATAATTTGAAACTATCTGCATGGCAATAAACACAAACTGGTACATTTAAATACTGGTCACTTTGGTGTATGTAAGTTGAAAACAGTAAATAATGTTATAAATGTACAAAGATTTTTAAAAGCCTAAAAGGTTCATCAGTCCATTAATTACATGTATGTTATAATATTATATTAAATTGGTATTCAAAAGGGATGGTGGAAACTTGTAAACTAATATTGAAAATAAGGCTTTATTTTAGTGTGATTGGGGTTCATTAATTATCATGTAATTATTATTATTTATATTAAACTGGTTCAAATTTTAGTTGTGACTTTGGATTGAAACTATTTCTTGAGTTATAATAATAACTTATAAACAAATGTATGAAGTTTTTGGGGACTTACAACTTGTTTTAAGCAAAAACAGAAATCATAGCAACACTTACTGAAAACAGAAGGAAAACCAGAACAATTCAATGTGTTGTCAAATGCTGTCTTCCCCATCTGAAACATCCATTTTCCCTTGACATCTTCGTAAGTGCAGTTTGCTGGTGTATCAGCCAAAGCATAAGTCAGCAATGGTAGCACAAACAGCAATTGTGGAACCATGATAATCTGGAACATTGAATATTAACTTGTTCATTTGAGAACAGAAAAGGCCAAGTTTATTTTTATTCTTAGTCTATAAGGCTGAAAATAAAAATAAATTTGTTTGGAAAGCTCTGACCTACTCACGAAAAGTGATTAAGTGCTTAATTTCTGGATCAGAGTACTCCAAAAGTCCAAACAAACTGGGAGTATTTATATGTTTTTTGACATGAAAAAGAATTTTTTGTATGATTTAAATGGTTTTATGATTGCATACTAGTACTGTCATGAATTTCAAGAAAACTAAAGAGTCAGACTTGCAGTAAATGATCATATCGACATATGACCTGTGTAATACTTCCAATTTATATTTATAATAGGACTGCATGAAAATCAATATCAATTATTCAGAACAATATTCATATCATGAACACTAAGAAAATAGTTAATTACCTTTGATACGGATACTTTAATTGAAATTAACTTAAATAATGATTCAAAGTTGAAATAAAAAGATAATCTTACTCTATAATTTTGAATAATTGAAACTGTCAGACTCCGTACAGTATCCTGATCACTCAAGTTTGTGCATTCAAATAAATATCAGTGATCTGATTCAATGCATTGTACTTTGGACACTCTTTACATCTAGAACATCAGGTATGAGTAATGCTATCAACTTGAGCCACTAAATCCCGTGACTTATATATTACATAAAGACCTTTGACATTCTACTTCCTCGGACAGATTATCCTACCTCCGAATTTAAATTATGTTCTGTGAAATTTTGACGCATGATATCTGGTAAACTTGCCAGATTACGAAATTTAAAACTTTACGCGATGGTAGTAGCAGACGATCTCAAGCAAGATTGATGTATTCATTTTACTTACAAATTTAATTTCCCTTTAATATCGTCTTGTTTTCTTTTATACTATAACACCGGATTAGAATACGCTAAAATATACACTACACCGTTTCTGTCCGGGATAGTTTATCAAAGCACTGAGAGGACTATTGTTGGCTGGCTTTGTAGTACTGCATGTTCTTTCTGAAGTTTATTTTCATATATAACATTGGTAAATAGAATACAAATAGTTTAAGATCAGGCAAAAGTTTAAAAAAAATGCCTTTGTCATGGTCCAGTGGTTAGTGTTCAGGGCTTTAGTTGTATTGTGTTTTTCATGACTTCACTGTAATGTTAGGCCCACATACTGTATGGTGCTCCATTTAAGCATTTCTATTTATATTATGGAGTTTTTATTTAAACCTGCATGTTTTGGCATGGCAGAGGATAACCATAGCAAATGAACCAATCTCTTAGAGAAAAGAACCCATCTACCAAATGTATCTTTTAATTTGCACTGTTGTACATTACTACATTTACGTTCTTATACCGTGTGACTTGCTGGAAAATGTACTTTGGTATAATTAAGAAGTAAGATCAACTCGACATGTACACCCTGACAGTATTATCTGTCAAAGTGCATTCTAGGAAATTATGTAATGGTTAAAAGTATACAGACTATAATAATTAAACTCTATTTTGGGACAACGCTCATACGTATAGTGCCTACCATCGTCATACTGTTGACATTTATTGACATACATCGACTTCAACTGGTTCCTCTTCCATGTTGCAGTGCTCGTTAAATGTATGTACAGACAGAGTAAAAAAAGGTTATCATTGACGAAATGCCTTTTAAAACTGACATTTCTCGTCTACGCGTGAAAACGGGATAAAGTATTGTTTTTAATGGTCACATCTGGACGTGTGCCACAAATGAAAAAAAACTTTATTCCGTTTTCAGGCCTTTATCAAAAATTTCCTCGCAACATCATAGTATCCTTGGTGCGCTATGTGCGTCATGATTTCATACACAAATAAGGCAATTTACCTGTGATTCGAGAGATGATGTTTACAGATAAATGGTCCGCAGGGATCAACTGATGACGTAGTGTACTACCATTGATGTAACAGTTATAGTTTTTTACTTGATATAATAAACAGATATATAAATATTCTATTACTTGTTATTTCCTTGGGCGATCTAATTCCAAATGGTTTCAAAATCTGTACACAATCTGGTAGGAGCGATTCAAAATAATAATAATATTGACATGTGATTGCTAGTGTATATAGATGAATGATTTCATAACTTGTTTATAATGATTATGATTAGACGAAACACGTGCTCGAGTTATATATTGATGATATAGTTAATATGTTTGTTCTTGTAACTTCGCTTTGATGTTGTTGACTGTTGAGTAAACTTGATGGGATTTTATGCAGATTGCCTCTTTGAAATGATGGTACGTACACACATTTGTATAGGATATAAACAGCCACCTAAAATTTATTTGCCTTTCGATTCAAAAGATAAGCGGTCGGAAATTTAAACAAAACTGTTATAGCGTTGAGTGAGCTAAAGCCAGATTAGAAAGTTCACAATCATAAAATTTGTGAATTGAAATTCAACACTGATTGAAAGTGAAGCAGTATTGCATATACATGTACTTGTAGAAATGAATTTTGCTGTGATATTAACAAGCCCGGTTAACTCCGTAGGTAAATTATCTTGCTAGTAGACAGAAAGTCGCTGGTTCGAGCCCCGCATCGGGTATATAATTTCCCCCCTCTAATTACAAAAGTATTCGACGAGAAAAAAGCACCGATTGATAGGATCTTCTTTCTAATCGTGTGATGATGTTGTCTTGTCTAAAAGAACCAGGATCACTCAAATAGAATCCATTTTATTGACCCTAGAGGAACATAAGAAATATTCAAGTTTTTATCCACATGTAATATAAACTGGATAATTCTACATGGTCGACTGTTGTGAAACTTGTATCTCTCGTAAGGAATTGTTTCTTATGTTATTACAATGATGTTGACGGTTTATTGTGTAGGGGCCAATGGGCCTTCGCTTTAGACGGACAGCAAACTGATAATATCAGAAACTAATATAAGGTGTTGCAGTCAAAGACCAAATTACCTCCCTTTGAATATAATCCAAACAATACGCCGCGTTCAATAACGCATATGCCGCCGACGACAGCTTGACTTGACCTCATACTGATGGATGGACGGACGGACGGACGGACGGACAAGGCGATCACTATGTGCCCTCGCATCATTTGATACCGGGTGCATAAAAGTGGACACCAGACTTAAAGTGATATAATTTTATATACATGTAGTGCTAAGTATGGGCTCTATACTTAGATCTTAAAATGATGAAACAACGCTATACTTGTACACATGATTTTATTTTATTTAATACTGTTCAAAATGGATACAACAAAACATGACTTGCGACTAAAATATCAAAATGGTGGAAGAAAGAATCATATATATATATATACATATCGATTAAGAATAAATGTATTATCAAAGGCGTTCTAACTAAACACAATGATCTACACATTACTGTATACATATAGGATGAGTGGGAGTAGACCATATTGGTCGGGTTAATTTGTGAAGGTTCTTTTGGCTTTCTTTGTATGGTTCCATGTTTTCTGGTCTTCATTCCATGATACAGGGCACCAGACGGTGTTCACGGGCAACCAGGGTAGTCTGCGTTTCTACATAGTTGTGTAAGTGAGTGCTGGTAAAAATTTGTATTTACTTTGTATGGTTCTAGTGTTCTGTTTAGTTTTGTGTGTGCTAGTATTTAGTGTGTTTTCTTTGCTTGGTTCAATGTTTCTACATGTATTTTGTGTGTATGCTGGTGTTTGATGTGATGTTTTGTATATACATGTATAATCTACGTGATAGAGTGAATTTTAATTTGGCATTTTCTGGTAAATCAGTTTTTCTTCTATAAAACATTAATAAAAATGACAATCCATGTATAATTGGTTACCCTTTAAAATCATGACGTTGTAAGAACCAGAATTAAACTTGGGGTGGGGTATACTAACACAAAATTACAATGCAGCTTTTAAAATTTAAAGGATATATGAAAAAATATAACTATCCTTGAAAACATGGGTTATAACATGGTCACTCTGTGATCAATGGCGTCACGAAAATGACAATATGACTATCGTAAAAGCAAACCACTCAGCAATTATGATAAATATATACGATAAAACATTCATGAATACTTAGAAATATATCATAATATTATAATACCTATAAGATGCATCGTACATGTACTTTGAAACTTTTCCGACACAGTTTCATCATTTTTTTCCCCAGAGAAATGTTTGTCTCCATTTCTCGGTTACTTAATGAAATATGACGGTATCTTCAAATACCTTCCTTTTAATATGTTCTGCAGCATTATTGCCTAATATTTTCACAACAAAACAAAAATAATTCACTATTATATAGACGTTGAAAATATTTACATAAATACAAATCATTCATACCAGATCTGTACATTTTGGGATTTTTTTAAAGACCTTTATGTAATGCAAGAGAGAGAGAGTTAAACATGCCAATTTAGTAACACATTAAATAGATTGACAGAAAGTACAGTGTCGAGTATATTTTATATAAAAATATAATTTCTTCTTAGCTCAACATCTTAAGGCAATTCTTAGTTCAACATTTATATAAATACATCATTTAGTTAACATAATGTCAGTGACGATGGTATGAACTAGACTAGAAGGTAATATTTATTTATATTGACCTACGTCTCAGTAATTTTCACAGTAGACCAATTTTTACGTACACACTCGAGTATGAAACTTCGACTTAAACGAAGTGTGACTATAATCACCTACTCAACAGTACGTAACTAAAGTTAACCCTCTGAAATACACATGTAAATGTAAGGTTTACATTCCTACTATCTTTCACAAGAATCAATCAGTTTACGGGACTTATCAAACAGAAATAAGCTTATATATCTTTGTGCTCAAAGTCTAGTGAATTCATCTCTGTCAGACACACATCCGGACACTTTTCGGACACCGTTATATTTTCCTGTATAAATAGTGGTCACTCCGTTCTGGTCATTTTTTCTATGCACATCCTCACGGTGACCATTTCGGTAATTGTCTGAATGACCATTTCGATTTTCGGTTCCACGATGACGGTGTAGGCCATCAAAATAGCCATGTAAGTCTTTGGCTGCTTTCGAATTTATATTTTTATTCTTAGTGTCAAGATTTTTGTCATTATTCAACACGTTTCTTTGTTTTCCAAGGCTGTTGTACATGTTAGATTTCATTGTGTCGGCAAAACTACCATTCAGTTTACTTTCACTTTTGGATGACGTGCTATCCGAGGTAAAAGCGGTGACCTGTCCCTTCCTGCGCTTGAATTTACCCGTTTTTATCAGCATCAGCCACGCCATCCTTACTTCCGGGTTGAAACAGCATCTGAACACAAATATAAGAAAGCCTTGCAAAGAGTTCAGAATTGTAAACACATAATTTACGACGAGCTTCGCCTCATTAATAGCCAAAGGTCCAAATACCCACGTTACCCCAAGCAGGGTCATGACGGTGAAGGCTCCACGAATTTGCGCTGGGTTCAACGAATCCGATGTGCTCTTTCCCACTTGACCCTTGAACCTCGGTCTCAAAATGACACGTGACACCATTATGAATACGGCGAAGTTAATTAATAATATGAAACAAGCTGGTCCAAGCAATGCTAAGTAAAAAGCCAGTGGATTTCCCTGTGACAAAAAACACCTGAAATAAAGATAATAATTTTGTTGTTCGCTTCAGAAATCCCAAATCAATGTGATCAATCAATACTTTTAAAAACATCAAGACACAACCTGCTCGCTTATTGCATTATAAAAGTTTCTTAGTTCAGTCGCTTAACATAAAGAAGAAAACCCGATTGCATCAAATTCTAAGTTATCGTAGAACACATCCTTATGCAATCGGTCGATCTATAACAATCAAGCACAGGATTCTTGTCTGACAATGAACACGTCCGATTGGTATTGTTGTTAAAGATATTGTTTGGAGTAATTGTATACATTTGGCAAAATTCGTGCAATAAACAGATCATACCAAGTCGCAGTTAAGTATTGCCAACGCAACTTATATAGCAAAACATTGATCACAAAAGCATACCTAAAGTGTATACCTCCCACACAAATAGCTTGCAAAACTCTATTTAGGATATCACTAAGATTAAGTAGATGAACAATTCTGCGAGATGATCTAATATAGTAAAATCTCGATTATCCGAACTGGGAATATCCGAACACCTGGATAATAATAATAATATTTCGGTCCCGTCGATTTCGGATAATCGTGCTTTTACTGTGTACGAGTATTTAATGTTTTGAAATTTACTAATTGCATATAAAAATCATCTTTATTGAGTGTTTGTATCTACTTACAATTCTGTTGAAGTTTTATAGTTGTCGATGTTGATGACTGCTGTTGCTATAACGACCACAGCTGGTGTACCTAGTGATACATGTATGAGTAATAAGTTATTGTATTACATTATAGAAATTACAACAATTGTTCGTACTAACTTACTAACACAGATTTTAAAGAATGTTAATATGATCGCCCAAAACATTGCGTAGTTTTCGATACACGCACAAAATATTTGGGATTGCACCTTTCTTGTTAATTAAATTGACGTATATGGCCTCTAACTAGAGTTACCACCTTGATATATCATATATTACATAATATGTAACACTAGTCTTCACATCATTAATGTACTGAAAGTTCTTTTTAAAAGCTTGAAAAAAGGCAAAATATTTCTTCTAAATCGTTATTATTTGTAAAAAAATGTTTAAGAATTCAAATGTTAAAATAGTTCTATAACTATGCGTTTTTCTGATCACTTACCCCAAGCAAAAATGCATCTTTTCAACATGAAGAATCCTGAATATTTAGTAAACACTGTAATGAGCGCCTGGTACATATTGATCGCTTCGACAAGCATCCAGGTGAGCGTGGTCAACAGGAAGTAGTGAAGCAAGATGGCGACCGCTTTACACATAACTTCACCGGATATGGACAACGAGGCCTCAGAGCCGAGGAAAAATACAATGTTTAGCAATAACATGGAGCTGCATAGATTCATAAGAATCTTTCCTGACTTCTCTCGATTCAGAACTCTAAAATAAAGAATAGCAGTATAATTAAGACAGTAAATATTTTGATTCTAATTGGCCAATAAAATCCGGACGAAAATATTCTGCTTCTAGCCCTTCCTTATCGTTATCAAGTACTTATGTATGTAAGTCCTTGTCGTTATGTTCAGTTTAAATCTGATTCGATAGATTAACGTTTCTAATGTATGAATGTACCAAATCGCCTTTCCGGCCAGTAGAATCACTATAATGAATTAAGCCGGGACACCTTATTACACACAATATGGGGTATTCTATTATTTAGTCATAACATCTAGCAAAATGTTTTAGGAAAGATAATTATTCATGAAATCAAACATTATCAACGTCTAGTTTTTTTTATTGCATCTCCGAATCTTATCCCCACTTTACGATGGTCGGAAATGTTCTTCAAATTATTAATTTTATAAAAAAGGTTTTAATTTACACTATTAATTTTGTAGACTATTTGGTATCCATAGACAATGATGCAAATTATTAATGCAATTGTTTGTTAAAAAGCACTGTAATAATCTATTCAACAAAAATGATCAACCGTTACATTTTTCTCAGGTTTTACATTCAAATAATTTGACTAATCAAGGACTGAAAATAAATGGTTAACCTAAAACAAAGTAAACTCCAAAATTAGGCAACCATGCGTCAAACATGCAATATTATGCATTCCATTATTAATACATGAATGTACTAAATTGTTAGAACATGATTCACCCTTAAAACTAATACAGAGATCAAAGCTATTAATGAACTGAAGAAATGAAGCAGTTAAATTAATATGCTATGTGAAAAATATTAATCAAACCAGCATGGTAAAACTTATTTCGCAAACTGAATGAAAAAAAAACAAAAACAAAAAAACAAACGAAAGTATTTTTTCTTTTCCATGCTGTAACTTATAGATGCAGGAATCAACTGAAACATATACTGTATTTGTGTGACATTACCCTTGACCTTTGAGCACCAATCACCAAACTATGACACGTGGACTCGTAGGAACAGGCAAAATAACTAAAATCCAATTGATAGCAAAATATATAGACACGTGTCGTAAGAAATTTTTTTTTATATTTCAGCATTTAATTTGCATAGTTCTGAAATAAAGCATTTGCAAACATTTTATTAGACCGTTATCACCCAAGTCCTTAGTGGGACCAATATATTGCTTCCTGCTCCATATAAGATTTTATTTGGAACACCTTATTTATAAAAGATACTGTTATACTAACTATACGAGTTGTCAACGAAAAGATACTCGAATGACAAGTGAATTAATGTCTGGTTGTGCGTTCAAAAAATAAAGAGAACTGCAGTACAATGTACGTACTAATTCTTGTATATAAAATGTTTGGTGAGTGGTGATTGGTCAATGCAGACAGTCACGTGGGGTAAAACACGCGCAGGCGCACTCACCTAGATGATGACGTAGTTCTGTGACTGATAAATAAGGATTGTGTACTAAGTTTTAGAATGGTATATGATCAGGTAGAAACTATGATAGAGTCTATAAGCGGAAGAAGTTCCAGATTCATAGTAAATTTGATTAATTTAAAAAGAGATTAATGAATTATAAGTTAGTTCTTATTTCAGAGTTTTCTGGAATGACAATACACAGGTATTATAGAAATTAAATTCAAAACTAATCTATCTAAACTAATACCGTGAAAAATACGTTTACATGTATTTGAAAAAAATTGCTGATCATGACTTTATAATAACCAATGTACATTTTTAATTTTTTTTTTAAATTTTAGTTCTCCAAATTAACTACTCGATTCGACTTCATTTTAAAATAAAACTGATTCACGACAAGGTTAAATTTCATAGCTCAGTATAGGACACTCATCAATCAATCCATTCCTCAAAATTCCTTTTTAACCAAGTTTTTGATTCATCAAGACATGATTAAAAGTACAGTAAAGCCGTTATATTATTTCCACCGTTTGGACAAAAAGTAGGTCTAATATATGCATCTGAATGGTCTCATTATTACGTAGAAATATAATGAAGATGTTCCGAATCTGTCCGGAAGTGGTCGTTATAACGAGCCGATCTTAATATTGAAGTTCTCGCTAAGAAGGGATTGACTGTATTGTATAAAATACTTACCGGAATAGTGAATATGTGAGTAATGTAAGAATTAGACCAATCATTGATATACCACATCCGATGTATGAGATGTAGGTTAGTATTCTCTCATGTCCGGGGTCTAGTCGGTGTTCAGGACTAGGGTCCTAGAAAATTGAAATAGATATCAAAGTACTGAGAGTATTCATTCAAACTGTGAACTTACATAGACTTTCACTGCAATATGAAACGGGAACTATTTTTACAATTGTATATGGCGCATGTAGATAAACGTTGTACTTAGGTCCGCTTAAAAAAGGCGCACCGAGCAAGTGACGGCTATGCGAAGCTGAACTATCGCTCAGTTTCCAATAATGACGTAGAAAATCGATAAGGTGTCAATATTACACATCACATCAAAAATCTTATACACGAAGATCAAGATTTCATTATTGTGAGTTTTTTAAATGTTGCGCCTGTTTCCGACTACGTTCGTCATATTTCTCTGAAAAAATACTCACCAATAAAATGGCAAAACTCGTGAGATGATAGGAATAACATTTAGTGTAGTTTGGCCCTCTTTCTACTGTCATCAAACCTTCATCCGACCAGGTACGATCTGGAAATAGTATTAAGCATGGTAACATACTTGGGAATAAATGGAGAAAAAAATATCAGGAAACACAACATATCAAGGAACATTCTTCCCTGAATTATCTCATTTGCGCTAGGTCTTTCTTGAGTTCAAATTCTGAGCTGGGTACACTGATTTCTCATTAATTGTTTTGTTAAAAACATCACGTCTGTGGTCATTCGCCTTTCGCCACTGATCATTTATTTGGAGAGGTTAGCAGGTTTTTAAGGGAGAAAATGTCGAAAACAGATGTGAAAAATTGAAATATAATGTTAACTTGCTTTACCCTGAATATTTAATAAAATTGCCAAGTTACCACCAATATTTTTCAGTATTATTACATATACACAGATAAGTGTTTTAATGTAATATTTAACTAAATGTTCGATGATATTTGATTGAATTTGTTTCCAATATCACGACTAGTTTCTGTCTCAGTAATTTGGATGTCTATGAAAGAAAGGAACCGAAATGAATCCTACCCGTAGATAAGAAATAATGCTGAAAAATAGGACATATTTTAGCATATGTGTATGTATATAATGACAAGATTAAGGTCTTTTGTGTCATTTTTTATGGTTTTAAGGAAGGTCTGTCGTAAAACTAAAACTCATGAAGATAAACTTACTTTCAACATTCCAGTAAGCGCAGGAATGATTATCGCCATCCTGAAATATAACATAAGTTTACATGTTGTAATTATTATTGTTTAAAAAGAAGGTTGATAATTATTATTGTGTATAGCAACTTTAAATGTAAAAATCCGCTTGGGGAAAGTAACTTGGTTGTAGTTTTCCCGCAAGGCTTCCTCAGGCAGGGATGGCATTCCATATGCATGCCGTTTGTAAACCCCCCCTTTCCAGAAATACACGTATTTTAATATATTTTGCAGTTTGTACGAAACACATTAATTCGACCGTAGGTTGATGATCAAAGTGTAAATTGGCTAATTACAATCTATACGTATTTTCATGCCTTTCATAAGTACCTTTATATTTTTTATGATAATCTCTACTGGAGTTGAGAGATTTGTAACTGTTTTATCATGGACGACAACGCTAACTACCCATTGTTTTATAACAACTTCCGGTGGAGGTGCGTCTTCCGGTATGAAGAATGAAGAAGATCTGAACGTCATCAACTGAATTCTTGGTGGGTGCACTTCATTTGAAGTCTGGAAAACTTCTACCGGAAGTTTAAGATTAACTCCGCCCTGCAATAAAACAAAAAGGTTTTCTAACTTTCGGCAGTGTATTAAAATTTATATTAATAAGTTCAAATATAAGTTATTCTCAATCGTATTTTGTGACGCTGTTGTTGATTTCTTGAAGACACGATTATTGCCGTATTGACTTTTTTTTTTAAAAGGGAGTTAGCGCTCGCCCCACTTTCTTATCAAATCAGTGTAAAGGATTTCTTATCTTAGAATATAAATTCTTAATTTCGAAGAACGATTTAGTACACGCGTATGCGGAGCACTAAAACGGTTAGAAAACATACTATTTGGGTTTTCTCCGTAAAAAAAGCCAAGTCGGTACATTTAGCATTATTTTTTTACAAAGAACGCTCAAATACTTTTGCTTTTTAACAAGACTTAGAAGGTACATTCGTTTTACTATTTAGCAAGCAAATAAAATGCATTTTAACTCGTACCTTGATAGTTTCGTTATTCTCTGTAAGATACGGTTGATATGTGAAGTTGACTTCCGGCGTTGTATGGTTAGCAACGTGAATGTTTATATTCTCTGTTTCTATGACAACGTCCTCTGCTACATCTACTTTTGAAGAATACTCGTCCAGTAACCATAGCAACCTATTATTAAATAGCAACATTTTGTTAGTTTTAATTGCAATGATGTTCATAACATGATCTGATGTTTAATACTGTTCTGGAAATCTCAGGGACCCAATTGTTGTCCGGCAATGAATTAGTCGTTCTGTTTCCAGACCTCAAACAAATAAGGTTAACAGGGGCCATTCTATACCTCTTCTTCTGTTTGTCCCTTTTTGCCAAGAAAGGGCTTCTAATTTTACTTTTCGACATTATTACATAAGCCGAAGTGACGTAGGCTCAAATCTATCGTAATTACCTGTCGCTTGAATGATTACGTGAGTTGCTTTCAATAATAACTGTCTCATTGGCGTCTAGGAGGTTTCCAACCACCATAGTCATTTCTGTCGCAATCTGAAAATCAAACGAAAAGGTGATGTATAAGATTGGACGGCGTGGAAATCCACTTAATTTATGTCTTTGAAGTCTGTATTTTCACCGTGATTGTCTCCCGGCTTCTGTGTAATGTTAACCGTAACGTATATTATACAACAAGAACAGTAATCGTTACGTGCAACTCCCATTTTGATTATACAAAAAAGTGCCGCCTCTCCAAAGCAACACCCTGTGGGAGTAACTGAATTAAGTTGTTGTCGAGAGGTTGTTGCTCTAGACTGGCTAATTTAATAGTTAAATCGTACAGTGGAAAAAAATCTTGCTGTTATTGAATGGAGGTTGTTGCTCAAGAGAGGGCCGTTCTGGAGAGGTTGTACTGTATAATGATGATGTTTATTTTTATCCGTTATTTAACGGCCTATACGACAGCTATGGTCATTTCAGAGCCGGGTATTTATTTCCCTGCTCTATCCGAATAGTTTTATCCTGGATCTTTATCGTGCCCGAGCATAAAGCACCAATACACGCTTCATACCTTTTCCTACTATTGGATGTATACTATAAAGAAAGGTAAAGTCGAAAATTAACACCTGCATAACCCCTTCTTTTCAAGCAATTGTTTTATTAGAAATGAATTATGTACGTATTTTCTTAATTCTAAATCTTTGAACGTTGACCGACAAAACCTTCTTTTCGACCCTTTTTGTATATCAATAAAACAACTTTTTATACGCTCATAATTTTGAAGCTGATAATTATTTGCAGGCCATTATATTACATGATTTCTTATCGCGATCTTGTAATCTGTATTGCAAACACATATACAATGTTTTTAGAAACAAAACGGCACACCGTCTTGTTGAAATCACATTAAAAATGTTTTCGCATTTTAAGTTTATATATTTTTATATTTCCGTTACCATAGTAACGCATAATTGAAATCTAAATTACACGCAAAATATTAATCGAATCATCGCATGTTTTATTACCTGATTGCATTATGTAATGTCCAAAGACACCACGAGTTGAAATTGTTTAACATAAAACCACTTGACTAACTGAAGTTTAATTCGATTTTAATTTGATTTTAATTTCTTATTAGATTAGAAATTGTATAAAATGGAATAACATTAGATGTTTGATTATGATAAATACCGTTTTGAACATTATCGGCGGAAATTAAGATCTGTGGATGCATTAAAAAAGTAATTACCCCACCCACAGCCATGATATCAATCGGTCGGATGAGGAAACTATTTTCGTGTTTTCATAAAAAGGATATTTAAAGAATATCATAATAAAATATAAGCACTTGGTCCAAATATGAAGCTACAGTGTGTGAAGCCACTGTGTATTTATTTACTGGAATAAATTTAAATAAAGTATTCTTGAAAACAGAAAAGTTCCGTTACGATTCAACGTAGAAATTTTGCTCAGAATATGATACCTAAATTGGTTCCCATTGACTTTGATTGTACCGAGACCTTAATGCAAAGCTGCATGGAACTGGGTTCAGTTTAAAAGAAATCCTGATAAAATCGATTTGCGTGTCTCATTGGCGTATTATTATGTATAGCGCAAAATTACTTCAATCTTCAATGCATATTTCTGTATTCGTGTTTATTTATACTAGAATATATTTCGGTTTAATACATGAATACTGCTGATTTAATATCCTCATAACCTTTTTGATTGGGCATATCGTTTTTGGAACTTGACTGCCATAGCCGTCACTAGCTGGGCGCGTATGAATTTTGATGCGGACCGAAGTACTACGTTTTTTCTACATCCTCCATGAAATTGTTTAAACTAGTTCCCGTTCCATGTTGCAGTGTAAGTCTTTTGTAAGTTCAGTTTACATGAGAACTTTCAGTACTTTTACCATGGAGGAATATCTTAGATGTATACATAGGTAGAATCACCGGCCTTCCATGTACATTTAATAAAAAGGTAGCCTCGTAAATGAAACAATATCCAAGCCTTCAGTTTCTAGCGTTGTGTTTAGAAAATAGACCAACGTAATGCTTCATATTATACTGTAAAAGTTTTAATATTAGATGAGTATAGGGTATTAAATGTTACGAGGCGATCCTGGTTCGATTGTCGGACATGTTTTGTCATACTATTCCTTAAAAAAAATGACGAAATGACGATTTTCCTCCCGTATGTTTATTAAAATTGCGAAAGGATTAGTTGGTGCAGTCCAGGAAAACATGCTCAGGTGAACCGGTCGCCGTACACAACAGTGGAATTTCGTTGAAAAATTTCGTTGAAAAAATTAAACGTATTACACTGGCATAACAAAAGAAAGACGTCACTGGTGTAATTCAGAGAGTTTTGTTCGGCAAAAGCTCAAGATTTGGTATTCCTTTGTAATTTTTCATTTGTATTTAGCTACATGTATACTGAACGACAAATAACCAATTTATAAGCATGGAAGGTCAAAATACTTATATCTGAACTCAACAGAGCAATGGACAATTTTGTAACATCAATTTCATAAGGTCAAAACCTCTATTTTTACGACAACAAGTCTAAATATTACCTCGATGTGTTCGGTTATATATAATATGGTTTATAATGTCATCTAAAGCAGGCCGCCGGAGGCTAGACTAGACTATAATTACTCACAATTATATTTTATGTGTCTCGTGGCTTACCTACATTTTTAAGTAACACGGAATACATATTTTGTTGAAACGAAAGTAAAACTGTAGGTACAAAACAATGCTAATAAGATATTAATAGTTGTCTTAAAATGTTAGGCCACTTCCTAACATGGATAGCAATTATTATTTTTAAAGATAACATGTTTTCATTATTTAACAATATTTTTCGGAAAATGTAAATTAAGCGTCCAGAACAACACTGATGTCATTTTGTCAATATTATTTCTTTCGGTTGTCATGGTCACAGTTTTGATGAATGAGCAATATAAACTTGTTGAATACAAATTTAGTCCAATAAGAACGTATTCGGTTAAAATTATTTCGCAAGAATGTTCAAACGGACGATTTCAGGGTTAAGTGATCGTCTCCCTTTTTTGCAAATATTTTGTAATGGAAGCCCTATAATTAGATGTGATATACATGTACACGTATTTCTTAAAATTCTGAAACCGGACGACGCATTGTAATCATACGCCTATTTTTTATACTTAACACCAAGAAGCTAATTTTTACTTCAGTTTAACTATCTTGACAGAATATTAATAATTCGCACCTTTTCATGGGCACGTGTTTTTTTTTAATGGTGACAACGATTGAGCACGCAGTAATAATCACGTGCGCTTGCAACATCAACAAAACAACGTGCACGTGTAATCTATAACAACCAGCCCACGCTATGATGATAATATCACGTGGGAGTCAATTATTATCTCGTGTGCACGTGCTATAAATCACGTGGGTGTGATTAATACATGTTTAAGGAAATATGATAACTGTGTACCATGGAACATTTAACACTAGACATTACTAAACTCGTCGTCTTTTTTCCCAAAGCAACAAAATGCAAGCACAACAATAAGATAAACGAACACTTGTCTGTGTACATCATGCATTTAGATTAAATCAATTATATTCCGGGATATTCTATTATTTGTGATTACATAACGAAAACAAACGAGTTTGTTAATGTGCGTCCGACTGATTTACGATTTTTATAATTACGTCCAACAGCTGTTTAGGAAAGGAGATTGTAAATAATTACTTTTACGATATGATACATTCTGGCAACGGTGCGAGTTTACGAAGGAAAATACAAATCGGATAAGATGATATTTAGGAAAGCGTGCTGGTATTATTGAATTGTTTCTGTTGTTTTTCCATAAAACTGAGGTTCACCATTTTCTCTTAATTTTATGAGTTAGAACCCCGGGCGAGGCTAACAAAATTGACTGAACATATTCTGAATTATGTCAGGTAGTTTGGCATTTGTTTGTGGACAGAATGTGGATAGTACTGGTCAAGGCCTAAACGAACCCCAGGGAATTAGCTGGTTAGGACAACTGCCCGTGACGATGACTGAAATAATGTTGAAAATGGCGTTAAATCCGATGAAACGTCCACCTTATGCAATTCCTGGAAGAACCTATAATGTTTTAGAATATTAATAGAAATACAAACATTGATTTATTAATCTATTATTTATTTATACATTTATATTGGTTGATTGATTGATTGATTGATTGACAATCAATTTACACAAAGAAATCGATAGTTCAACGTACATTTTGGAGTGAATACTAGTATAATACAAATTTAGAATGTCAAATCCACTTGATACTTGTAATCAACTAAGATCATTCTTTGATGTTCTTCTTGTGCTATAAAAGGCAGGATAGCCGTTTTGAAATACGGCTAAGCGTTGATGATTTATTACAAATCAATATTAATGTAATAGTTAAATGTCATAAAAAATTAAAGCGAAATATAAACTCACACGAAAAAGAAACTGTGCCCTTTGTTAGAGGGAGACTGTTTTTGGAGTTCAAAATCAAAATATAGGCAAATTTGGTATAAAAATATTCCAAAATTGCATTGGCTACACAAATGTTTTACTTTTAATTGAAATTTGATAATTATCAGAACATTGTTAACACGTGAATTAAGTGCACACTTTCTTTTTTCCTGGTAGTATAGATATAATGAGAGAAATTTTACGGGTGTTTAGGAATTCGTAATAACCGTATTCTTCCTTACTCGTTATTTTATTTTGATAAAACAGCTTAAACTCTTCACAGCGATTTCAAGTAATGTACAGTATTTTTCTAAACTTCCACCCACGATTTTGTTACATATTTTTTCTGGTTATTCATCATTTATGTCTGTTAATTAGGTAGGATACACGGG
Organism: Lutraria lutraria; assembly: GCA_964023205.1. Classification (NCBI taxonomy): domain Eukaryota; kingdom Metazoa; phylum Mollusca; class Bivalvia; order Venerida; family Mactridae; genus Lutraria; species Lutraria lutraria. The sequence goes on along the minus strand of OZ026844.1, from coordinate 19,126,147 downwards.
TTGGAAATCTCCACCTGTTGTCTGCCTTTGCACGTTGAGACAGAAGCATGTACCCTTTCTTTGTAGTGACGGATTGAAAAACTAGGATATTTCACATCCAATTAGACAATGAATTACTCGTTGTAAATTACTCAAAGGAAATTTGGAAGCTTTTTAACATTTGATTTATCACCATAGAGCGCTAAATAGTTCGAAAGTCTGTGGGAAACAAAATGCATTGGTCCGCGTAATCTTAAAATGTGTTTGTCATTTATACCATATTACCTCGCCAATGGAGAATGGACCCGTACAGCGGAAAATGTTTTATAAAAGTTACGGGTATTGCAATTTCGTAAATTAATGTTCATTCATAATGATCATTATGTAGGTTGCCATATGGCAATAAACATAATGTATTTATATACTTTTAAATGTCATCTAATATTTATTGCAGTATTTTGCGTTATAATGAACACAAAATGGATGACAGTTTGGTAATTGAAAATAAGGGTTATGGGTAAGAATGTATTAAATAAAGACTGTTGGAATGATTTATTATTCGTGCCATGAGGCGTATCAGAGTGCAGAAAGCAGAAAAACGTACATGACATTAGAATAAAATTGAACATTGTAAGGACAGGAATGTATTACATTTTGTATAAACCGTCTCTCAAAGTATTTTAAACATGAATTCGAATGGGAATTACATATAAATTGTATTTTCTTGTACGATCATAAATTAATGTGTTAATCAATTGATCGATATTTTATAAATAAAACATGCATACAATTAGAAGTTATACATATTACGTATTGATTCGTCATTATTGCGATTTCAGTAAGTTCTTATAAACTTTAAACGATGGCTTTCTCTCAGCAAATTAATTTTGGTGAGTTGAAAAAGCTTAAAATAACGAGTTTGTGAAAGTGTTTCATTAAGTTATGGTATTGAGTTAAGGGTGATTAAGCCTGTTATAAAACTTGGCTGACATTTTTCTACCCATACACATTCTGACCAAGTTTGGTAAGGACTAAATTGGAACTGTCCAACGTATAGTGGACACGGTCTATTTATATATTTGTAAATATAGATAAGACAAAAATTCCTAGTAGAAGAAAGAAAGGCAAATAGAAAAAGCTCCCCCCTCCCCAAATACTACCTTTCTCAACTTGAATCCTATCAACTCAAAACCCCATCCCATACATAAGAACATTCGGATATTCGAGGACAAATGAGTGTTACGAAGCCTTAATGTAAATTCAACTTACTTCAGTATTCCCAAAAGAGAAGAAGAAATATTCTTCAAGAATGGTTGTGATGTTTGCAATCTCCTCTGGCTGAAGTCCTGATGCATCCTTTGTCAAAGATGCCAGATTCCTGAGATTTTTACTTATATCCGTTTCTTGAAGCTAGAAAGAAGATGAATTAAAAAATATGATAAAGCTGTCCAGCTAGTTTTCGGAAGGTCGGTTAGTGTCCTATGCAGTTGTACGCGTGGGAACTTCCTTCCGTTAAAGCTGGAAAAGTCGCTAAATGTTAACTGGTTTGACGATAATTTTTTTTTGACGAACAGATTTGGCTGATTCAAAGGGGACCAAATATTGAAATTCATTGCAACTTGCACTTATATGTGCCGACATTTTGGAGCGGCGTAATATATATTATATGTATCATAATAACATTACGTATATACATTTATATTAAAAAGTACCGTATAAAAGCTTCAAATGCAATAACGCTTGTAATTTGCGTATATAATCAATGCTAATTCATGTTTCCAACTTTTAATTGCGTCATTGAATCTTATATATACCTGAAACAAATGTCCGAATGCTATCGCTAAATAAATCACCAGTGAGGTGTTATGAGATCAAAGCCGGGTTGTGATTGGTTGTTATTGATCAACATTTTAAGTTGAAATTTTGTTACCTGTGCACTGATTGGTTATTTCGTTATGAGGGCTTATAATGAATAATTTCACTCACCGGTTTACACTCAGAAGTGTCAGCTGATTTCCAGTACGTTGTACCGTCAAAGTTGACCCCGCATGACCTTTCAGCAAAACCGAGGGTAAATGTTGAAAGGGTGCCATGTTTACAATACACTTGAGCTGTGTCTCCGGATTTCGTACGTGGCCAAACATACCAACCTGTTTCATCGTAAAATGTGCGATCCTCTTCACAGTAGGCTATAAAATTGAATGCATATACTTCAATGAAATAAATTAAAATTCATGTACGCCAAATCAAGCAACTTTCGTATGGCCAGTACAACCTATCCAGAGCGGCCCTATCTTGAGCAACAAACTCCCTTCAACAACGGTATGATTTTTCCCACTGCACAATTTAACTATTAATCAAACCTCTCTAGAGCAACAACCTCTCAATCACAATATAATTTTGTAACTCTCAAAGTGTATTGCTTGGGAGAGGTTGCGCAGTAGCTTCCCAGAAAGCCCTTTGCTCAAGGAAAAAATATATTGTACCAGTGTTACACGGTATTATTGTGCTAGTATTAGGCCTATATTAAAAATATGTGATAGATATATGATAATGAAAGCAAGTAATCAAATAATTCATTTATGTTGCCGATGTAATATGGTGGCAAGTCGTAAACTGGTTCCCGTTCCATGTTCCATTTCACCAAAAGTATATAGAGACAGAGACAACGGGAACCAGTTTAATCACAAAGCTATCTTGTTATGAAATAATTGATACATCGAACAGTTCAAGCCCCAATGAAAACCATTAAAAATATGGTAATCACTCACCGTCATCACAGTTGATTCTGCTGGTTTTATCCGGACACTTACAAACGTGACCTTCACCTCTCTGAAAGCAGAGGCCTTCACCGCAAGGTGAATGTACACAGGGGGATAATTTCTCACAACGATCTCCTGAAAAGTTTTAGAACGTTATAAAATAAATTTCTTGCAATAAAATTGGCTTGATTAATTGTATTTATAGATAACAATTAACGGTAATTAATTGCTCAATAGTTTTGCTGTAGTTCGAAAGTTTTGCATTTACCGTAAAAGCAGTTATTTCTGCAAACTTGTATTTCTGCGTTTTTTTTCATTTTATTTTTTATTATTTTTTATTTTTTGAGTACATGTATATTTACAAAAAGAATCAACACCCGAATTGTGTAACTGTTAACGTTATCATCTGTGAACCATTAATAACATTATTTTCTGTGTAGTTTGTTCAGACTACAAGAGAAAACTACTGAAATGACTGAAACTAAATCTACGCAGAAATAATCGCTTGTACGGAAAATTATAAAATATGATAATAAATGATATGATAATGTGTAGCATTGAATATTCATTCATTCTTCAATATTAAACTAAACAAGTGATTTATCATAAATAAACATTTTGTTTACGACTGAAATCTCGTTAATTTACAGTTATACTCGGTCATTATTTTTTTTAAAAAATATATAACATGTTTATTAAAAATAAATTATGTTGCTAAGCAACGCATCACCGATAGCGTTGTAAATGCACAAATCCACATATTGCTGCAAATTGTTTTGCTGTTTACAATACTTACCAGGTATATATGTGGATTATATACATTTATAGCTGTGAGCTAATTCTTACCACTAGCGTTTATCATTAAAGTAACATAACTAATAAACTATACTTAACACCTTTAAGAACGCAAGTTTAATATCACAGGATAATTCATACATGTACTGTTTGGTTTGATTTTATGGCGTTCAAGATGTGGACGTAAATAAATTATGACTTTATAGTATTCCAGTAAATTCCAGTAAATGCATTAACAAATCCCACATACTCAGTTAAACTTTCTCAAATAAGGCCATCATCAAAAATTGTGTTTGGGTTTACGCTACCAACTCACCAAAAAACTCTTCTCTACCTTTTTTGGTCTCTAGGGTAATTATTTGTATACATTTTGGGCTCAATGAAAAAATGGATTGTAAAAAAATTCCTGTCTACCTACCCCACTGAAAATTATCTGGGCAGGGTAAGCCCAAACAAACATTTTTTAAACTTAGGATGGCCTAAGGTGCTTCCTAGTCAGGCAAAAACTATAGAACATATTTAAAACAAAACTTGCGTTTTTAAAGGTGTGAAGTATATTATCATTTTTCTGGTTATATACAAGTATATCAATACACACAACGGTACTTCTAATACTACATTCGATGTAAGAGATGATAATTGTTTATAATTATGATAGTTATTTTATTATGTAATCACCAAAAAAAAATCTAGGGTCTGCGAAAAAATGTAGGGTCGATGGGATTAGCGGAAACTAGGAACGTTCTATGCATATATCAAATAAGTGAACTACATGTATTTAATACAACTTCCTTCCACGGAAAGAAATGTTTGTTTAATTTTGAATAATTTACCGTGTTGAAGTTGGAACAAGAACTAGTCGACCTTACCGTTGTGTGTACGTTTTTATACCGCAGTAATTTGCAATAATTAAAAGCTTGTGGTATCCGAATATATATGTATGTTCGAAACTATAGCTACCTTTTATAGATCAATCCCAAACTACAGCCATTTTATTGGTCAGTATTAGAAAAGTGCTCGAAATAAACCAATCAGAGGCTTGCATTTTTACGTGATTGACCTAAAAAGCTGCTTAACAAAACGATCAGTGTTAAGCGGCACTTGACGTAGTGAAATGTATTCTTGCAATACAACTAGTACATAAGACCTTTCATATTGTAATTAAAAATCATAATATCATGCTTATCAAGACTCATACAAATTCTTTAAATAAATAAAGCCATATGATAAATATACAACTTTATGTTTATAAGTAAATGTATGTAAATATTGCAATTTATCAATCCCTATTCACGCATTTTTTACACGCTCCAAAAAAAAGAAACTCCAAATAAGCGTCCGACACTTATTGTTTGTAAGTAGTTATTGTTTAAACCACAGACATGTATTTATATTTATACACTTATCACATGCAAGTACAAAAAAGGGAAAGTTGAAATTGATAGACACTGGGAAGGCTGGCTTTTCTGACAACATCTATTAAGTTTTGTTATTACAATATATGCACGTCAAGTAACATACATTATACACGAACGAAAGACATATTGTATCACATGAGTTTATCGAATGGATATCATTACATTTTCGGAAGAAATAGTTCCATATCCAAGTCTGAGGTAAAAATGCAGTACTTTCCTTGGATATTTCTAAGACTTCTCTCTGAGCACAATTTTATGATTTCGTGCATTATTTTATATTGCAACCTATTCGAAGCGTTTCTTTGCATAGCGCATGTTTTATAGCTTTCTGGTATAACTATAGAGTATAAAATGTTCTGCTGTATCAAGCATATAATGTTTGGAGAAAGAAAAAGACTTATTGCAGAGAAAGTCTTGAAGAAGACTTTAATACGCACATGTAACTCTAAAGATCGGATATCTAGTATTGTTACAGTCTTAAAGAATGTTTCCATTGACGACCATCACCAAAAGAACGTTGAACACATAAAGCTGAATAAATATCAGAGGAGACACGTACATAGATTCACAAAGACGATGACATAGATAAAATAAGGTCTACTCCCAGACAGACACGTGAGTCACAAAGACGTTGTGTTGACATAGAGACGATACACGTGCAAAGGCTCTTGGTATATGGTGAAGTCAAGAGTGTAGGGTTACGAGTCCACAACACCTGTTAAATCTTACCAGTGTAACCTCGCACACAGACGCACGTTGCTCTATTGGCAACAGTGGCTTCTATAGGGTCGCCATGGTCACTGATTGTAACATTGTAAGCAACCTGTCCTTCCAGTATGGTGCAGGTTCCGCCATGTTGACAATTATGCTCCAGTTGGCAGAAATGAACGTTTTCACAATGACTGCCGTAGAATGCTTTTTTACACATGCACCAGTAGCTTGTAACGTCAATAACGCCAACGACACATGTTCCTTCATTCCAACATGGGTTAACACCGCATGGGTCGTGAATTTCACAAGTATTTCCTTGGTAACCCACTGGGCATGCGCAGTGAAATTCAGAAGATGAGTTATTGCAAGTCCCATTATTTTGACATGGCTCTAGCAGACATGGATCATAAAAATCACAGAATTGTCCTATAAAACCTAGTTGACAAATGCATTCAACCCCTCCAATGTCTGAAATATTCCTACAGGACGCATTATTATGGCAAAAATGTACTTGGCAACCGTCTATCTTTTCACAATTTTTGCCGTACCGCTCTATAGGACATTCACAATCGTAGTCAGTATCCGAAGTGTTGTAACACACGCTACTTTCCGAGTGACATGGCTCCGTGAAACACGGATCGTAATGCTCACAGTGTTCGCCAAAATGACCATCCACACATTCACAGGTGAAGGCAACACTTGATGAGTTCTTACACCGACCAGTGCCACATGGCTTATCATAGCACGGGTCATAATTCTGACACTCCCCACCCCAGTACCCATTAACGCATTCGCACAGATAGGTACTGACTTCCCTATAGTGACAAGTACCGTTATGTTTACATAACGCTATACCCTGTTCTTCTGTCATGGTACACATGTCTAGCCTATCACAACGTGTACCTATATAACCCACATTACACGTGCATTCGTAACTGTTCCCCATCCCTAAATGTGACATATCTGTCTCCCTGCATTGACCTTGGTTACAAGGTCGATATAAAACGCAAATGTCCTCTTTTTCACAATTTAAACCGTAATAACCTCGAGGACATGTGCACCCATAACTAAATGGACCTAATACGGTACAATTTCCATTCACGCACCGGGATGGCGTGCATGGTTCATTTATGTCACATAACTCGCCGACAAAATGATCTTTACAAATACAGCCAAAATCATTGCCATCTGCAACACAAGTAGCATCATTAAAACATGGTACACTTGAGCATGCGTTAAAATGTTGACAATATTTACCGTAGTGCGTGCTTGGACAATTGCACGTGAAATTCAGATCTCCAGCGTACATGCACACACCTCCATTATAACACGTGCCCTCGGAACACAGATCTCGACCCGTGCAGTTGACCCCGCCCCAACCTGACGTACAGTTACACGTGTAAGAGAGGTCGGGATTCACTAAACATTCGCCTCCGTTCTCACACGGCTCCCAAATACTGCAGTTGCTAAACTTCGGGCAGTCTCCATACAAACCTAGAATGTAGGTCACATAACAATTTTACAAATTATATACTGTATTTTCATTTATTTTCGTTGGGCTCAATTTTCGTAGTTTTTACTAAAATGGCTGTTTCGTGGGGACATAAATTCGTGGATTTTGACTTTTGAAACGAATTGCATTTAAATTCGTGGGATTTGTTTTTGTGGATGAGCCGACTCACGAAATCGACGAAATTAAATCCCCAGCGAAAATTAATGATTCCACAGTAATTGTACAAACAAAATTATAACAGAGCATCATAATTTATAAGAATTCGTACGTCTTATAAACCATGAAAGTAAATATGGAACTTTGTCCTACAAACAAATATTATGACAAAAAAGTTGAATCAAACATTGACAGCTAAGCATCCGATTTTATAAAAAAGAGTTTAAACCATCTTTATTAAATTTCAACTTCACAATCCCTTCTTTCGGCGCGAGTACTGGTCAGAATCCAGGAAGCAGTCATCGAGAGTAGTTAATAAAACTTGTAAGAACTTGCTCTACAATCGACGTAAAATAAATAAGTTTGAATTAAATTCCAATGTGTCAAACATCGTTTTTCAACAACATTACAGTTACATACTGCGGCCGGTTCACCTAACCAATCTTCAGGACCGTATCCTTAGTCCTTACCCGTCCACAAGGACCCGGCAACTGCTCCGCATGTTTGTCAAAGTTTGATAGAATTGTATGACCTGTCGCGACCGGGAGTCAAACCTAGATCACCGGGTTACAAGTCCAGCCCACAAACCACTAAAGCACGAACACGGACATATCTCTTCTTCATTAAACACTGACGTTTTTTTATCAGTAACTAAGAGTTCTTTCTATATGACCTTGACCTTTTAAAAGTACATTGTACAAAGAAATAACGATGCACTAAGGAAGTCTTTGATGTGACTGCAACCAAATCGTTCAGAATTCCTAAAGACAACCACAAAATGTAAGAACAAAGGCATACTTTGTCAAGTTTAACCTTCTTCTACAGGTTTTAGAGGATATTTCAGCCGAAATAAATTAAGGCCTTGACAGGTGTTAAACAAAGCGATATATCAAATTTGGCAGTCCTTTACCATTTAAGAATTACTTAATGTTTTCCCCATTCAAATAAGCTGATAAACTTATGGTGCTGTAACCTTTTTTACAAGCCACTTTTAACGCAACTATGTCGTTCCCTTATCTTTGTATTTTTGTGTGTGAAAAGTTTAGAAAGATTATGTTAACAGTAAATATAAAGTGCCTTTTGATGTTAAAAAGTTAAGAATAAAGAACATGTATGAACAATTTAGACTCATTTTCATTTTTTTCTAGTACAATAATATTGTAATAAAACCGCAGTTTTAGATTCAGATACTAACAGACCTGAAAACGTAACGTATGTAAAATCAAAGTACTGTGAGGACGGCGTACGACATATATCGCTCTCAACATCGGAAGAAAACTTTATCTTGCCAATATCACGGATTTTTGTGATTTGTTAAATCTGTAACTTATTGTAATTGCAACTGTAATGTAGACTTTGGAAGCTCTAAAAAATTGATGCAACTTTACTGAACATTACCTTTCTTTTGAATTCGAACTGTTTGTTGTAAACTTTCCGGGCTCCACTCGAGCCCGTTCAGGACCCGTACCGTGAAAGTATAGTTTCTTCCCAGCTGGTTGCCTCTAACAATACTACAAGTCTCGTCTTTTACCCCATCCACTTCAACAGGGACGGTGGTTGCATTATTTTCATCCATTTGGAATAATAGCTCATACTTCATGACGTAACTTCCGTTCGTTGGATCCTTCCAGCAAATCCTTGCTACATCCTCCATGACAGCCACACAGAACACATCCGGTGCTAGGGTAAAATATAAAGTAAACGTTATATTCCACATACTGTAGGGGAAAAAAGAGAAAACACTAAGCTGCTTATTTCCACACCAATATCCAACAAAGCGACACGATGACACTTTCTAAGAAACTCAAACTTGACTCAAATTTCTTCCAACCGAATTCGTTGCAAAAGAATAACAAAAACATATAATTCCGTTTCAGATTCGATTATTCCTCATGTACACAGTTAATATACTCCGGTAAAGCCATTTTAGGTATTAAATGTAAATAAAAAGCGAATCGTTTATACGTTAGTCGCATCTGTCACAGTCATAACTCCTGAACACAGTCTAGAAAAGTTACAATAATCGTTTTCTAGACGAGTTTCTTGCAAATCTTATACCAAAGTCAGTACGAAAGATTAATGTTGGAAAAAAACAAGCTACGCCAAAGTTATCCGATTGAAAAGACTGTCCTAAAACCGTACACAATCTCTTCTAGACTTTTCATTCAACAACTAGTCGAAACGAAACACTTAAATAAATAAATAAAAAACTAACAACACATAAACGAACAAAAAACTGTACGTGTTAAGCGCAATTATTTCGTAATAACGTGAACTGCACATATATGAATCAACTGCTTCAAGTAGACGCTGATCATTTTTTTGTTTTAGGAAAAACACTGCGCCTTAAAGCGACCTGTGACTAAGACAAACTTGGATACAGCCGTAAGGATACTAATAAATTATAATGTTTGTAGAGTTAGGAAGTACGTTTATAGGCCAGACTATGTATCATCTCTTGTAAACATGTTATATACGCAGTACGGTTGACCATTTAACTTTCGTCCGTTTTTGCATGTCAACTATCGAGATGGGGTCATTTTTCAACTGGTGTACATGAAGTCAGTGTTGAAATATCTTGTTGCACGTATGAATATAAATGTTACATTTTGTTTAACAATATGTACAACCTTTGAATTTTTGTTCGAGTACACTGTCTGATTAATTTTTTGGGGTAATCGATTCGAACTCGAGTTTCTCGGTAATTATGGAGGCTTTGAATTTTGAAAAGAAAAAAAGACACGTTTACCAAATAGATGCAGTTACAAGATGGTTGAAAAATGAAAATAAGCTCGTCGTATCCTGGTTGGAATTGTTTACATCAAAGCAAACATACATTTTTGTGTGTACTGTCTTCAGATATGAAAAGCTAGCATAAAGTGGGCTCGTACAATCTTGATTGATTTTGCGTAATCGATCTTTTCAAATCATCTGTTTACTAAGTGTCTATTAAAAAAGAAAATGTTTATATACGAAATCACGAAAAAAGCTACGACCATGCAAAGTTTTTAAAAAATTCATTGATCAGTTTTTTAATTTTTCCTATATGTCTATGTGACAAATGTAGCGAACTACCGAAAACGTCTTTAATGAGGAAGATCCTTGATTATTTGGCTATAAATGTGCAACATCCTTGATTATTTGGCTATAAACGTGTAACATCCTTGATTTTGTAACTACTTACGTGGAAGATCGGTGATTTTGACAACCACTGTAGTGGTATTCAGTTGTTGTGGAGATCCACCGTCTATTGCTGTTACGCTGAACGTTACATTATCCACACCTTCCGGAACATTTTGTATCATCTCAATTAAACCGGTTTCTAGATCAACGTCAAAGTTGCTTTCCGGTTCTAGCACATAGTTGAAAAGATTATTGTACGGCTCAGGGTCCAGATCTATGGCTTTAACAAAACCGATATCAGTTAGATTATAGTCCAAACCATTCCGTAAAGCAAGGAACTCGTATTGCTTTTGTTCAAACGAGGGCGCGTGTTTGTTTTCTTCGGTTACTTTGATGTGTATACGGCGGTCCTGCGGCGCATTTTGGTAGTAGCCGTACACACTGAAGGAGAATTGATAGCCCACTGGTTTGTCAATTGTTCGGTTTACTTGAAGTGACCACTCGCTTCGGATTTTTTCTGGTACAAGAGTAAAATATTTTGAATCTTGACTGTTTGTCAGAGCAACATTTGACAAGGGCTGATTCGTGTCTGTATCGTAAGCAGTAACAGACAGAACAGCGGTGCCATGAGGGGCACCATGATAAATAAGGGCTGGATAGGGATTCACTGTGATTTCAGCAGCTCCTGAAATAAAACAATCCACAAATTGATAAAGAATACTTATCATTCACTATGCCTTAACGAAAGTCAGAAAGGTATCTGTTGTTCAGAGTACCTGTTGATCTTTCAGCGGCGTAATATCTAAAAAAAGTATGATAATACGACAACCTCTCTAATCCGACCATGATTGGATAAGGGAGGTTAAAGAACTGGAGAGTTTTTCTGTGTTATGTCACACGCGCTGTAAATTATTTAAACACTTCAGTTGTATACTAAACAAGATTGAATTGGAGAGGTTTCAGATAAGAGGGTTTTTTGTGATAGATAGATTTCCGTATTAGAGAGGGTTTTCGGATTAGATTTGTTTTTTTTAATTAGAGAGGTGTTCAAGTTGGAGAAATTTTCGGATTCACGAGAGAGGTTTTCGGACTGGAAAGGTTTTGTTTTTGGGAGGTTTTCGTATTGTGAGGTTATTGCGAATGTCAAATAGTTTCACGTAATAATGGATATCCTTATATACGTTGTGTATTTGGAGTGGTTTATATGCCTTTGAATTGTTTATCACGGACAATTTGTATCGGGTGTGGAGTTTGGCATTGCCTCTACTCGTCCAGAACTCCCACAATTCTCTTTGCTACCGGTTCAGTAGTTGTTGCACCAAGACAATAATCCCTGTTTCAAGTGACCCTCCATACAATATGAAAATCCCTCCCTAAAACGAAAGCAACAGCTATTTCCCAAAACATCACATTTATGCTGAATTGCATTAACGGCTCAACAGTAAACATTAACATTACCTCCAGTGAACGACCTTCTCAGAAGAAGAGGTCAAACATGTACAGTCAAACCTGTGTTACCGGTCACCTCCGAATAAAGATCACTTTTGAATAAAGGCCATTCTTTGAATAAAGGCCATTCTTTGAATAAAGGCCATTATTTTAAAAAACATAATTGACTGTTTAGAACAAAATGACCTCTGAATAAACACCACCTATCAGTAAAGGCCACATTATGTACTGTTTCGTATAAAACACGATGTGTTCTTACAGACACGAATAATAAGCGGCTGATTATATTGTTAATGACAGGCGCAAGAGTCTAACAGATGTTTCGTGTTTTTAACATCCGAATATCTCACTATTAGACAGATGCCTGACACATACTAGAGAGGTGTAGGAGTCGATGAAGAGATGACGGCTGGTGGTGGATCTACCTAATGCTTTACATGGAAATATTCCTGACATAATGCACGTTTCAGATTACATGTATTTATTAATATTCATGAAGTTTAAATTACAATATGCAAAAGAAGCTTCAAAGTACATCTAATATACATTGTATATATATATGTTTTATTCTCGTTTATATCAGCGGATAAGTAGCAATGAAAATTCTATTTCGTTGCTCCCCATTAAACTGTTGCGTCAGTCATTCGATGTTTTGTCTAGACCTCTTGTATAGTCATCGTTGTGACATTAGATCAAGATATATTCAAATATAAGATATTTCGGACATATAAAAAGCATTTAAGTGTTTTGCAATATTTATTAATTTTCATGCCATTCTTTAAAACCAATTTTGAAAGAATGTTATAGACATTAACTACGTGTTAGATCTCAAGTTTACATAATTGTTGGCACCATTGTATTCTGCAGATACTTTTGTTAGAGCCAACATGGTATCGACTTATATAAGAGCTAGAGAGACTAAGCACATGTGTTACATATTTGGAGAAGTTGTCTGGTCCTTGTTGAAGGGTATAAGTTATTGACGGCGCCGTGAACGGCGGCGTCAGTATTGAATACTGTTGAAGAAAGTTCACAGGGCTTGCGTAATCGATTTGGGAGAAGCTGGTATTATTAAAAAATATTTATTCTCTTTTTATCACAACTTGTTACTGGTTAATACAGTCCAAGAAGACTGGTTAGGTGAACCGGTCACTGGAAATAACCTACATATCCTAGAACACGTCGTTAAATCCACCAAACTATACATTCACGACAACTACTACAAAGTTAGTATGTGTTTTTCAAAACCTCAAAATTGACAAGAATGAATTGTCACAATATGAGACAATTAAAGATATATAATCTTATAAATATACGAAGTGGCAGATCGATTACAGACTTATTTATGTGAAGTAAGTTAATGTTGTACGATTGTCGTAAAACACTGGATCATTTTATGGCATTATAACGATCGTGTCATGTTGACAAATTTATTACGTTACCATTGACAACTGATTGACAATTTGATCATTTTGATCATTGTCGTATTATGAGGAAGGACATTTCAAAAATCTCTTTAAAATTTTGAAGTTGATTTGACTTTTATTTAAATCAATGTCACTGTATACTCTCTTCTAAGTCAAGTTTGATATTCATCTAATTATTAACCTAGAAATTAAACAATAAATCAATGACCGATTTATGTTAGGTAAGAAAAAATATATTCAAATTAATAAAACTGTAAGCAGTTTTTTTGTGTAACACTAAGTTCCACACCTCACCTCGCACTTCATGGACAGTAAGGAAACTACTCAGGCATGTTTTAATGCCCCTCTCGACATTTCAGGACCGTCCTAGATAGATGCCAGAGAATATACAGGAGAACCGGGCATTCATATCCCTCATGTGACTCTTATTTCTGAATAGTTTTGTTTGGATCTTTATTGTGCTCGGTGTAATACACTGATACACGCATTTTCCGCTTCCTGTGATGTTCTAAACTCAGTACTCGGCTCGGTAGTTTGGACAGGCCCACTGAAAGCGTCCCAAAATACTGGAATGTGGAGCTGAGTTTCAGACTCATGACCACTTTCGTTTAGTAGTCCAGCAAGCTTCCACTTGACCACCAATACACCGCGCTTGTGTCTACATTCACCAAGCTTCTAAACTTGCCAAATAACCTTCGCTGTAAGTGCGACGTTAAACCTCGGAGGGGAAATAATGAAAAATGTATAAATTTACCTTTTACCGCTGATGGATAAATGCACAGTAAGACGGTGATAAAAACAGTCCTGTCCATCAGTGTATGTGTATCTGAAATGAAACACAACATTTTAAGTAAAACATAAATTTAATATCATATTGTCTGTATGACATGATTAATAAATGAGTGAATTGAACTGAAAAACAGTGTAGGTATATGATAGCCCTGAACACGTGCTCCCTGGAATAAAACCACTTCTAATTAAGGATGCTATCAGTAAAAACCCTTTTCTCGGCGAGGTGGTCGCTATAAACAGAATGTAGAGTTGGTGTGGTACGTTTGATATAATTCGAAGAATGAATTGCATTGTTTGTTATTTAAATGTTTGAAACCAAAAGTACATTTAACTTCGTATCCTATTCAGTACGTTCGGGTGACGTACGTTCAACACCGGGGATTGACGGAAACTAACGAAATCTACCGGAAAATACGATTGTCAAAACGACTCAATGTCAAGACGTGTTGTCTTAAGTGTTAGCGCTAATTATCATCTATTTCACACCAAAATGGCACGTGACATGCGATAAGCACCTACCGACTGTCAGCAATGTCAGAAATACTCATCTATCATAATCAATTAAAGTTCGGGAGACGGCGGGTGATTTAATCATAAATGTATTATTTACAGATATGATATATAACAATAATTTCTATTGGATGAAAATTCCCTAAAGAGTCACGTGTCGCCTCTAACCACAAATTGAGTACCTGAGTACGAAATATACACTATAAATAAATAATCTGTATTCGAGTCATCAGTTTTTTATATCATATAACAAGTTCTGAAAACAGTTAACAGGTAACTTTAGATTGATTGACACAGATTTGTTTGGAAATATCGCCCAAAGGGATCATTTACCAATTACTATTTGTACGCTCTTGATTGAAACAATGGCGAGTACGACATTGTCGCTCGGGCATAAAAATGATTGTTTCTGGTTACATACTCATTGAGAAATAGTGTAGACAGGTCAAGCCTGTTTTAACCTCTTGAAAGCGTGAGGAAAAGTAAAACAAGTGAGAAAATGGCTGTACCGCTCCTCGGACCTAATAAAAAGTCTTAGATCGCTAGGTAAAATTAGGACATGCCGGGTGACCAGAAACAAATATTTTTTTAACGACTAAGCTCATTTTAATACAATGATCTGCTAAGTTAATATCGAAAATTCAGTAAAAATCATCGCATTGTTTATTTTATCCAGCACGTTTGAGTAATAGGACATGAATTGTGAAAAATTGTCAGAAATTATTGAAAAATCATTAAGTACCTAATGATTATATGCCTCGCCTTAATATGTGTTATTCAGTTATAGTGCTGATCCTGGTACTTTTAATGAAAATCATACCAAGTAACCTAATTTTTAAAAAATATTACTAGGTTTTATTATATTTCTGAAAAGGTTTTGTCTTTAGTTCTTGCTCATTATAAACGTCTTTTCATAGGAATACTGGGGGGGGGGGGGGGTGCGTGGTCGAGTGGCTACAGTCTCTGACTACTGTTTACTAGTCCCTCTAACACCGTTGTGAGTTCGACTCTAAGCCGGGACCAGACACAGGCCGGGGGGGGGGGGTGTCTACTTCCACCGCCAAAGCTGCCAAAATCACCCTGGATGTTGGTGCGACGGCATCTTCCCCAAACAAAAAAGGAATCTTAAGAATATAAAAAAAAATACATTATAATCTTTACATCAATGTCGTTTAAATGGATAGTGTGAACCAGATATGACCGATTACCGTCTTCTCCTTGGAACTATTTTTTAGGCGTTTGGCGATGAACTTCTTCATTGGTTGTGATAGGGGAAGCCATGAAATCTATTTTTAGATTCTGCTACAGCTTTTGATTCTGTGAGCGTCGAAAACTGGTAGTAACCAAGAACAAGGTTGCAAGCAACCCTGTTCAAAAACACATTTAAACTAACATACACTTGTTAATAGCTTTGTAGCTGAAAATTTGAAACCTTAGCTTCGCTTTCTGAGAAACAATTGAAATGCAATCCAAACAGTATATTATTATGGTGTACTGCTGTGAACAGATCTTATAGCTGGTGTGCAGTAAAATCTCCATATTAAGACCACATTTTGGACCCTAAAATGACCCTTATCTTGAGGTGGGCTCATGATCAAGTTGAAATATTGAAGATTAGTCCTGAAATAAGTGGTCGTTATAATCAAGTGGTCTTTATATTTAAGTAGCCCCTTAGTTCTTTTTTTGGTGGGATGGGGGTATTTGTTTTAGAAAATTCGAGTATGATAAAGCTTTACTAGTATATATTAATATAATAAAAGTATAAAAAATGTTCCATCATCTATAGTAGCAAATTCTCTATTTTCAGATATATAGTAAAACCTGTGAACGAAGGCCACCCTTTAGAAAGACTTAATATAGCCTTTTTTAACAGGTAGCCTTTATCAGAAGGTCATTTTATTCTTAATAAACAAATGGCAGTTTTTGACAAGAATGGCCTTTATTCAGAAGGTGGTCTTAATTCGGTGGTGATCGCTAACACGGGTTTGACTGTACGGCATACTGTTAAAAATATCAAGGGTGTTATTTGTTATCAGTGTTTACTTATGTATCGGCCCTTGTTTACACATACCGAATCTTCACATCAAATGATGTTTCATCAAACATATTCAAAGGATTAAAATGGTGAATTTCATGATTGCAATTAGCGCTGACATGACAAATATCATTCGGATACGATTTTTATTCAAGTTTCGAATTCATAAAAAACTTTGCGGTATTTCCTTACGTAGGTAAACAATTTTTTAGTGTTGTACATCATGTTTAAAAATGGTTTCCGAAAATAACAAGAACGTCCATCCCTGTAGTGACTTTGCATTTTTTATTTACTCAATGAATGAAAGCGTTGAAATCGCTGAATATTTTTATGCAAGTGCTTAACACCTAAATCAATACACTGAAACAAAATAGTTCCTTTACTATATCGTTTTGTCTAACAAAATTATGGTTGGATTTCAGAATATCGACCAGTTTTGAACAAATACAATTAAAAGATGATTTGGAAGAATTTCGACGTTATTTTGTAAGCATAAAATAGATGCGCTACTTTCAGCGTGGAAACTCTTCCAAGTTCTACATACGAGCCGTAATCATGTACTAAGACATTTGTTTTCAGACGTTTAGGACCACGATAAATAGGCACCACCGATTGGAAACTAAATTATGTAGATTTTATTGTCCTTTTTCAAATACATGTACTACACGTATTTCTTAATTCATAATATTTTTTTCTCTTGCAAATTTGTTTTCATCAATCGGTCACACACGTTTATTTAACACTGATATCATGGCGTATCCATTTGAACCAACAAATATTAAACTTTCGGACCAACTCGAAAATGAAAAGAAAGTGCAAAAAGGTCGAAAAGTTCAATAAATAGTCGGAGAGACGGACCTTTGGTTCGAGAATGTTCGCACTGGACAATACCTTACTGGACAAAATATATCGTAGTTAAGCGATCCTGTCCATAAAATTAAACTGTTGAACCAACAAGTTAAATCTCTAAGTTTATAATTAGCTTTTGGGCGAAATACTCATTTCCGATAAAAGAATTTTAGTTTCGAAACGCTTATCATACTTTATACAATGGGATTTTACTTAAGTGATTACATCACGATTATTTTACCTTATCGGTAACTGTCCCACAGTCCTGTTGTCACTGGATACCTTAATGGTGATTCGAAATTAGAATGAACCAAAACATAGAAAAGAAACTGCTCTGTTTGTCAAAAATCCGACGACAGTTCAAAAACGTTGTTCAATAATCATTTACTTGGAGAAAACTTTGAAAAAAGATTGTCGATATTTTAGAATAACATTTTTCAATATTTCTACGTGGCTATAAGTTTTGAAACCACCCCAGTTAGCTAAGTTAGTACATCGCTCATTGGATTACTCTATGATTTGAAATGTCACAAACCAAACGGAGTCATTTGTTCCCAACAAAGCTTGTTGGTGCTAGAATGACTTTGGTCAGCTGTTTGCCATAAAAAATATGATATACAGAAACACTGTTTGCAAACTGCATTTTGAAATGAAGATTACTTTGTTCGCTGTCATAATTGTGTCTTCTAAACATTTTTCAGCAATGTCACGATTATACTGACATTCGTCATATCTTCTTATTACACATCATTACAATGTATACGTATCTGCTGGTATTAAATTAATCATAAAAAGTGCATTATAAATACATGTATGACATGTGTACATGTGTAATATACTTATATGATTTGGACATAATAAATAAAGCCTTAGGGTCTAGCCCAACTGAGGTCAAATGTCACTATTTTCAGCGAAATAAACCGTCTGTTCTTAGAAACTATACTCATTATGTCAGTAATTTAATATAGTGTCACGCTACGAATGATGCACAATTCTTAAACATGACTCACACCAGTCACCAAAGAACAAACATACAGGAGTACAGTCCTATAAATATACACTTTTGTCCAAATCATAACCGGATGATACATGTATATTGTTAAAAATAATTTATTAAATTTGAACTCCATGTACTATACAAAATAACCTTGGTATAACGACCATCTAATCCATATGTCACAATGTGTTTTTGATATTGAGGTGGTCACATGATCAGGTTGAATGGAATAGAATTGAATTGGAGACACGTGTGATAAGTTTCAATGCCCCTTATAACCTCGTAAGATTCTTTCATAAGTAAACTCTTGTGGCTCAGACGTAAATACATCCTTAAGATATATATACGATCTACGTGATTAACTATATGTAATTACAGTGCATTATATGTGTTATGCGGTATTTAGCGAACATTTACAATATTGAAGAAAAAATTTTCTTTCGCACATTTTGTTGTATTAAATAATTTCAAATGATTGGACTTTATTGGGCTCTTTTTTTAGATATCCATTGTTTGATCTCAATTTGACTATCGCAGGTCCTACGTTTTACCATTGCACACGTTTTCAAGAGCAAAAAAGTCCCTACCTACCTATCCTAAATCTGGTTTATAACTTTTAACATTTTGACAATACATGTGTATTCAAGCTTATGCTACTGATTCTATACCATCTTGTCATGTAATGCACACAGTTGTATGGTATACGCCCCATTCTAATTGACTGTGCCATTGGTCTTCAGCTAATTCGTTCTAAACACTTTCTACAATGTGGACAACGGCATGTACGTTATTTTGGGAACTGAACGATAATTAGCTCTGCGCGTATGAATAGTTCAGTATCCATTCGTATTTTTAGTACTTTGACTATTTTTGCTAATGTCAAGTCTGAATCAATTACTGCTTATATAAAGGGGACAGGAGGCTTTACAAAAGATCTTGTTTACACGTCGCGTTTTAACTACGTGTACATTTATGATATTATACATGTATTCTGTGATGCTATCTATGTGGGCTAGACATGTATTCTGTGATGCTATCTATGTGGGCTAGATTAGTCTAACATCCCTTCATACCCATGATACATTTTTAGTCTTCGCTTAAAAGTCATATTTATTCTCTTTCATTTATCACGTTAACCAAATATGTCGATGTTACATTAAATAAAAAATAATTACCAACGTGATTGTCTTAAACACACGTTCAGTAGCTATGGAAATGAGATTTGGATACAGTTATTTTTAATATGATTAGTACAATTCATAAAAGGAGAGCCACAAACTTATATAAAGGGTGGGGAAGAAAAATACTAACCAAATATGAACCCGCTGATAACAGTAAGAGGTCTACTGACATGAAATCATTAACAAATAAATAAATGTGAGTAACCACTTAACCAAATTGACGTTGTACATTCTGGTATGTCGACCTTTTATACTATACAGTAAACACTCGATATCATGACTACATTTGGGACACCCCTTCCAAAAAGGTATTGAAGTGATATCATGACTATATTTGGGACACCCCTCCAGAATAGGTCTTGAAGAGGTATCATGACTACATTTTGGACACCCCTCCAGAATAGGTCTTGAAGAGGTATCATGACTACATTTTGGACACCCCTCCAAAAAAAAGTCTTGAGGAGGTACCATGACTACATTTGGGACACCCCTCCAGAATAGGTCTTGAAGAGGTATCATGACTACATTTTGTACACCCCTCCAAAAAAAGTCTTGAAGAGGTACCATGACTACATTTGGGACACCCCTCCAAAAAAGGTCTTGAGGTGGCCTTATTATCAGGTTCAAATATTGGGTTAATTTTGAAAACCGGCTCGAACATAATCATGCTGTCATATAATGAGAAAATCGTTATTTATAAACAATATTGGACCAGACAAATGTCACGTGTGGGAAGCTGTCCAACTAGCTTATGGATGGAAGGTCGGTGTTTATTATACCCATGTAAACGAATCGAATCTCCTCCAACATTAAGGCTGAAAAAAAAGCCGTATAAACCTGTTTTAGCCTGCGACAGTAACCACCCCCAGAAAAGAAAAAAAACCTTTTATGCCCCCCCCGGCATCCATGATGCAGGAGGATTATAGGGGTTGTCCTGTCCGTCCGTCCATCCGTCCGTACGTACGAGCTTAAGTAGATTTCACGGTTTGGTCTAGCACCAACACCGTTTACTAGAACACTTAAATACTTATACAGTTGTTGCCTAGGACCATTCTCAATCCAACCTTACTTTGACCTAATTTGGACTTGGTATTATTCAAATGGACTATTTCTTGACAAGCACGTCGCATGCATAATTATGCGTTTATTGAAATTTTAAGCCTTCAGTGCATTTGTCTTTAATTCTGTCTAAATGGTTTGTCTGACCCGTGGGTGAATTTCAATTTTTTTACCCACCATGCATTTAGATAAAAGATGTCGTATTGCAGAAAATAATGAGTTTTTCATTACAGCATTTTAACGACAGATTAACTGCAATCATTACAGAACAAACACTCTTTTCATATCATTTATTTAGCTGAAACCACCCGTTTTGTAAAGATAATGGCTACACTGTCAAGTCTTATATTTAAATTCCCAAAAGATTTCAAAATTTACGACATTTTAAGGTCAAGCTCACGTGGATATAATGGAAATCCTACTACGGTGACACGCTTATTTTTGCACTTAAGGACAAAAAAAAATTTCTGCAGCTTTAAATCAAACAAAACGTGTCATTTACGATAAGAGATTAATAATTAATCCATTTCTGAAAAAGGAACTGTTGTTTTCATTTACACACAGTTTTTGGTAACATTGAACGATTGTTCAGCTTTCCATAGCTATCGCTCGTTCGGAGCGCATGAATTTGTATGCGGAACAAAGTACTACGTTTTTTCTACATCCGCCATACAACTGTTAAACTAGTTCCCGTTCTATGTTGCAGTGCAAGTCTATGTAAATTCAGTTTCCATGGGTATTTTCAGTGCTTTGATTTTTCATTCAAACTTGATTGACATTAATTTCAAAGCAACAGAGGAACAAATTCCACGCATGCGCCTTGTTCACAAAGTAGTTGGTTCTGAGCACAGACTCTCATTGGACGTATGAAGTAGACTGATTCTATATTACCGGTATCAAGAAACATTGTACAGTTAAGTCTCTTTATCATCAAAGTACTGCAAGAACTCTTGGAAACTGAATTTACATAGACTTGCACTGCAACATTGAACGGGAACTAGTTGGTCCATATTATCGGACGGATGTAGAAAAACCTAGTACTTATCCGTATCAAAATTCATTCAGATAATGTTTGATTGAATTTAAATATTTTGAAAGTCCATTCCACGAACTCGTGATCCCATGCATACACAGGCTGAAAAATCTCAGGGTTAACTTTAACCTTCTTTCATTTTGAAATAATTATCTCTCTTATATTATCGATACACATTCCTTTGTCATGTTAAGCTGCTGTCAAACACGTGTTAATTAGAAGTTAAAATTCACACTTACATTGATTAAAATACACCTACATGTTTTACAATCATAGCATTATAATAGATAAGTTATTTATTGAATTTAATTTATTCGACAATGTTAATTATAGTGGTTTAAATGTTAAGCGCCCCACGTCAATATTTTCCTGAGTTGTCATTTTTTTTAAAATTATGCAAACTGGTTCCCGTGCCTCTGTCTGCTCGCTGTTACATGGAACGGGAACCAATTTGATAGTTTTATTATTAGATCAACGAACGGCAACTCTTTACAAAGTGACATTAACTGGTTCCTGTTGACCATGGCTGTGCACTGTAAAATGGAACGGAAACCAGTTTAATAATGTCAGACAACGAACGACAACTCTTTACATAGGAATTTGGTATCGCATTTCCGACACTAATGATTCTATAGGTATTAAATTGAAATGACAAACATATCATTTAATGATCTAATATTAATAAAAAAAACATATATTAATTTTAAACGACTTGATAGATTCTAACAAAACGAAAGAACATAAATCACATTGGAGACAATCGTAGGTTACAGTGTTTATATACGATTACGGGACTAGACAATATATCTACAAAGGAGCTCATAAATTTTCGTATTATGTGCTCAACCATCTGATGTATCACTAAGAGAGATAATATCGTGTCTTGATGTATGACATAATGATTATGTAAAGATCATTCAAGATGATGTATATAATAATAAAGGTGTTCGTTAACTAGGGAAGAGTGGATATTGCCCTTCTTGTTTTGTGTGTTTCTTTGTTTTGGGCGGGGTTTTGGGAGTGGTGTTTTGCTTGAGTGTTTTTTTGTTTAAGTGGTGGGTTCTCGGAGTGGTGTTTTGTTTGAGTGGTGGGTTCTTGGAGTGGTGTTTTGTTTGAGTGGTGGATTCTCGGAGTGGTGTTTTGTTCGAGTGGTGGTTTTTTTAGTGGTATTTTGTTTGAGTAGTGGATTATCGGAGTGGTGTTTTGTTTGGGTGGTGGGTTCTCGGAGTGGTGTTTTGTTTGAGTGGTTGATTCTTGGAGTGGTGTTTTGTTTGAGTGGTGGGTTCATGGAGTGTTTTTTTGATTTCAGTAATGGGTTTTTTGGAATGATGTTTTTTCAAGTGGTATGTTTTGGAGTGACAGGTCTTTTGTGAGTGGTGGGGTTTTGGAGTGGTAGTTTTTTTTTTGGAGTGGTGGGGTTTTGGAGTGGTAGTTTTTTTTGGAGTGGTGGGGTTTTGGAGTGGTAAGTTTTTTTGGAGTGGTGGGGTTTTGGAGTGGTAGTTTTTTTTTGGAGTGGTGGGGTTTTGGAGTGGTAGGTTTTTTAGTGGTGGGGTTTTGGAGTGGTAGTTGTTTTTGGAGTGGTAGGTTTTTTTTTAGTGGTGGGGTTTTGGAGTGGTAGGTTTTTTAGTGGTGGGGTTTTGGAGTGGTAGGTTTTTTGGAGTGTTGATGGGGGTGTTAGGGTTATTGGAGTGTTGATGGGGGTCCTAGGTTTTTTTGAGTGGTGGGTGTTTGAAGTGTTTTTTTTTTGAGTGGTGGGTGTTTGAAGTGTTTTTTTTTTAGTGGTGGGTGTTTGAAGTGTTTTCTTTGGAGTGGTGGGTGTTTGAAGTGTTTTTTTGGAGTGATGACTTTTAGAGTGGTGATTTTTACAGTGGTGAGTTTTAGGAGTAAAGATTTCTGAAGTGGTTGGGTTTACGTTCGATTGTATCGGTAGAACGCAAAATATCAGTAAAACCTTTCTAATACCAGCATGTCAGTTTTGAACGATTTACCACTTTACATAGATCAATCTTCATCCCAAACAAAATGCATTATGTACTTATATAACAGAGAAAATAAGTGTGTATAAATGATCCTAAATGTTACTTGCGTGTCTGTCTGTGTTGTGGCTGAGTTTGCATATTTGATATTGAAAGTGTTTGTGATTTTAAACTGCATTTTTCTTTTTGTTGTTGTAGGCTTCAATGAAAATAAGTCTTCATCATACATTGTGTTTAAATTTGTATTTACAATTTATGTATACTTAATGAACTGCCTTCTATAAATAAAGATATAATTATTATCTGTATTCGACTATTATCGCAGCCTTACGACAGTGCCAACTCGACATTGAGTTGATGTGTAATGCCACAATTAGTTTCTTAAATTATATCTTTTTTTTTCAATGAACTTTTTACCTAGCTTTTCAGCATGAATGTTGTAAATGTAATGTTGATTAAGTTACTGTAAATATTTGTATCACAAAAGATATATACAAGTGTCTAATGGATTCAATGTTTACTTTCTCAGATTTTGGTATACTGGAAGATCTATGTAATTTGGATAATTTGTTGATAAATAAATGGTAAGGTGAACACGTGGTAAACAAAAATGTCACGTGATTAGTCTAAAAATAACAGTGGTTGAGATCCCAGTTTTTATAATCATTTTCTAAAAACTCTCCCACTCAATTCAACAAATGTTCTGGGCTTTCTGGTTCAACACAAGCAGTTTCTGTTTTTCAATTGAGTTTGTTTATCTGAGTTTTACGCCCCTTTTCAACAGTCAGAGTCATATATAAGGCGGACAGTTCACCTAAACATCTTTCCCGATAATTAAGACCATCCCACGTAAGTAATTAACTGTCTACTTTCTTTCATAAAGAGACATGGTCGGTAGCTGGGCTCGAACCCACGACCCTCTATCAGTGAGAGATTACAGTAATTTAAAGTCAGCTACCTTAACCACTCGACCCCGGAGACGGGTCTCTTCAAATGAGATTCTGTATTTTCAATTTCCCAAAGTTTATTCCAGCAGTTTGTTATCTCTGGAGATTTGCGTCGTTATAACAACCAGGGTAGGGTTATTTAGCATTTTTTCAGCTTGTACACCTGGGTGGAACATCCGACCCCCGCAAGCTAGCGTGACAGTTTCTCTCCATACGTGAACTATGTCTATTCCCGGGGTAGGATTCAAACTCACAGCTGTGTGTGACTAGTGATTAGCTACTATTTACAGACCATAACCACTCGACCCCCAGAGTCCCTTAATTCAAACAGTAATCTGTATACTAAGTCAATTGTCTGAAATATCTGCTTATAAATATGGCAAGCCTACATATTGGTCGAAACCTATTATGAACGAATAGAAGATTTGAGTTTGAGAGCGATCTTAAGATTTTTAAACCTCAAACCCTGATTTCTCCAACATCAAGTTCGGGTTGTCTAATGTCATTGTAAGTGTCACTTCCCAGTAGATTTTTGTTTGAATTGTTTGTAAACCATGTTATTTACGATCATTTAATGATCTAACATCAATCTTTCCACATCCTTATAGTCAGCTTATGATAAAAGGTCAACATGTAAAAAGCAACAATCGAAAAAGTCATTACAGTTATTCGATGTGTGTTAATCGTGAGAATGATATTAATTTCTGTGTACGATTCAAAATATTATAGAATTAACAACATGTGTATCAAAAGTGAATTTAGGCAGATTATATATCTAAAAATTCTTTAACATCTTATAGCATAATCGAATATGGCAATACAGTGTAACCCCTCCAAAAAACACCTTTGGGAGAAGCAACATTATGCTGTTGTTGAGAGGTTGTTGCTCTAGAGAGGTTGAATTAATAGTTTAATCGCGCAGTGGGAACAAATTACGCTGTTGTTGCAGAGAGGTTGTTGGTCGAGAGAAGACCCATCTGGAGAGGTTGTACTGTAATTCCAAAATCGTATGTTCTATCTATGACTGAATTCGGACGTACTGAGCATATTTCCCATAAGAAGAATTCATTTCTGATCGTATTTCCAATTAAAATTCAATTCTGACCTATATTGCCCATTAAAATTGAGTGTTGACCTATATTGCCCATTAAAATCGAGTGCTGACCTATAATGCCCATTAAAATTGAGTGCTGACCTATATTGCCCATTAAAATTGAGTGCTGACCTATATTGCACATTAAAATTGAGTGTTGACCTATAATGCCCATTAAAATTGAGTGCTGACCTATATTTCCCATTAAAATCGAGTGCTGACCTATAATGCCCATTAAAATTGAGTGCTGACCTATATTGCACATTAAAATTGAGTGTTGACCTATAACGCCCATTAAAATTGAGTGCTGACCTATATTTCCCATTAAAATCGAGTGCTGACCTATAATGCCCATTAAAATTGAGTGCTGACCTATATTGCACATTAAAATTGAGTGCTGACCTATATTGTCCATTAAAATTGAGTGCTGACCTATATTGCCCATTAAAATCGAGTGCTGACCTATATTGCCCATTAAAATTGAGTGCTGACCTATATTTCCCATTAAAATTGAGTGCTGACCATATTTCCCATTAAAACTCAATTTTGGTCATATTTTCTATTCACGTTGAATTCTGACCATGTTTGCCATAAAAATTGAATCCTAACCATATTTCCAATTGGAATTGAATTGTATGACCATATGTAGGCCTACCATAGAACCGAGTTGTATTTCCATATTTCCCATAACATGTCTATTTGTCTCAAATTTCAGTACATAAATCTACGCCTTGTATGTTACACGTGCAAAATGGTAAGTTAAAGCTTTTATTCTTTATAACTTCTACCAGTGAAACATGAGGACTTATGGTATAAACATGTCCCACTCGATAAATGTGACTTATGAACGAATTGACACGTAACATTTGAGAATTACAAAAAACCCGTATCACATACATTAAACGTCAGCATGTGAATCTGTGAAACACGTCGTGGTATTGATAAAGATGAACATGTATATGATGGTGCATTTGTTCATGTATCATTTTTTTGTTATTTTGACAACTTGATAAATCATACAAACAAATAAACTGTCGTTTTTAAAAATCTTATTTGATCATATGAAATGTCAACAACTATATGTAAGAACGAACATGAAGATCGTCGATTTTTAATTATAAAGTAAAATCTTGATATAATGACCAATTCCGGTACCAAATACAAACGGTCGCAATATTTAGGTGGTCATATTATTAAGTAGAAATATAGAAGATATATTGAGCAAATGGTGTAAAACATTGAGGTGGTCGCTAGGTGATAGTTAACTGTAAATTAATCCAATAAATATTTTGCTATACGGTTGGATTTTTTATGCCTGATTTCTGTGATACCGTTTAACCTGTGTTAACGGTCACCTGAGAATAATGACAACCATGAGAAAAAAGGACATTGTTTAAAATTCGTTGATTAGATTATCTAGAACAAAATGACCTACGAATAAAGGCCACCTGTCAATAAAGGTCACGTTTTGTCTTTTCCAAGACTGGTCTTTGTTCACAGGTTTGACTGTAATTAATTCTTAATTGCATAACAAACTAACAAAATATGTCAATAAGAATTAACGTCGATATATTACGAGCACAGCCAGTAGATTAAAGCAAAATCAAAATGACGGTGGAATTCAAGTTTTTTTATACATCACCGAAAAAAAAGAGCTGCAGTGATTTGTTGATTTTTATCAAACTTGAGTAAATAAACACTAAAGTGTACTATGTTTGTTCCAGCATAATTCGTGCAAAAATTACAAAAACTTCTTTTAATTTTTATTTTTTTTGTAATATCATAAGTTTTTTTTCAATAGTGAATATGATGTAATAAAAATGTTTAAATATAACATACTTTTTTGGTTCCTGTATAAATCCCGACTCCTATACTACTGTTCAGTTGTCAAAACGCAAAATGTCAGAATACGTTTACGCTCAACGTAAAGCTTTGTAATATATGGTGTTCCGAAAAACAACAACCTTTGGTGATCCAAGCAGCTTTCGAATTAAAATCTTATCATAACGATACATTGGCTATAAAAATGAAATAAAACATACCATCTCTTGATAAATCATATTTAAACATTTCTCTGATAAAAATTATCTGGAGGGAAACATTTATAGAAAAATTACAAAACTATTGTACACGGGTTCGTAGTATCAACGCTGATGAGAATAGCGTCAACTTAGTACGAAAAATTTCATTGGCTATGAATTGAAGTATTTGATGTTAAATTCTCGCCACATTTGAAATAAACTCAAGTATCAAAATCAGCAGGACACATATTTAATCAGAATTAAAGAGCAATTTTATGCTTAATTTCATGTAAATAATTTCAAAATAATAGAAACCGCCATTTTTTCGATTTTTTTAAAATTAAAATTTTAACCATATAAACATTATAAATTCAAATTCATTTTGCAGAGTTTTTTTTCAATATTTTTGTGCAGGAAATGTGGTTAATTTAAGCGTGGAGAGAATTATGTTAAAAGCAATAATAACCAATCCCATATGATTCAAAATGTTAAATTGTTTCTGGTGTAATAGTTAAACCCTTAAATTTCCATTGGAAACCATCTCATCTGTACAACGCCATTATTTGTAAAAATACTATTATTATTATAATTATTATTACAAAAGCAGCTACAATATCATAAATAAATATTCTTTTCATAACTTTTTCGTTTTTATAATTCATGTTTTTTTTCTTGTTACCTTTTCTTTGTCTTTTCACAAATTGTTGTAATCTGATTTCTCAAGTTCATGTTATGTATATATATAATTATAATAAATTTTGTTAAATATAATATACTCACCGAAATATGATAAAAATCCAAAATTCGTTGTATGTAAGTTTATCCTTATCACGTATGAAAATTAAGATTGTAAGTGACTTCGTATATCACTCTTAAATACTTCGCAAGATGCTTAGATACGGAAACACGTCGAATCAACCAGTCCACTTTTCATCTTTTGAATGATACAATTTCATTGGAAAGAATTAATCGACTCCTAACGTGACACCCGCTGTATATATGGGAGTCTATTATCAAACAAGCTTTAAAGATTCCCTGTTGATTTTCGATAATAAATTTACCCAGTCAGATCACAGGAGATGTCAAAATTAAGTCTTCATCAATAAATGCCCGTACATCAAATTATTCGCTTCTTATTTGACGGTTAAGCCCAGGACAGTAGAACAGACAATAAGTATTTTCTAAATCAGCCAACACACACCGAGCTGGTCCATCTAAATAATGAGAAAAATAGAATCACAAAGCATCATGTTTTTCTTTTATACTTCCAGAGAGTCTCAAAGAATCATTCACAGCTGAGTAAAAGTCGGTCGCGATTCTCAGGCCTGTTTCGGATAATACAGAATACATACTTTTAGAAAGACGCGGACCAAAATAATCGTCAAAATTTATGTAAATGTTCTTTGTTGCCTCTATACGATGCAAAAATTAACTAAATACACATTTAAAATCAACAAGGGACTTTGAGTCATTAGAACAAAAAACTAAATCATGAAGTAATAATGATTAAGCTGTGCAAGAAAGAGGGAAAGAATGACGGAGTTTGATATATCGTGATGTGGTTTGTCAGCTTCGGAAATGAATAATTAAAAATGAACTCGATACAATACAAAGGCCACAGATTTAGTCGATTTAAGAAGCGAAAATAGAAAATTGACAAAAAAGCTTTCGATTGTGTAAACAAGCGTACTATGGTATACAGCAAAAACTGTGAACAAAGGCCATCATCGAGAAAGAAACAATGCGGACTTTACTGACAGGTGGCCTTTCTTCGAAGGTTATTTTTTCTATTATAGTCAATGACATCTTTTGAAAAAGAATTGGCTTTATTCACCATGTGCCATTTATTCGTATATTACTTTGTTCTGAATAATCAATGACGGCTTATAAAAGAATGGCCACTATTGACAGGTGCCCTTTATTCGAAGGTAATTTTGTTCTTAATAAATAAATAGCTGTTTATAAAAAAATGTTTTTATTTACAGTGGAGCCTTTATTCGGAGATTAATTCATTCTAAAAAAATCAATGGCGGATTAAAAAAAAATTCATAGGGTGGCCTTTCTTCGGAGGTTGCCATTAACACAGGATTGACAGTACATAACATGATAAAAACAAGTAGCTTGTTACATATCAACTTGTGTTTGTCCATTTCAAAATTTTACTCATACCAAAACGTATCTAAATCTCTATAATTTAAGCGTTACATCCAAGTGACTAATTATGACTGGGATAGCTTTAAATCGACTTTATTACTCTAACACTCGATTCAAGTCTAGTAATTTGTTACTAAGGATTAAGTATAGAGTAAATATTCTAATTATATCACTTTAGAATGATACTTCTAAACCATTATTAAAGTTATCCAACGAACAATATCGTAACTTAACAAGAGCGATTTAAGATGTTGACTGAAAGAATTTACTAATGTCCAAAACATTCAACAATTTGAACCATCCTTAATCAAGTGAATCAACTTTTTTCTAACTATGTATTGTTGTTTTATACGCCTTCACAAATCTTGAACGGATTCACTCTCGTTTATGTACAGTAGAGCACAGTTATTGTGAATCCCGAGGGGCTCGAAAAATTATTTCATCATATCCGTATTATACAACAGTCAAACATATGAACAAAGGTCACCCCTGGGAAAGACTAAATGTGGACTTTATTGACAGGTGGTCTTTATTCAGAGGACATTTTGTTCAGTAGATAATCAGTGACAGTTTTTGAAAGAATGACCTATATTCACAGGGTGACCTTTATTCGGAGATGGTCGCTAACACAGTTTTGAACCAACGAAAGATAGATCGGTATGTTTGGGAAATTACAAATACTTTCACTACATCATAGTTCTTTATAACTGTGTTTACAGTATTTGGCTATTCGGGTAAACAAAATCTTAACCTTGTATTAGCTAGGCTATTAACCTATTTTTCTCCGCGACCCTAGACTTTTATCAGGCCAGAGGAATGGAGCACATGCTCTCAAGAACAATAAAAACAATTTCCTAACCTATCTACCCTATTCTTAATTAGCTAGTGACCAGAAATTGGGACAATTTAACTTTGTCAAAAAAATGCCTTAAGTTTGCTAATCTACAGTTGGAACCTACTTCCAGGTTTTGTCCGAACACAGTAATGACCAATCAAAAAGCAGCATTATGAGAATGGTTTCCGAACGCAGCTAAATAACCTTGTACTGTATAATCCTAAAAGGGGAACCAGCGTTATAGTACCCAACGCAATAAAATTAACTTTCCAACCTAATTGTCTCTTATTTCACTCATAATAATATTTATTTTCTTTACATTTCGTTAATGATATGTCTATGATATAACACAGGCCTCCACTGAGATAAAACAATACAATCTACAGAGAAACAAGCAAGCCTATCATCTTACAACACTACTTGAGAATTTCCTTTCCTTTAGTTCAACAAAGTATTTACATAAACGTTAGCGTATAATATAAAACAAACGCTGACACAATTTCCCTAAGAAAGCTACTCTTTGTTATAAATCTTCTAAAACATATCAGAATGTTTCTATTTTCTCTGCAACCTTTATTGTTGCAATGCAGAAAAAAAACGAGCAGAAACTACAACGCCTATTTTCTGATACAATTAATCAAAGTCGTTTTTTTTAAATTTGTATTGTTTCTGTATATCGCCTGCAAAACCTAACCGGTTTATTGGATCACGAATTTCTATTCAAAGAACCATTTTACCGAGTAAGCAGTGTAGACATATTTTATAGATTCGTTGATTTCATTACGCAATTGCACGAAGGGTACGAAACATATTGGTGGAAGGAAGACAAATACTATTAAGTATACAATTTACTCTTTCGCTGCCAGACACATATTGCCTATATTGTGCACTGTATTGCTAGGGAATTTCTAAGAAATCATTCAAGCCTTTTTAACCGATTCCCAAATGAGTATACCAGTCACGTAGACAAATATGCGGAGATTTGTGAAGACGGGTAAGACGGGTAACCCGTCACTGTCTTGGCAAATATGCAGAGATTTTAAAAGACGGTAATGCCGGTCTCATTGGCAGCGAAAGGGTCAATGTGTTCAAAGATTCAGCCATAAACACCATTCGTTTTCTTAATAAGACAGACACACACATATTAAAAATCTAACTAATCGCCTCATATAAGGACATTAATCAGGCGATTATTTACATATCTATAGATATAATGTAATTAAATTAAGTTCTGGTTGAATTACACAAGGTCGCAATTAATCAAATGTTGGATTTTCATCGCCATGAATCCGCTGTAATTCATAAATACAATCGATCAAAAATGTGCACAATGTTTTTAATTTGCCAATTGTATCAACAGTTCAGGCTATGCTGAATTGCCACATCTCAGCAATCCTGAATAGATTTAATTTATAAGAGAGCTAAGGGAATCGGAAAATATTGACAATAATCATAAGTTGCCATTAATTCATCATTAAATTGGCATCTTAACGTTCATCGGAGTTTATGACACTAAATACCGGTATTTATCTCAACCTTGGTCAGACTCACGAAATATAAAATGTAGATTAGACTCACGAAATATAAAATATAACACTCTGACCTAGATCAGACTCACGAAGTATAAAATGTTACATCCTGACCTAGATCAGACTCACAAAATGTAAAATATAACACTCTGACCGAATTCAGACTCACGAAATATAAAATATAACACTCTGACCTTGGTCAGACTCACGAAATGTAGAATATAACACTCTGACCTTGGTCAGACTCACGAAATATAGAATATAACACTCTGACCTTGGTCAGACTCACGAAATATAAAATATAACACTCTGACCGAATTCAGACTCACGACATATAAAATATAACACTCTGACCTTGGTCAGACTCACGAAATATAGAATATAACACTCTGACCTTGGTCAGACTCACGAAATATAGAATATAACACTCTGACCTTGGTCAGACTCACGAAGTATAAAATATAACACTCTGACCTTGGTCAGACTCACGAAATATAGAATATAACACTCTGACCTTGGTCAGACTCACGAAATATAGAATATAACACTCTGACCTTGGTCAGACTCGAGAAATGTATACAGACGGAGAGGATTGTATCCTTAACAAGCTGTTACAATATTGATCAATCCCTAAGATGGAAAATGAATGAATTTAATGGAGTTACATGTATTTTGTTTTCTTGTCGTATATAATTATATTGACATATGTTGTTGACAAATAAACTGACTGTACCATCGACGTCATAAACATTAAATCAACACACATCTATATCAATAAAATTATGAAATTGTAAATCTTTGTTTTAACCACAATGGTCGTTTTTCTTCTTATCTTAAAACTTTTAATTATTATTAATTATATCAAGATAAAGCTTCGATAAATTAATTAAGGCGTAAATAAACAACAAAAAAACTTAATAAACATTGTTTCATTTTCTTTGCTTGAATGAATCTTTTCGATAGGCCAAAAATAAAATAATTTATTTCTTGTAAAATGCCCATGAAAAATTTGTAGTTATATCGGTACTTTGTGTGGAAATATAAAAAAGTGGATTCACCATTCCTCGGGCTAACAGCAAATAAAGAGTCGCTGGGAAAATATTGTAGGTCGGATAACAGGAAACTAACAATTTTTTACACCTTAGTAATATAATCATTAGACTGTCTAATGTTTTATTAAGGATTTGCTTTTATGAATGTATCTATGAAGAGCACCTGAATTAAAACTTAATTGTAGCATATTCCTATAACTGTGAAACTTAAAATGTTTAAAATTAAGAAATTGCGTCGTATATATAAACAGTTATTTCACTTTTATCTTATTTAATTCTTTTATTTGGTTTATCTTACGTACTGAATCAGCATTACGTATTGTATTGTTTCATACATTCATGATCAGTACATTTGTAATTCCTGTTGTTATTTATTATGGAATTCATATGTATATAATCTGACACGTTGTATGTATAAAATTATAATATGTTATTATGTCATGTAACCTGTACGAAAACACCAGACGTAACTTATATCAATATATTCAAAATGTTTTCCCGGATTTTAGTTATTTAAATGATCTTGAAAAGTTTTATTACATCCAATCAAATGATGAAGTCGTTAAATACAGTGCCAAAGCTTGTCATGAAATTCTAGTCACTTAGTCTAGGAAAAACGTATTGTACAGTTAATGTTTTACATGTATATATGATGCTTTATACAAGTATTATTTTTTCACTGTGTTTGTAAATTAATGATTTTGTATTTTATGGACATATTTAAAAGTCTTTACTGCATTTATGTATGTGTACTTGTAATTTTAAGCTGTTCATATTGTCTCTCATAACTCAAATTGAGCGGTTTTGTGCATGTTTTTACAATTTTATCATTTTATATGTATATTTGTAACCAGCATGTAAATTAGTGAGACGTTAATAAATTTATCTTTTCTATCCTATCTTATCAGGCGTCATACCCTATGTTGAAATAAATAAGGATATTTCTTCATCAATAATACATATTTATACAAACACAAGGTACAAACAAATACCTTGATTTAACATTGAACAAGTTTTTGTTTACTGTGAATAATGCATTTAATTTTTTTGACAACATATAATATTTTAACTTTTATACTCGAACAAAGTAAAAATGCAAATGCGTGAATACACAGTGTCGTATTTTACCACTACTAGTTTGTAGATTTTTAAATAATATATTAATATTTCAATTACTTAGTATTTGGTTAGTTTGTAGCAATTTTTCACCCGATTTATATACCTCAGTGGTTAGAGTGATGGTATACTGATCCCGGGCGAGGTAAAAACATCCTGTGTTAAATTTCCCCCACCTCGGAATTATGTGGGCTAGCTTGGCAGGAGCTTGCGGATCGAATATGGTTAGTACTGGTTAAGGCCTAAAGAAAATCCAAGAAGCTGGTTAGGATAACTACCCATCACGATATAACTGAAATGATGTTGAAAACTATAATGCTGTATTTATTTTTTCTTAATTTTTAAAGAACTTGCGCCGGAAACAATCGTCATTGATTTCGAGAATGATCTTTTTATGATAAACCCTTTTCTTTAAAAATGTTCTGTAGAAATAGATGTACTCACATAACTATTATGCGATATTCCAAGATTATCACAAATTATCCTCAAATGATTTTAAACGTTATTCCGATTGTTAATAACGCGATCGCACACAAAAAACTACCATCTCGCGTTAATCATTCTCAACTACTAATTACCAATGACATTACGTGAGTGTACGACCCGCATCGTCACGTCGAATGTCAAACGCATGAACGTATGATTTAACTTGAGTTAAAATACATACATTGGTCTATAAAACTTAACGTTAGTATAATGACATAATCGTCATATGATGTCTATCGTATTGACAGGTGCTTAGCGTCGTAATTGTATTGACAGTTTAGCTAATTGTATTGACGTGCATTATGTAATGTCCGTTCTATTGTAAAATAAAATATTATTTATTACTATGTACCTGGAATGGTTTATTGGTAGGATAGTAAGACAATGATGTGTCCACGCATATTCAAAATCATTCTCGCTAAGTATCGGGAATACGGAGCAACCTCGTCAGACCCGCCACCACTAGAGCAACAACATCCCTTCTACAACGGCATGATTTTTTCCTATCGAACGATTTAACTATTAATTGTACATTTCTAGAGCAACAACCTCTCAACGACAGCATAATTTTGCTACTCTCAAAATGCTGTTGTTTTGAAGAGGTTGCATGGTATATAAGTTTTTTTCTTTATGTATGCATTCGCTTAGAACAACAATTACATTAGTGGAAAAACATGAGGGTCACCAAATATGTTCAGAAACTTTGACTCAATATTAATTTTCTATTGCCATTACAATGCTGTTTCTTTATTTCTACATACTGGTATACATCTTTTTTGTCCTCCTTCCGAGTCTGTTTAGGGATTTGATTTCTGCGTATTTCTAGCCTTAATATGCATGGCCTTCCATTCCATGTGTTTATGTATACGATAGAACACCGTTATAGCGAATCACTAGGGACCCTAATTCGTACTACATTATAACCGTTATTCATTATATTTATAGCAATGGAATAAAGAACGGTTTGTCCCGGGGAAAGATACTTTCCTGAATCTGATTCTTCATTATATACGATTTCACTCTAACCATGTTGTACTGTATAAATATAGAAAATCGATAGTTCAGCTTCCTTAGCCATTATGCACGGTGCACATGCTTTTGATGTGGATGTACGTCCAACATGCATTATTGTTAAACAAGTTCCCGTTTCATGTTGCAGCGCAAACTCATTTTCCATGAGTACTGTCAGTACTTTGATTTTTTCATTCCATTGAAACTGTTGATAAAATGAGAACAGGAACCAGCGGCTGTACATGCTGCGTTAGATAAACCGAGAAACAATACAGGTCTGATAAATAATAGACCGATAATTAGGTGTAGTATTCGTGTTTATTGTTTAGATAAAAAAGTTCGTTCACTCCTGCCTACAGAATTTGTTGGCCTAAAAATTGTTCGTTTCTTGTTACATGTTCATTCAGTAGAAATAGGCCAGGGAATGTCGTTTTTTTTGTTGATTTGCGTGTGGAATGGTGAGAAAATGGATTTTCCGTACCTCGGGCTTATAAAATGTCTAGGGTTGCTGGGAAAATTATGTAGGTGGGGTAACCGGAAATAAACAATTATTAGTATTTAGCCTTAGTAATTTTGTTTTCGTTATTCAGTTTTCTTACCTCGACATTGAATAATGAATGTTTCGACGAGCTCTTTTGTTGTAAAGTTTTAGACAGAGACTGGCTGAATGGTTGAGTGTCGTACATTTTATATAAGCCAGTTTTTTTATGATTTTATTTATGCCAATATAAACATGAGTTATTTTTTGGTTGAGAAAAAAAAGAAATTTGTTTATACACATAATCAAAATTGGATATTGTGTCAAGTACCTGTGTCCAACATCTTTGAAAAGGTTGAATTAAAATTGTCTAGTGAAACCCTCTTTTTTTCGTCTCTTCCATTTTTTCCTTCTCTGAGCAATGTTTTTACTTATATATTTCTGACAGTTCTGACACAAAGGGGTTTGTCACGAAAAAAAAAATCAAAAAAATTTTTTTTTCCATGTAACCCATATATATATAGATACTAGTATATTATATGGGTTACATGGAAACAAATTTTTTTTTTTTTTCGTGACAAACCCCTTTGTTCTGACATAGTTGTCGTAACACGTCATGGCTCATAGGTCATCACGTGCTTTTAGACTGCGTCTCAATGTTTCATCTCTTACGCAACAAATACGCATTTCGTTATCGACGCATTTTTGCACTCCCTTCGTAGAGCAATTCACGCCTATCGTAAATATTAACGTAAACGGAAACTTATTATTTTTCGTAAGTTGTGCATTGTTGATAGAACGGGGCTCAGGTTTGATAAAGAGTGGTTGCTGTGATAAGGTGGTCTTTTAATTGAAGTAGATTCTAAGTAATTGTACTGTACATCAAATATATCGATAACATGTATGAATGAATTCCTAATCAGGTGTTACTATATAAGCATCACATTTCTGACAGGGCGTTATTATACAGTTATTGACTAGTGAGCCATTAAATATGATGTGATATTCACCGGCAGAATGCCATATTGACCGAGGCGTAGCCGATGTCAATATGGTATTCTGCCGGTGAATATCACATCATATTTATTTGCTCACCAGTCAACAACTGTTTTATTATATGAAAAGTTGATTTGAAACGATTGAGGATAATATTCTGATTCATTTCGAAATTTAATGCATTACTTGATCAACAGAAATGTGTATCATATCAATTATAAAGATAGATGAATATATCACAAATAACGACTTATAATACTGGTAGATGAATATTAACATGGTTATATTTTTAGAATTGGAAATTCAGAAATTTCCCGGGGGTTGGGACAAAATTGCCCGGGGGTCGGGAGAAAATGCCCGGGGTCTGGATAAAATTTGTTCGAAGGATGGGGACAAAAATTGCCCGGGGTTGGCGGAAATGCCCGGGGATTTGTAAAAGAATTTGGGACAACAACTGCCCGGGGGTCGGGGGAAATGCCCGGGGGTCAGGAAAATGGGGTGGGGACAAAAACTGCTCGGGTTGTTTCCATCCCCCGACACGGAGGGACGATAGAACAAAATACGCAATGCATCTATCTTTTGTGTGATGAATATTGACCGGGTTCTTTTTTTTAGAATTGGAAATTCCGAAATATCCATTAAATATCAAGTTTCACCGTTGAATATGACATTTATGTTAGATGATGGATCAGGCTTTAAGCCAATCAAAATGTGTTTATTTATAGATCATATAATAATAAATATTATCAGCGCGAGGAAAATGTTAACCGAAGCAGCGCCGATGTCAACATTGCTTTTTCAAGGGCTGGCGATTCTTAATAACGCCCTCTCAGAAATTTGATATTTATTTTATTATACCGAAGATTTCATAGAAATATAAAAAGAAAAATATGATGTCAAGCAATGACATTCCATAGCGAAAACGAAATTTTGGATGAATTAAAAGTATTTTCAAGTTAAATTTAGAACATATTTTAGTAAGAACAACTTGTCAAATACATGGAAAATGATATAATAAACGAAAATCCGTTTGAACTGTATGCGCCTCATTTCTGCGCATATGTTATTACAATGTGTTATTAAAAAGTAATGCCCGTTCATGTATAGGCGACTTTACATTGGAATGGGAGTGAGGTACCTTATTATATTGTATTTTATCTAATACATGTAGCTGGTTGCCGAAGCATTTCGCGTTATCATATATTAACTCTCGAGTTCGACATGGAGCAAGGAATCTGTTTTATTGCTGTTTTTTAATGATAGCTTCATTATTCAAACAAACAATACGTTATTATTGTTATTATCGAATTTCTTTATACTTATGAAATCTCAGAATCGACTGGAATTTTTATAGCTTCACAATTTTTTTCACAGAATGCGTCTCTTGTTTTCTGGTTACAAGACTAAAATTGAGAAAAACTGGAACCAGTCTAAATTTTAATCAGCATGGTGGGGTTATTAATTTCCAACTATTATTCAGACAATAATATCGTGACTGGTTTCTGACGGATATTCCAATTACGCGCACTTTGCCAGAATCATAATTGAATACTGTAAAATATTGAAACTGTACACGTTCAAGTACGGAATGAATTGAATAATGTCAGATGGGGGCCTGGGAAAATTGAAATTTCAAATTAAAGATTTATCAAAGTTAATTCGAGACGCAGTGTTGAAAATAAAGACATCTGTTCTTGCTACGAACTTTTCGCTTTTGACACAAGCTGTTATTCAACGAGTTTGATTCCCAGTCGCGACCGGTCATACCCTTCCATAAACATTTGACAATATTTTCGATTTTCCTCCACATGCGGCGAAATTGTCGTTTCTTTGTTGAATGGTAAGTTAGTACTATAGAATACAGTTAAGGAAAACTAGTTAGGTGAATTGGCCGCTGTATATAACTGATAAATGTTGAAAAAAAACGACTTTAAACAGAAATAAATAAATAGTTATTCAAAGAAAATCGTTCAATACGAACTCAGTCCAATATTATTTTCCCACAGCATAATCGGATACTCCCCGTCACAAATGGTATATCAGACAAAATGAAATTAGCATACGGGAGATACGATGTGGAAAAGTTAATACGTATTTGTTCACAAAAATCTCAACATTTTGTGCGACTTGGTCACCGTGACGCTGCGACGAGCGAAGGAGATGAACTGGTTTCCCTATTATTCTGCGTCAATGATAATTATAACTTGTAGCACCGAACCTTTGGGACCGGTAGCAGTATGTCCGTATGAATTGGTTCTCATATTTCCATCTCGCTGCGATCAAGGTTCTCTGTGTTTCTATGGAACGGGTACCATTAAACCCCAACTTCACTGCGATTGACGCTAAACGAAAATGTTCTTGCTCGGTGCAATTTTGAACGGGTACCAATATACATTTGTATATTAGTATTCAGTAAGAACTGGTTCTCATTGAAAAGGTACCAGTTAGTGCACCATAGCGAAATCATTGAGTATTTCTTCGAAGATTTAGAATTTGAGTACTAGTAATTTATCATATTACATTGTACGGCTTACGAAGAGTAATCCTGGACAGGTTATCTCGATCCGTCAGAAATAATAAAAGTAGTTTGTACAAAAATTTATTTCTGTAAATTAGGATAAATCTTTTCTTGACATATGATTTGGTTTGATACTTATGACTTTTGTGATGATTTACGCCAACTTTTTAATATCCAGTATCCGTAATGTTACAACTAGTCATTTTCGTGGGAGCGTAAACATGCGGGTATCTTTAACAATAAAAATGATTTAAACAGCTTTTGCGGAAACTCCCGATTAATTACGATTAGATAAACGAGTTAATGTTTTGTATCTCACTATTAATTATTTTACGATTAATTTTATGGTTATTCACATTTCACAAGCGTCGAAAAGTCGGACACTAAGGATCAACAATGATTTACTCGTTCCAAAACGGAAATGAACGGAAATTCCCGAGTGATCTCAGAAGCATTTTTTTATTAACATCATGGGTAATTCATAGGAAAATGTATGCTGGTCATTTACCTTTACCGTACGACACGAGCAAACGCGTGCTTTCGAAAATAAAACCGATTTGCGCATTTCCGGTCGCCATGTTTGGAGATAGACGGCGCTGTTTACGAGTCAAATGTTTTCATTCTGCTTCAATTTACTGACCTACTTCAGAATCTGTCAAACGAATCTATCTATTAAATTATTGAACTATCTGAAACTAAACAACGTAAAACTTACACAAATTACGCACTTTATTTATCCTGATTTAGGCAAATTAATCCCTTGATACAGTCGACAATATCGGTGTGATAACAAATTCTATTATGTTGAACGCTTTGGAAACTGTTCTTTACATTATCGTATTGTCTTGTCAGTATAAACGCAATGTATTTATAACTTTACAAATCCCGGTCAAACTTTATTTGTCAAAATTGCACGATCTTAGTTGGGGGTGACTTTATATAGTTCACAACAACATGTATACATGTCCACTCCCGAGTTCAACCGGTGCAAATCCCGTCTCATTCGTTCGAGAAATTTTCTTAACTTTGTTTAAATGTTAACACTTGTAAACAGATGATATTGGTAGAATCATGAAACATTGTTCAGTACCTTGTATAAACTTCTGCAGTATTGTCTTTGAGCCCATAAAATAGTGTTTATGGTTATAAAATGTGAGTTCAGTCTCTAGAGTTCTCATCTTCCCGTTTCGTTCTCAACCAATGACAGTAACTGTTATAATTATTATGAAAGTGAACTTTTTTTATCACATGTAATTGATTTTGTTTACAGAATAGTGATATATCTTAAGAATTTACTTGAGAATATCAAAAACATAAAATATGAGATTGGATACCCATCTCAAGTTTTTTTCTTGGGGTTTAATGTCGAAATAACAGAGATTTGAAATAAATCTTACTGATGTAACGTCATTTTCATTATGTGCCTTTTATGAACATTTATGCGGCCGAGTTAGTGTGTTAGCTTAATTCAAGACTCGTATTTTGTACGTTTAAATACTAACTGTTTGAACGACGTTTGAGAACGGAGAAGAATGTCACGCTTTAAAATTGACAGAAAACATTGTTTTCAGATCCTAAAAATAACAAAGGCAGGAGTAATGTTTTATTTATTTCATACTATGCAAGTTGAAAAAATGAGTGTATGTATATATTGCGTTGTAACTCAATTACCGGAAGTCATTGCCACGCGCAACGAAAGTTAGAATCTCTTCGTTAGAATCAATATACATTTCTCACCATTAGTCACGTGACCAGCAAACGACTCATAGCGCGATAAAGATAATGAGGAACTTCCGCCAACGTTCTCACCACCAAAGAAATACTGGCAATTTCTCCGGAATATGTAATACGATATACTGCTATACTCGATTCTAATTGTATTTATGTGGTATTGTCAGATAAGATCAACAAGAAATGCCCAAATCAACGCTCTTTATCTTCACAAGAATACGTCCAGACTTCTTATTTTCTCTATCAAGAACAGCCAAACCACAGAGGGGCGTGTCGATGAAAGAACTACGTCCCGGTAGTAGATAAATATACATTGTGTGTTTTATATTTCTCCCTATTCGAGAAAATAAGGACGAAAAAAAGAATTTTCACTTAAGTCAATCAAACATATTTTTTGTATTGTGTTGAATTACGTATCTTGCAGAAATATCTGGCCAAAAACGATTTACACACATATTTTTGTATTACCAGTATATGTACGGAAAGCAAATATACGGTGTAATTCCCATTACCACGTACATGTAATAACAGTCAACATTATAACAAAGGTCACCATTTAACAAAGGTTACAGAGGTAACTATGTGAACACGGGTCACCATTTCAACAAAGGTCACCTAGTTAACAAAGGTCATCATGTAAATAAAGGTCACTATGAACAAAAAATGTCCCCATGTAAACAAGGTCACCTAAAGTAAAAGTCCCCATGAAAATAAAGGTCACTATGTAAAAAGGTCACCTTGAGCAAATGTCACCATGTGAACATGGGTCACCACCTAAAAAAGGTCACCTTGAGCAAAGGTCACCATGTTAACAAAGGTCACCATGTAAACAAAGGTCACCTTTTTAGCAAAGGTCACCATGTAAAAAATGTCACCATGTAAAATAGGTCACCGTGTTAACAAAGGTCATCATATAAAACAGGTCACCATGTCAACAAAGGTCATCATATAAAACAGGTCACCATGCCAACTAAGGTCATCATATAAAATAGGTCATCGTGTCAACAAAGGTCATCATATAAAATAGGTCACCGTGTCAACAAAGGTCATCATATAAAACAGGTCACAATGTCAACAAAGGTCATCATATAAAACAGGTCACAATGTCAACAAAGGTCTAACATGAGCTCAAATTACTCCTCTCGCTTCTCTTACAAGCAGTTATGTAAATTAATCATGTCCCGGAATAGTACGGAAAACTCGAATCGTGGATGGATCATGATACCATATAGCGAAATATGCAAAATCAATAGACGTCAGAGTCATGAGTTAAAGCCCTGGGCATGCCACATGTCATCTGTGACAATTTAGTTAAAGGCTTTGCTTTATATATCACAGCTGATCATTCATGGCGGGAAATTGGCGGTGCATAGCTTGTAGTGGCACACACTCCAGGATAACTACATTTTGTAGTTATGTTTAATACGCGCCAGTAATTAACTGAAAAACTTGATGACAACCGAAAAGTCGCGACACGATGGTACGGCGGTGGTAGTGGGTTTGAATTCATAAGCGATCATTGATGTCAGACTTTTCTATCGCCAAAGGTAAATTCAGAACTAGGCAAGCTAACCTTAATACAGTCGCAGGGAAAACCAACACAATACGTAAAACAAATGAGAATGATAATTTAAATTGACTTGTAAATGAATACGGTTATATAAGCGCGTTTGAGAGGAGAGCACTCAATCTTAGTTATTGGACAAATGGCGAAATGGTTGTTCATTTCTAGGGATAAGTCAATAGATTTAAAATCTAATAATATTTAATGTTTGGCCTACTTCATGTAGCAAACATAAACATAAGAATTACTAAGTATATTTGTACACGTAATAACTTGATAACGGATTAAGATAACCTGCTTTCTAACTCTCCCACTAC
Source organism: Lutraria lutraria (assembly GCA_964023205.1). Classification (NCBI taxonomy): domain Eukaryota; kingdom Metazoa; phylum Mollusca; class Bivalvia; order Venerida; family Mactridae; genus Lutraria; species Lutraria lutraria. Next base: position 19,082,534 of record OZ026844.1, on the reverse strand, counting down.
CTCCCACATTTTTTATAAATATTGTCAAATTATTCATCGATGCTATCTACCACTACTAGTATATAACGTGGTACATGTATCGGTTGCAGCTGTTAAGTTGTGGAAACGTAAGTGATCGGAGAACATCCCTCGTGGATTAGATTTCTAAAACAAGATACGTTACCGACGATGAATATACCTCCCTCTACGTCTAAACAGACGCCAACACATTTTCATCCCCCGTCATTCGAAAAGGCGGTAGGGCATAACGTGTTTACCCTGTCCGTCCGTCCGTCCTTCCGTCTGTGCGTACTCCCCCAGGTGATATTATGGGATTAGGATTGGGGTTAGTTCAAGTTGACGTTATGGGGTTCCAGTATGTGGGGAACATTGTTGCTTATGGTGTGCATGAGAGTTGCTTGCGGGGTGCAAAAGATCAAAAGAAGATCAAAGGCTGCACCCCACAATGTCACTTCAGTGAGTCCGCCCGTCCGTTCAAAGTTTGGTTTCCGAGCGCTACTCAGGAAGTATTTCATTGATTGGTTTCATATCTTACATGAAGGTGTATCATAAAAAAGTACAGGTTAAGGTCGATTTCCGTCTCAGCGGGGGGGGGGGGGGGGGGGGTAGTTCAGTTCATATAAGTATACATAAACAAGTACAAACTTGTCCCGATTAGGGTTTTTGTGGATATTTCAAAACCAGTAAAACAACCTGTCTGTAATTTAGCTTACTTTATATCGTCAATCAATAAAACTGGTTTAGCAATTTGGTTTATCAATGAATGACTTCTTTCCAATGCTACCATTTTTATGAACGATTGTAAATAAAAAAAGATATTGCATTTTTTTGTAGACCGGACAAGGTTTATGTCTATCAGTATACATGAAGTTTCATTTGTTTCACACGCCAACTCTTTGTGGTTTTGTGGTTTGCGTTCTTTTCTTTCCTCGCTCAGATAAACATTTTATTAACACTTGTCATGATTAATTAGCGTACTCATTATTTACCATATCATGATAGTAGCAGTATCTACTCTGGGTAATTATAAAAAACAGTATTACCTCATAGAACATCTGTTTTTATTTTTAAAAAAATATTTCATCATATTAAAAAATAACAATAGCCTAAGTGATCTCTCGGAAACAGTCATATAACTTGTGGCATAAATCGGACTCATTCGAAAATTCATCACCTCCAATTATTTTAGCGATTTTGCTATCATTTTGTGTTCGTTCTTTACTCCCACTGTTAGAAATCAAGTCATGTAACCGTCGACCAGCATTTTGTAAAGATGTGCCTTTTTACCTCAAGTTTCACACATGCTTAAGCTAGTTGGGAGACGACTAGCCTCCCAATGATAACACTTATTTCAAATCACAATTTTACTTAATGCCCACCTTGACACCTTGTCTTACTGCCAACCTTGTTTTATACAATGCTATCCAGATTTAAAAGAAGCGGTTCTTTCAAACATTTAATGAACCACCTACAACAGCGATATCTAAGTGTAGATAATTGTAATTATCACTGGGGATATGATTCACAAGAGTTGCTTCCCTTCTATAAAACTCCGCCATTACCAAGATGGTTATAATACGTTTATTTTATTTTATTTCATTAAGCAATGGACCATAGTGACCAACCATTCAAAAATAAGGTATGCGCACGTGAAAAAAATCAGTTTATTGTAAAAATAAAACAATATATACAAGTACCAAAAAGTATTTGAATAGATATATTTGATCGTACACAACTTACGAGATACTAATCACATTTAATATGTTAGAACTTTAAAATAAATGTACAATAACTGAACATGTTATAAACAACCAATGGTGTTTAATAAACCGTGTATTAGTAAAAAAAAAACTTTGTATCATTTCATATGATATCGCAGAGATTATTATGAGCAAAGTATTGTGGAACACTCAAAGTCTCATTCAGGGATTTCCGAAAAGTTTTGCCTTTTTGACTAAAATTTAAAAAAGAATGTATTAACAACTTTGTCTGAATTTTGGTGGTTTACAGATTAGAACATTATATCCAAATTCTAGAGGTTCCTTAGAATTTGGTCACCAACAAAATTTACCAATGTTTGTATTTATTTAGTTCATATGTTACATAAATGTATTACAGTAAAATCTTATTTAACAATAACGCTGCTACCTCATTATAGCACTCACCTTTTTCAGACGGGTTTTCATTATTTCTTTAAGTTTTAGAGTACATTATTTTCATACAATAATGTAGCAATAATTCACAACATTATCAAGTGAAAAAATAAAGTAAATACAGTAACATCGATTATCCGAACACCTGGTGTTGTCCGAAATGAATTTTCGGTCCCTATTTCACACTATATATAAATGTAAAAAAATCGATTATCCGAATCGTATTATCCGAATCCATGACTTATCCGAAATAATATTTCGGTCCCGTCGATTTCGGATAATCGAGGTTTTACTGTATTTCACTGGATACCTAGCTTAGTGTCAACTACAACCTTTCTTATAAAAAACAATTCCAAATTGACTTATCATATTTAAACGTACACATACATGCCAAACCCTAAAAGTCTTAACTGAGAAATTCTTCAAAAGACCACAATATAGAGCATGTGAATTTATATCATTTAAAGAATTAACTCACAGACGTTGACAAGGATTACTAGATCTTTAAACAAATATAAAATTACCAAGAAATGTTTCAACAACAAAAAACTAGATCTTAATCTTCAACTTCATTGTAATTTAATTTAGCCAGAGACGCAGACAACAACAGAAAGTATGATATCATGTTTTTATTTCTTGTTATCTATGTCTCTGATTTAGCCAAACATTTCTGATTTATTTGCATAAACTGGTCAATAAGTTCTTCTGATCCGTGTATTAAATCTTCATCATCTTCCTCATCAGGCGGGATAGGATTGTACTCGTTATATTCATTATCCACAGCCAAATTAATGTCAAGATCACTAGGTGCATGCAGCAATTCTTGTGGAAGACTTTTAGAAGAGTTTGACCGCACTGGAAATGACGGTGTATGTATTTCTTTTACTGACGTCTCTTGTGTTCTCTCAGCTGGAGGATCGACAGCTTTAAAATGAATGTTGTCGTCTCTCAGTCTTTGTGGATTAAAAGAAACATTCAGATCTTCAGTGTGTGTATTTGTTGGTAAATGAAACTCGTTCCGTTCTTGAAAATCTGAAGGTGAATCATGGTCGTGAAGACTAGCATTATGACAGGGATAATTTAAAAACTGTTGATGTCTTTCCAAGGGCCTTCTATCAAGACCGTTGAAATGTTGTTGATAATGGACATGACCTGTTCGACGACAATGATTAACGTGGTGTGCCGGGTGCTCGTGTCTCGATGTTTGTCCAAAATGTCCATCATAGTTTGGTATTCTCTCGGCCTGATTACTGTACATATAGCCATGGTAAAACCTTGGGTCTTCATGCGCGTTTCTGTCATCATTGTGTGTGTAATGCATTCCGTCATATTGAACAGAATGCATGCCTTGATACCTATCATTGTCACCATGAACAAACCGAGAAAACTGTTGATGATAGGGGTGAATGTTTTGCTCCGGTTGAACAGGTAATGTCGAACAACAACGTAGCGATTGGGTAATTGGTAACATATTTTCACTGTCATCACTGTCTTCATCAGCGTTCAAATCTTTCAGACGTTGAAGCTGTGGAGCACAAATAGCATTAGCGGTCGGAGGCATTTTCATTCCACGAATGTTTGTGTTTATTGGACCTCTCTCAATGGGTCCACTAGTATTCCCATTATTTGCTTCCCACCTCAAATCACGTCTGTCTGAATCATCTACCATATGTCCTGTGTTTCTTAGATCATTACAATTAGACGGTCGATGCTTCAATGATTTCCTCAAAGTCACATTTTGATTATCATTGCCGCTAGTTACAGAAGTATCCCGGTTGTTTATGGGTCTATTTCGTAGCTCGGGACTAATGTGTACATCGGCTTCAGTGCTTATTGAACATGGATTATTATGGAGTATTGATTCTATGTTACCAGACAGGTCGACTTCCATGGATCGTTCTGCTCTTACTTTCCTTGTATCATTTTGATCTGACTTCAAATGCTCAAAGTCTGATTCTTCATCAGTGTCCTGATTAATGTCCTTCATTTGTTTGAAACATTCATCGACATGTGCCTCTTTGTTATGGTGTTGAATCAAAGGCTCATGTTCAAGTTGGTTATTTTTTGACAAACATGCACCATTATTGTCTCTATTATTTGATTGTAAACGTTCGCCTTTTGAATCTTCGGTTAGACGAATTCCATTTGACATCCTATCGCTCTTAGTCCAAAATTGTCTCATGATTTCGCGCCATTGTGTTGTTGATTTAAGAACCGCATTTGCATTGTTTCCTGATGTCTTTTTCGTTCCATGTATTTTACAATATAACTGTTCTGGCTCAGACTCAAAGTTGACAGTTTTCACAAGTTTGCGATGCTTACCAAAAATAGTTGAAGAACCGTCTTGTGATGGAAATCGTATTTCTACAATTCTTATATTATTGTTTCGTTTTCTTTGTTCAATGCACATGCTGATAATACGGGAATATATGTTATTGCTGTTATTGTCCATGCAATCACTATTATGAATATTTGAACATATCACGAGTACAAAAGAAGATTCTAGAAGTGAGTTTTTAATCGTCTCCTCGCGAGATTCTGAGAGATTTGTGTTTTTAGCGATCTGCAGATAATCCTCGACGTCACACTTACAATTGTCGCTTATTAAACGTAACATACGTGAAATAAGATAGCTTTTATCTCCGTATGGGTGAATTATATAACCACGTGGCTTCATGCCTGAAATAAACGGACGGATAATAAGTAAAACAAATTGAATGATCTTGAATACGTAAACTGTACAGTTTCTAATAACAATTGTTCTGCACTTGAACGTTATAAAAGATTCGTCACGGATACATAACACCGTCCGGGAGCTTCAGACTTCTGATTTATAATAGATTCAAGATCCGAGCAGGAATAATCTGTCTCTGCGACTATGTAAATGAAGATGTTTGATCGAATGCCAATTGTTTGAAAACTTGATACAACTTGATGCACAAATTTGAAACTAATCAAAGCTACACAATTAACCGCCTCCGTGGTCGCTGACTATAAATCACTGTAACCTCTCACTGAAAGATTCGTGGGTTCGAGCCCCGCTACCGATCATGTTTCTTTAATATGAGAAAGTAGGCAGTTGCTTATCGAGGATGGGAATCTAGCACTGATTCTTCCCAGGAGTGATGGTAAGGTGAACTGTCCGCCTTATATGACTCTGACTGGTGAAAAGGGGCGACAACTCGATAATTTTTTTTTTTAAATATTTTTTTTTGAATGATATTTTCTCCTTTGCTGAAAGCTTCAACATTGCATTTAGTTTTTTTCGATTAAATATTTGTTGTTTTTGTTTAAAAAAGGACCGAAATTTACGAAATAAAAATGACTGATTCGTGGAAGAGAATGTTATCTCGAACGAATAACAAAAAAAAACAACAACAACGAACGAAAGAACGAGTGAACAAATCAATGATACCCGAGTATCGTTCGTGGTTCTTCCGTCTGCGCAGAAAATGATATCCTACGCATGCAACAAGCATCACACCAGCCAAGCTCCCAAAAACCATGGCGGCCCATTTTGCCGCGTCCATCGCTTCATCCAGATAATTTGGAGAATCTGCCACAGATGAAAGTGAAGTAAATAATATTAGAACATTTTTTCTTCATAAAATCAGCCTAAAATTGCTAAAATTGGTCGGATAAATCTTTGCTGAATTCATATTAAAAGCCCATCACATTATAAATACGAAAGCCAAAAGATGATTCATTTAGGTCATCTTTTAAAAAATTTGGTAATCAGTTACTCGACGCACTCATTAAAACTCCCTGACCTAAGATTTGTTTAGCCATTTTGACAAAAATCATTTCCAGCTTTCAGTTTCCTGTACATGTACACGAATAATATTGACAAAAAACCCCTCAAATCCTACCTACAGTGTTATAAGTTTAGGTCGCGCAGTTGTTTTTAGATCAGAACAGCATTTGATACAGTTAAATCCCTGTAAACCGGACCCCTACCGGACCGGACCGGACCAAGTCTGTTTTTTACTGATTCCCGTTTTCAGATAACTTTTGATAAATTCCGAAAATGGGACTTGAAAATTTGACTTGAAATCCGGTTTTCAGGGAGTCCGGTTTTCGAAGTTTTACTGTATTAAGGAAGAGTCTAAAACCCAGACTGTTTCCTGAGATACTGTCAATATCTCCGGACTTGTTTACGGAATAGCTTTAAAGGGCGAAAGTAGATCGTTAAAATCGTTAAAAAGGACATTGAACATCATCACGACTTACCACCTGTGTCATAGATAATCCTGTATGACGTTGTGTTCACTGTACATTCATTGAGGCAATGTGGAATAACCTGTCAAAAAAGATAGAGATTGTTACTTATTGTAGAGCAACGTATCTTTGCATTTAGTATAAAATCTATGGTCAAAAGCTTTTAATAAATGTTCAGCTCTTTTATGTTTAGCTGTTGTTTTTTGGCCCATTTGACAGCTACGGTCATTTCAGGGCCAAAGGGGTTTGTCACGAAAGAAAATAAAAAAAGAAAGATTTTTTTTGGATTTTTTTTCGTGACAAACCCCTTTGTTCAGGGCCACTCCAGAAAAGGGGGAGAAAAGAAACATGAGAAGCGAGCAAATATCCTTATTCTAATTTCGAATAGTTTTTCCTGTTTTATCGTGCCCTGTGTAAAGCACCGATACGCGCCTCACCCTATCCTGTGATTTTCTAAACACAATATTTTGCTTGTTAGTTGGGATTTAGGATGCTGAAAAAGCGTCAATGAGAAATTCGGAAGGCGGGCCGCGATTAAGGCGAACGCACGACCTTTCGCTCAGTAGCCCAGTGCGTAACCACTAGACCACCCATCCCTCTTGCCTCTTAAAAGATTGTTTATAAGCGGGAAAGGGTTTTTATCAGTTATTGTAGCTGACCGAAAACACTCGCAACCTAAGATAGCTAAACTTATTAAAAAGCATTACTTCAACATTTCACGTAAAATCTATAGTCGAGATTATTATGCTTTCAACAAAATTTGGAATTATTTTTAGAATAAAAATGAAACGGATGTAAATAACATTAAAGCTACGAAAGACTTTCATTATATCTATGCCATTTCATCAAAGTTACCAACGAAAACTTTCTTGTTTGTTTTTTGGTTATGTTTTCTTGAGATAAAAACAATAATAATCTGAAATATTATAAATATTGATGATCATTAAGTGTCACCAATTTACTACTATGATTTCATTTCTCTGTTCTGTCGGTACTGTGATTAATACGGGTCAGAATAATGAGAATATACCAGACAACCGTCCAAAATTTCTGTGTCAGTTTAACGCGAAGTGTGTTTCGCAAAACACCACACGAGAAACGCATGCATTGGACATCGTTTGATCCAGGTCGCGGCAGGTTACACACTTCTATGTTTTTTTCTCTTGTAGAATGGTAGGTAAGAACTGGTTAGAATACAATCCAGTAAACTCGTCAGATGAACTGGTCGCCGTATACTAACAGAAATGTCACGTTAAGCCCACTGAAACGTAACGCAGTTATGCAGCTTCGTGTGGTGACTTGAATTAGGTGGATGTCAGAAATACAAAATACAAGTGTATGATCCGAAGATCTGTACTTACCTTAATGTAATATTGACCGCCAGTCGTTATTCTGAAGTATGTATGATTGGCATAATTTCTTGCCTGAAATAAGTTTAATTAATTAAATACATATGACGCGTAAGGGCCTGCTTGTTTAGCAAAGTATTCATTTTAGTATTCAATTATTATATTTCATTAATCATAAAATAGCTACAAAGTACGTACTGATACGATCGGTGTTGTAAAATAGAACATTTTTAATTTACAATTCAAACATAGAATTTGCGAGTCAAAGTAAACTTCATCATGAATTTGATACATATTCTAGTAAGGGCGTGGATTATCTTAACACCGAATGACTTGTTCATGGAATGCAATACTTGTATTAAATGCACGTGCATGGATACATTATATTGAATATAGTACATGAATACATGTGTTAATGGTCATTCGGAAATACACACTTTATCAAACAGACACTAGCAATGACAAAACAGACGTTAGTAGGCCTACATACCAACTGTGTACATAGGTCATGTTTTCACTCTTTTGGTGGCCATTGTTAGTCTGTATATCGTTTTCTACAGTTACTTGATACATGTACACAAAGAATGATCAAAATGATAAAGCTCCATTTACCTTGAAATTAATAGTGTTTGAATCTTCGACTATGGAACCTGGTTGCCGCACTAAGTCGATGGTATATTTCCGCACATTATACATAAGTGGCGCTTTTTCAACAACGACGTAAATTGATTGGTTGGTGATGTTCAGATGTGTCATAATTACTGGTTGCCATGGATCTAAGACCTTACCAATGTTTACTATTCTCGCTGAAAAAATACATACATGACATGTATAGTTCAGCCTGCCAAAGTTAGTTAAAATCAAAGTACTGAAAGTACGCATTGAAACTGAACTAAGATAAGACTTGCACTGCAATATAAAATGTGAACTAATTTAACAATTGCATGGCGGGTATAGAAAAACTTAATACTTTAGACCGCATGAAAATTCATGAGCCCAGAGCGAGTGACGCCTATGAAAAGCTGAACAGTTTCTATGTTCAGTTTTCAGAAATGGTTTTAAATAAATAGACGGGAGAACCTGTTTATAACTAAAGTGTAACTATTGTCGTTTCATGTGGAAAAGAGTGTTAAAAAACAACATTATGTTTTAAAAATCTCTGTCTTGAATGTGTCTCTAGAAAATATGTGAGTCGAAAAGTTTTTCTGGTATATACATATTTTTTTTTCTATACCTTAAGATAAAATAAAGCTTAAATGATACATCATTCCATTTATAACTACGTTAGCAAGTTTCATACTGTAGATACAACGGCTTCTTTCAGCGTTCTTATATCTTTTGCTGTAGTATTTTGCTGTTGTCTAAAGTTAAATTAATATTAATATGTTTTTTTATACTTTTCAAAAAAAAAATGAAATGATTATTATTTTTTTCATATTTGTGTATTTCATTCGTGGAATCCAGGCTGGAACCAAGTTCGCAATTAAAGAAAAAATATTTGCGATCTACGAACTGCATTCCAACCGTTTATACAACCCTATTTTAGAAATTGATGCTCTAATACAGCAACTTGCGGTCAAATAAAATTGCACTATATTGTATTTGTATCGTTTAATTTGTCCCAAAGGTGATCTTTATATTGATTTTATTTGACTTTAGTGCTATGATTTTGATAACCTATGACCATATACTTACGTGTAACCGTCGTGATATATGACGCCGACTTGCCTTCCGCTGTGTGTAGGGTAATATTATACACAAATTTATTTTTATTCGTTTCCAAGCCAACAAAGCAATCATACGTCAGTTCTCGCTGAAAATGAAACATACCAACAATGTCGACAAAAAAGACAGAACTATACATTCTTAACAAACATACAAAATAGTCTTTAATAATTGTTTTAATGTTCGCTCTTAAAATAGCAATCGCTTGCTGTTTGTTTGTTGTGAAGACACAATCCGGCTTGCCGGAGTGCTTGTTTCCAATTCACAGAAGTACGGGGGTTGGAGAATCCGTAATATGTTGCTTGGAATCTGCTTGGAAGACAATATCGTTTATCAAATGTTTTTAAGGTCTTACTAATTTAAGTACACATGTACTTGCTATATTCAGGTTTTCGATTTAAATCGAATATCCGGTATAATGTGTCTTATCGATACTTCGAATCGGACGTTTCAGTATAATGATATATATGTTATAAATAAAAATCTAGCACAATTAATTCACCTTTTTATTTAGGTACATGTATACATTGTACAAACATTGCACCAACATATGAACTCGATTATTGATAATTTTATCGATACAAACATTGTATCGGTCATTCCGATCGATAAACAAATCAACATTCGATATCCTCCGCCGATTCTGTTATATGGAGGTACGGTATCGGCCGGGGTGTACCAAATGGCAGCTCTGATACTTACCGGATTTTCAAAGTCATACGCATTGACTAGTCTATAATCGTGAAACTGAAAGAGTCTCTCCCTAGCACAAGTGTAATAGAATTCGTCTTTGACTGATTCGTCCGATATACTTTCGAATCTTAGTAAAACAGCTTGCGGCATGGACGAGTCTGCAACTGAAATGACATTATAATAGTTTAAAGTTCCGAAAATCGGACCTTCTAAGAACTGGAAACTTTTTTAAAACATAGACAAGTTTTAGCCTGTTTTCCCGTTTCATGTTCTACTTTTAATTGGATTACAAGAATTTCGATATTTAAATTCAGGACAGATTTTCCCACTTGGTGTTCATCTGAGTTTTAACGACATGGATAATTATTCTAACATAAATTCAGCGCACAGTACATAGTGCATTTTCCGATAAAAACACTCGTACTCAAGTTGTTTTCTATTTGTCTTTGAACATGCTGAAAAAAGTTTGCTGTGATTTTACCTTGACCATCTTAACATACGTAAACACGGAAATAATGTAGACCAGATCGCGACTTCGCCAGTGTCCCTGGTATCGCGAATGATAACGATTTAATACACTTGCTTTAATGTTCAGTAAACTTTTATTCTAAGTTATGAAAGACAGCATATTTAGATATCAGACAGTAGGTTTTATTTCCTATGTTGACCTTGTATTTGTCATTGTACTAAAATACGACCTGTGGGTATAGTTTAACCTGTACATATTTATGCACGTAAAATAATATTTTTCTATAAATCTCCAAAATATTTATTGATGAAGTCATCGTAATTTTGTAAGATTCAACATATTTTTTTAGAAGTACAGACAAGGATTATACACGTAGAGAACATTTATTTAAAACATCTTCGAAGATGATCGACACTTTGCTGTTCGTCTCAAAATATACACTCTCTATATATACTTCCGGGTTGAAAACTCAATTAAATTATGCAAACATTTGGAGAAATGATATTGTTCTAGATATTTGTGAACCATCATAAAATAAATTAAAACATCTACTCTACTATTACATACAGTCAAACCTGTGAACAAAGGCCACACTTGGGAAAGACAAAATGTGGCTTTTATTTACATGTGGCCTTTATTCAAAGGTAATTTTGTTCTGAATAATTAATAAAGGTTTTTAATTGAATGTTTTTTTATTCACAGTGTGGCCTTTATTCGGAGGTGACCGCTAACACGGGTTTCACTGCATGTAAAACCCATATTTTTCTAATCAATATCGTTGATCGTTGTGTTCTAGCTTTGGTTTCCCGTGTTAAATACTTATTCATATACTTCATGAACTATTCATGAAGTATGCAAGAACAGTTCGAGTAAAGTTCATGTTTTCATGAATTTCTTCCAAAGGAGTTTATACTATGAGTTGAAATCAAATTAAAACTTTATACAACATACTAGTAGTAAGGATAGTACCCGTTTGACCCGCAATTCCCGGAGGTAACACAAAGTTGAACTTTAATGCCATCGCTGATTCGTACCATCCACTTTCGTACTTTTTGTAATACAACTCAACATGCTTTATCACCGACGCATTGAACTTCTGCGAAGATTCGTCGAAATACCCCGGATGTTTTTCACGATAATCTTTTATTTCTGTGCAGAAAATATTACAAAAAATGTCTAAGTAAATTATTCAATATCATGTTACCTAACTGTAAAAATAAACTTATTCTAGTGTCGTTGATAATGTCGACTGTATGCCGCTGTATTTGTTCCCCTCAACGTGTACTTCACAGTACAACCTCTACAGAGCGGCCCTCCTCCCTTCAGCCACAGCATGATTTATTTCCCACTGCACTATTTAACTATTTATCTAACCTTTCTAGAGTAACAACTTCCAAACAACAACACAGTTTTGCTACTCCCAAAGGGTGTTACTATGGAGAGGTTGCACTGTATATTTCATTCTGTTATTGATATAGTGAACTATAGATATTATGGAGTAATAATTCGGGTGCCCAAATGTTTACTAAAACTGTTTTCTACTACATGTACATTTGTATAATCAAATTTGTTAATGACCTCCTGTTTGCCGGTTCGTAGGAAGAAGAATTTACTACTGGTTAGCATGTAGTCCAGGAAAACTGGTTAAGTCAACCTGCCGCCGTATATAACTGAAACATTGTTGATAAATAAATAAATAGATAAATAGATAGATAGATAGATAGATAGATAGATAGATAGATAGATAGATAGATAGATAGATAGATAGATAGATAGATAGATAGATAGATAGATAGATAGATAGATAGATAGATAGATATTAATCAATCAATCAAATTAATTAATTAATTAATTAATTAATTAATTAATTAATTAATTAATTCAAATCAAAGCTATTAAACTCACCGTAATAACCACCGATAGAACAATTAAAGAATTGCGTGTCACCATCTATTCTTGGTGGCTGAAAATATACATCGAGATTTTTGTGAAAATAATATATACAAATGTAACTATATATAGTAGCACACGGTTCTAGTGAACGTTAACTGGCTCTCGTTCCATGTTGCAGGGCTTTGTACACACAAGTCAGCGGGAACCAGTTTATAGTCGGAAGTCATTTCGTTCTAAATAGTCAATAGTGATTTTTTTATAAAAATGGTCTTTATTTAGAGGGTGGTCTTTATTTAGAGGGTGGTCTTTATTTAGAGGTGGTCGCTAACACAGGTTTGACAATAATTATTCGGGTCTTTAGGATTCATTATACCCTATGAATTGTGATGCAGACCAAAGTACTACATTTTTCTACGTCCACCATGCAATTGTTCCCTTTCAATGTTGCCGTGCAAGTCCTTGAAAGTTTAATTTCCATGAATACTACAGGATTTTGATTGTACATTAGGGTATTAAAACTTTAAATATCGTATTTGTTTGACTGTACTGTGAGCTATAATCGGCGAGTCTGTAGATGACTCATGATAGTGTCATAGTTTCATGTTGCATCAATAGTTGCCAGGATGGGAAAGTTGCCTAGAGATAATTATGTAAAAATAGCATTGAAGCCTTAAGTTATATTCACCAACTACACACACGCTGCACAATGATGAAAACGAAATCCTGGAAGTATTCGTGTTGTAAAAAAGTAATCATGAAAAAAATGAGTATTTCACTAACAAACGAAGATTTCTAGCTATTTTCTGCAATGTTGTATAAATATATATTACATGTACATGCACAAACTATACATGGAATAGTCTAAATAATCATAATGGGTTAACAAAACAAGAAATACTGTCAAACCTGTGAACAAAGTCCACCCTTGGGAAAGATAAAATATGGTCTTTATTGACAGGTGGCCTTTATTCAGAGGTCTTTCGTTAACAAAATTTATGTAAGTTTTTAAAAGAATGACCTTTATTCACAGGGTGACCTTTATTCGAAGGTGAACGTTAACACAGGTTTGATTGTAATTATTAATCAAGATTGGCTTAGCTCATGTGTGTACAATTTAAATAATTGGACTGTGAACTCTTGGTTCCCGTTCCCTATTAATGTAGTACCTCACGTCTCTCAGAGTCAATGGGAACCAGTTTAATACGCACGTGACTATACAGTAGTGCAGCCAGTAAGCAATCGCAACTACTCGGGCATTTCCGTTACTGAGAAACAAGCCGAGGAGTTCCGATTACTAAGTAAGTTTTCTCTAAAACAAGAGCGACAACCAGGAAGAATTTCTCGATCAATGTATTTACTAGGATACTAATGAAATGTTGTTTATTTATTTTATCGATGATTGCTTGAACAGTCAAGTTCATTTCCTTTTTAGGAAATGACAAAACCAACCAGTTCGTGGGTAAAACAAATAAAACAGATTTTTCTATGATTGCGCAGGAAATCTACTTTTCTACAATATAATCCTGAACTGAAGTATTATAACATCGTAAATATTATATCATCGTAAATAGCTACCTCGGGAAGATCTAATAGATAAAATACAAGAAAGGTCTACTATTGAATTTTTACATGTACTATCAATCCTGTATTAGTGGCCACCTCCGAATAAAGGCCGTCCCACGATTAGCATTTAGGTCATTATAAAAAATATCATTAAGTATTTTTTAATTGACCTCCGAATAAGGCCGCCTGTCAATTAAGGCCACATTATGTTTTTCCCAAGGGTGGCCTTTGTTAATTGTTTTACTGTATGTACCTTTTTATGAACTAAACTAGTTTAATGACATACATTATTATACAGTAAAATCTCGACACTTAGAACACCTTTTGAACAAACAGAAATTTGTCTAATGAGTTTATAATCGTTAAGTCCAAAATTATTATCTCAAATTGATGTAAACAGATTTTGAGAACTTTCCATTATTGAAAATGATTTACCGTGACTTTTTTTTAAAGAAGTAAACCGCTTTTCTAAGATTGATGGAAAAGAAGATCCGTTTACATTTGAATGAAAATTCGTAGTAAAAAAGATAAAAACAACAACAACTACAACAACAACAGTATTAATCTAATTCAAAACGAAATATATTGGTTGCTGTGCAATATCTTAAAGAGTTAATATGTTTCCACTTTTCAGGACGGGCAACAACTTTTACAAAATTTTCAAAATGTGCCGCAAAATAAACTGAAATATCTAGGGTAACTATAAAAGAAATAACCATGATTCCACTGGTTTATTATTGTAATATTAACATTGGTGTCAAGGACTTATAAGTCCTTGTTGGTGTGTAGCATTCAGTAAATCAGTTGATACTTAAAAAGTACAGTACATGCGGTCACTGGACCGAAAATCGCCTAAAATGCCGAAAAACGCTCGAAAGTTGCCGAAAAACATTCAAAAGTTGCCGAAAAACGCATTGTAGAAGTATTATGTAATATGTACACTATATTTGATAATCTGTGAAAATTTAAGAAATAAAAATCGATCAGAAATAAGTATTTTAAAAGCGTTTTTTTATATTTTCCCAAGGAAACTTGTACGAGTGCAGTCCCTTGTTCAGGATGAGGAAGTTATTGTTGCAGTGAGGTGGTATTCATGTCGAAATGGTCGCTCAGTGAGATTCTACTGTATATTTTTACTATAACTACATTATAGTAAAACTCATATTATTCTGTTCTGAATACGTATTTATTTTTTTTACTGTACCGTGTGTTTAAAGGCCCATCAGCTTTTTGAATTTATAGTAATACAGAACTATACATACAATTATAGTAAAATGTAAGAAAGATGTTTTATTTTATTTGCTCTTAAGTAATATTTACATAAGGCATCTCGTAAAAATGTTGTAAGATCTATGCTTTTTCAGTCTTATTTTTTTTGCAATCATATACAATAAAAAAATACTGTGCTGCTTTTCTATATGTATTTCGTGATTAGAAAAGATTTTTTTCGGAATGTTTTATTGCAACTAAAAGTCAGTATCACTGATAAGCCTAGGCAAAAAAGACCTACTTTAATTTTAACATCCAAAAAGATAATGGGGTTTCAAATTTTTGGACTATTTATTTCGATAGATCTTTCGAAAAAAAAACCTGAAGGCTTGGCCTAATTTAATGACAATGAATGCAAAATGACAGATTAGGTATATTTGTTTTGTTGTCATGTTTTGTAAGTATTTGAAACAGTGCGTGATTAAGTTCCATATAGCATTATTTTAATTCTTTTATAGTATTAGTTAGTGTTTGTCTACAAAACAATGCTGTCATACAACCAATTTATGCTTTAATTCTTCGAGAAATATGATTGGTCCTTGGTGTGAGCACGCGGAAGTCATAGAATATTCAATGGTAAAGACAATGAAATTTAAAACCTGTTAGCTGGTAAAGAATATTCAATTGAAGCTTTTCTCATAATTCTATCTCATTGTCTGAGCGATAAATTACCCGCACTTATGTCGTAGAGGTGGTTTGGGGTACTTATCTTGCTTTATGGTAAAATGTGTTATTTCAAGTTCCATGTGTTTAGATAAAAATATTTCCTCCATTGTAACATTAGACCTCGGGGGTTCGTTTCATAGACATACTTTAGCCATTAAGATAGCAGTTTTCGAGTTTAAAAATCTTGCTACAAAATTGTGCAAAATCATTTGAAAGAAAAGTGACTCAATTTTTCTCCATTTTTAAATCTTAAAACCAGCAGTTCTTGTAATTAATTTCAGCAGATAAAATCATGTTAAGTTTGTAGTGTATGATTGTGAAATTATGTTCTATATATCTTTGGCAAAAAAAAAAACGCTCAGAACAGTCCTAATATATGAAATATTCAAAACTAGTCAGAATAAGTGATCTTGATAAAGGAGTGGTCGCGATGTGAGGTATTTATAATATTAATACTTCTGGTTAATAAGCAGGCTGTCTTATACAAGTGCCATGCTATTCTTGAGTACAGAACTATTCCAAGTAGAATAAAAACACAGTAAGTAACGTAGCATTCTATCAGCAAGCATTTCACTATAAAAAAAATTCATCTACAGTAAAACCTTTATATTAAGACCACATTTGAAGCCCGAGGAATCGGACGAAATATTGAGGTGGTCTTATAATCAAGTAGTTCAAATATACTGAGATGACTTATTGAAAAACGTTCCATAAAAAAAGTTCTCATCATAAAAGGTGGTCGATGTATTGAGGTAGTCGCTGCGTAAGGTTTCACTGTATTCATCTAAAAGCGGATACAGTAGTGGAACCTTACTTAAAGATCACCTACAGATAGCGACCACCTGTGAAGTACAGTCACTCCTCAGTGAACATACATTGAGATAATTGAACAGATGAAGCTGCGAACACAGACCAGTCGTGTATTTAGGACATACATGTGCATGTATATCTTCTCTCCCATTGGTGACCTTTGTCCACAGGACTGACTGTACATTAAATACGACTTTATCTTTTTATAGATACAGTGCAACCTGTCCAGAATGGCCCTGCCTTAAGCAACAACAACTCAACCTCTCTAGAGCAACAACCTCTTAATAATGACATAATTTTACTTCTCCCAAAGGGTGTTGCTTTATAGAGGTTGCACCGTATTTGCAATAAATGATATTAATATGTATGAAATGCTTACAGATAGAACATGATCATTACATTAATTGTATAATATAAATACAAGTACAAAATGTAGTATAAAAAAATTCTAGCAAAAATACCTTATTAATCAAAACTTACGTATTGTGTACAGTTTTTATTGACCAATATCAATTTATCAATCTGAAACAAAGACATTATTCTATTTCTAGTAATAATTTTTTATCGTGTGGCTCCTTAATTATGATATACAGTAAACCTTCTACACTAAGACCATCTTTGGAAACCGAAAAATGGTCTTAATATAGGGGTGGTCTGTAATTCAAGTTGAAATATAAAGGAAATATTTTTCAAAAGAAGTAATTATAAATAAGCAAGGTGCCATTGTAATTACATGAAACTGTCTGTTTCATATAGACACTTAAGTTTCCGTACAGGAAAATATTTCATTATTCAAATTTTTGTAAAACATCTGAGGAAAATTTAGTTTAAATAACATTTTTCAGCAACTATTATATTCAAGCCAAAATGCTTTTGATATGCCATATTGTATTTGTTCACAATATTTACTGGTGAAGGAGGATCTTAAATGCTCTTTTATTTTTTTTGCTATGACCCTTCCAAGGCTGTAATTTTGGACAGTGTTTGCTATTGTTAATAATTACATTCTCTGTTGGTTTTGGGTTATTAGCCGTGGGCGTGGTTTCGTGAATATATTGTGTTGTTTTGGAATTTGAGATGTGTGTGAGTGTCCGTGCGTGCGTGTGTGTGTGTGTGTGTGGGGGGGGTGAGCCATATTGATAAGTTTTGTATTTTTGATGGTTCTAGAAAGCAGTTCGCAATTTAAAAAAAGATTCGCGAACTGCAAACTGTGTCCTAAAATGAGTTCGCAATTCTTTTTTTTTTCGAATCGCGAACTGCATTCCAACTTTATACAACCAGTAATACGGTGCAAAACCACAAATTTAAGTGAAACGAACGATTATACGGTGAATGGTGCCGGAGCGAAGTAAGAGTAGACGATTTGCCGACGATTTGGTTAAGTGTACGCGAGTAGAACGTTCTTGGATTATTCTTTTGCGCTAGATCAGTAAAAGTCGAAATGCGCCGAATGCACAATTCATGTGTCAACAGACTCACTGGTGATCTTGACGACTTCTATATCAATATCAGACCATTGGTATTAATTTAATCAGATATATTTTCATAAAATTTGACCTCAATTTTATTTAACCACGTTCATACAATTCAAACAAAGACTTAACTTGATCTCAAATACGTATAGTGTTTAACCTAGTTGTTGAATCTAACCAATACTAAAATGATCATGTGTTGATGTGAAAATCCTGTTTATCTGTAATCAATGGTCTATTAATGGCGTGATACGAGGTGTTAGTGGGAATCATATTTAGATATTTAATTAATTAATTAGTCATGTTCTCAAACAGATTTTACGACACCCTGACCGTTGATATGACGTTAAATCATCGGCGTTTGTCTAAAAGTGCGTATTTCTCAGTAACGGAAATACACGAGGAGTTACGATTGGTTATATTTTTTGATACCTGATCGCAACACCTTATCTAATATTTATTTGACACCCTTGGCATACTTAACAGTATTTCAAAAAGGGATACAGAGTATTTGTGGAGTTTTCTTAAAAATCGAATACTCGGACAAGGTCGATATTGTATAAGAATTATAAAATAGTATTTACATGTATATGACAAAATTTAATGGTCTTTCGTTAGTTGAAATATTTAGCACAAATAAGTCAGAAAAACGGTCTATTTCTTAAAATAGACTTAAACAAGGATGCTATTTTACATGTAGCATCCCTAAATTAACGAAGTAGCTCCTGTTCATCTAAGTGGTTAACAAGAAACTATGTACATCGGGCATTCATCGGCATATATTAGTATAAAATTTAAAACCAAAATAAAACTCTGAATGCAAGCCAACTGTACAATACTGTCTAATTACGCTTAATTGGTCCTTATTCACACGTTTGTCTGGACAATGTATATAAGCTTTACCTCTTGCGAACAGTTCTTGGAGCAGGTTTTGTCGTACTTTATATCAACACCATTGTCGTGTTTACCTTCCCAGCACATTTCAAGGCCAGCTCTTGCAAGACCAAATATTGTTATTGCGACGATTGGTGACAGGTATGCCATCTTTCTGTAGTCATTTCTGATAATATAAAACATTGAACACGACTGCGTTAAAGGATCTCATCACAAGATATTTTCGTTTTTTTTTCAATATAAATTAGATATAAATTAAAGCTAAGAAACGTGTGTTGTTTCGAGAAAAATACGGCACTTATTTATGTGTCCGGATAAAAGAGGTTTTCTTAGTAGTGGACTTCGGATGAGAGTATTTTCTGATGAGAGGGCTTGTCTGGTTAGCGAGGTTTTCTGATGAGAGGGCTTGTCTGTTTAGAGAGGTTTTCTGATGAGAGGGCTTGTCTTGTTAGAGAGGTTTTCTGATGAGGGGATTTGTCTGGTTAGAGAGGTTTTCTGATGAGAGGGCTTGTCTGTTTAGAGAGGTTTTCTGATGAGAGGGCTTGTCTGGTTAGAGAGGTTTTCTGATGAGAGGGCTTGTCTGGTTAGAGAGGTTTTCTGGGGCTTGTCTGGTTAGAGAGGTTTTCTGGGGCTTGTCTGGTTAGAGAAGTTTTCTGATGAGAGGGCTAGTCTGGTTAGAGAGGTTTTCTAATGAGAGGGCTTGTCAAGTCAGAGAGGTTTTCTGATGAGAAGGCTAGTCTGAGTTAGAGAGGTTATATTCTGTCAATCATATCATCACACGTGTGCTAATGGTGGTCGAATGGTTTCAGCTAGGCCTTTATTCTCGGGTAGTTGCTCACACAGATTTTTTTCTCAATGGTGTTTAACAGCGTACCAACAGCATTGTTCTTTTTCGCTTCTTTTCCTACTTTAATGCTGTAGGAAGACCCTAGACGTACACATGGGTAGAACATGCTACCTACCGTAAGCTGGCTGGACACCTTCCTCACATTTCAACATTATCTGGACCCGTGTGGTAATCGAACTCACTACAATGAGTGGCTAGTGATTACTGTACAGTGACCATAACTACTCTATCACGATGTCCCCCGCAAACAAAGGTTTTCAAGTTATAATTACTGAGCTAGCACATACATATTTGTCACGTTACAAATGCTAGTTTTCTATATTAGATTGTATATAAATTGTAAATCCCCGTTCCTTCCAGTCAAAACGAAACTGTTTTGATAATTCTAAATTTAGATAGGTTTCCTAGCACTTTTTTCAGAATGCTTTATGCATTGAATGAAGTATAAAATCACTCGTTACAAACACATGACGTTTTTGTCAGTTCATCAATCAAAGTACTGAAAGTACTCATGGAACTTAAATCATTTAAGAGACTTCAGTAAACGTTCGGCGAGTGCAAAACGTAGTAAAATTAATAATTCAGTCTTGCAATGTATAATTTCCTGCTTAAGAAAAACAGTTGCTTATGTTCGCAAGAAAATTGAACATGGTGTATGGTTTGGGTTGAATACAAAGAAAATTTAATTTGAAAAATTATTACAGTAAACTTCCTGTGTATGCATGTACGTGTGTTATATCCTACGATCTATATTATATGACATCTTTTCCTGCTCAGTAATTCTCGATATGTGACTAGATATTTAGATATATTTAGTTCATACATGTATTTAAAAATTTTAAATGATAGCATCTCCAACTAGTAATATCTATTCGTAACCCCTAATTGACACAGGTTCGAATCCTACCCCAGGTCCTGTATAATGACACACACGAAGAAGTTGTCCGACCAGCTTACACAGAAGGACGTATGTACTTACCAGGTGTACGCCTGTGGTCAGTCGCTGACTCAGGCTGACCGCGGCCCTGGTCATGCAAGTGCTTAGATTTGTAACCAGAAGATCCAGGTCATATACCCTTCCAGAAAATTTGACAAAAATGTAGATTTTCTCTTCTTGTGAAGAAGTTTCTGGATCTCAGAGGAAGAGTAAGTTAGTACTAGTTAGAATACAATCCAGGAAAACTGGTTAGGTGAATCGGCCGCCGTATGATATAACTGAAAATTTGTTGGAAATAAACGGTGTTTTCAAAACCCAACTAAGTAACTATGGCTCAGCCTAGTGGTGTGACGTTAGGCCCAGCAAACTAATTAACGATAGCTAAGACTTATAATGGTGTTTAACGTATGTGACCCATGGTCTTAAATTCTCAAGCAAAAATCTTTCGGAATTCAAAATGGAAGGTTTCTTGTATACGTCGATGTATTTGGGTCGTTTTTTCTGACCGGGTTTCCGGAAAGTACCGGTGTTAGTTCAAACCTTGATTGCATGCTTTTTTTTAAACTATATAACTTCTAACAGGGACACTAGATTACAATACAGTGTCCCTGCTTCTAATAAACCGAAACCAACTTTTATCTTTCTTTTCAAGTATTGAAACTATACCATGAAATACACGTTTGTAGAATTAATTACAACATGTAACTGGAAATTACAGGGTACATGTATTTATAGACAGCATGGTGTTAAATTTAAACTAAAAGTATGTAACACAACTTATACTGAAACCGGAAGTAGCGAGTGGCTTAATTTGTTTGTTGTGTCCAGGTATGTCACTGAGATATTCATGTTTATAGAACAAACTCCCGAACATGGTTAAAGTTTCAAACCGAACATCGAAGTTCAGCCATGAAATCATTAAGATTATAAACAATTGTACGAATTCCCTTACCTTAAACTTATATGTTATTAATACTCCCGTTATATCCAAGAGTATCCGATTGTTTTTTATCCATTTTAAACGTCAGGCGAAAACTTCCTTCTAAAGTAGACACAAAAACGTCGACTTAACCCTTTACAAGTCGCTCTTCTTATCTAAAGAAGGAAGTATAGAATGACCCAAAAGCCACTCACCCAAGAAAATTTACAAAACTTAAATCATTTATACGAACAAAATATAGTTTGTATACACCGGTAAATCCACGGTATGAGTCTATGAACAGATTGGTACGTATTAAAACATGTCGCTCTGTAAATACGATATTTGAACTAGATAATATACATTCAGTTTGTATAATATTGATCAAAACCTCCTTCGGTGAGCTTCATGAACGCTTTATAAAGCTAATAAGTCTTCGTTACTGGTCGAGTTTATGTCAATGAAGTCGGTGTTGTATTCAAATTGAGTGGCATATTTAATCTAGCTGTTGTTTAACGGCCCAGTCGACAGCTATGGTCATTTCAGGGCCGCCCCTGAGGGTAGAGAAGATACAGGAGAACCTGGCATGTATATCGACGTACCCTACTCTATTCGAATAGTTTTCCTGATTCCGTTTATCGTGCCCGGTGTAAAACAACAATACACGCCTCACACGTTGTCAAGTTGTCTGTGATTATCTAGACACTTTGTTCGGAAATGGGGAAGGGTCCGTGAAATACCGGAAGGTGAGCCGAAAATCGAGCCCATGACCTCCCGGTTAGTTGTCCGGCGCCTTTAATACCACTAGAACACAGATACGTCCAATGACATGAAAAGGCTCCGTAATATCAAATTTAAATATTTTAGTTACGCTTTTTAATGTCACCATTCCAACTACCGAGTCAAGTACTGCGTGTTGGGACACTCACGGGGAATAGGGCAAGGTGTATATTGGTGCTTTACCTGGCACGATGAAGAACCAGAAAAAAACTATTCGAATATAAATGCCCAGTTTTCCTATATTGTACTTCCCCCCTCTCTATGTGCGACTCTAAATAACCATAGCTGTCGAATATGTCGTTTAACAACAGATACATAAATTTTTACGAATGTAATCTTACAGTGGCCCTGGATTGTGCGTTTTTGTCTAAAATGGTGTTAATTCTTTTAGTTAAGTTAATGAGAAATTTAGAACAATACGCGCGTAGATAAACATTCATGAATAATGCTGGCAATATATCACGAATCAAATTGGCTAATAATCAAAAATGCGTTTTGACGCATTGAGAAAAATCGGTCAAAATTGTGTTTTGTACATAATCATTTAAATTAAGAACATATTTTTCATTGTATTTCAAAAGGACAGCTTTGTGAACACGTCATATTTGTGTAATCATATATTGTGTAAACTATTTTAAAAATATCAGAGACATAGATAACATGTTATCTATGTCTCTGAAAATATATATCAAATTTAAAGAATAGCGTTATTCATCGTCTCAATTGTTTTATTTAAAATCTGAATCTAGCGGAGACTTTAACTTTTTACTGCCGATCCTAATGACTTCTTTTCAGTGAGGGAATTTTTCGCTGATATTTTCAGTTTTATATGAACCATAATTATCTTCGACCTAATAAAGTATATATCGAAAAAAAAAGTTTTGTCAAACTATCGATCCTATATTTTTAGGGGATGTAACTCGAAATATGGAGGGTTTTCTTTTGGCCTTATCATGAGAAAGTCTTATTAACATTCGGTCAGTTTGTGCTATCGCTGCTATATTACATACATGTAATACAGTGTCCCTGGTTTAGGGGACACATCTTAAAATGTGGTCATTCAAGCATCACGATAATATTAAATGCCAGTGCAAAAGTTTAAACAAATGATGTCGATTTAATAATGATCTGTGTATTATAATTATGTTTGTATGCACGGACTATTCAAGCCTTAAGTAATAATTACGCCCTTATTATATTGAGTAACGTTAGTAAGATAAAATAAGTTTATTCAAAGTCGGCCAGATAAGTAACCCAAACATAAGCTCATACGTGCTTGTACAACCCACTATTAGTATTTTGTAATTTTTATAGCTTCCAGTAGATTCGAGTTACTTCTTTAATACAATAAACCTGCTTAGTTTTTTGTGTTAGTCAAATATGTTTTTTTTATTTTCAAAATCATGCATTAAAATGTAGAGGCAAATTATTTTTCATGTTAAACCAAATTAATTGGCAATTAATTAGCCTGGTCTTAAAACTAAGTAAAGTTAATTATGTGCGTGAAATACGAACTACGTACACCGGTTAAAATATTACCGGTCTCGTTAGATTTTAGCCCGTCTCAAATTAAGAAAGGGGAAATAACTCCAAAGATTGTTTTTAATTTTTGTTGTTTTTACATTTAAGTAGGTCAGCTGTTGTTTTAATGCAAACTATTGAATTAGCATGGAGATTTAATCGTTTGCATGAAATATATGTTAGCAAATAGTGAAATAACAGCCTAGGGTAACAATTTTATTGCAAATTTGTTGATTAAATTATCGCAACAATGGCGGATGAAGAGAAACCGCAAGCCAACCTACAAAATGGTCTCCCTGGCGCTAAACTGACTCCTACGCAAGCAAATACTACTGGTGAAATGAGCAGACCTAACAATTTACAGAGAATTGCACAGAAGAAAGCACTCGTACGAAATTATCCCCGAACAAAGAAGTTAGAAAAACTAGCTGTATATTCGTCTTGCAAGGTATTTTCGGATACATTTATATTTTGTTCTATTATCATGCAGTGTTTGACACTAACTTTTTGAGCATGGTGGTCCACAGGACCGGTAACTTCTCAAACCTACCGGTCCTTCTACACTTTCACAGGTCCTTTAATTTTAGTGATAATTTGAAATATAAAAAAAAACGAATGCAACAGAGCGTTCTCGCATCTCATTTTTATTGATATACTATTCTGATTGTTTCTTTTTAAATAAAAGCAATTGTAACTTATATTCATATTCATTCTAATAAGTCACTGCAAGCCTTTTCTGTATTGAAGTCTTTGAAGATATTAAATGATTAAGAATCATGTGCATTTTTTGTCATTAATCTAAAATGATTAGGTCTACAACAGCTTCGTACCTTACTAAGTAATCCAGTAACAAATTATTCACACACAAAAATATCAAGAATTGTGTGACACATTATGATTCAAATTACGAAATTCCTGTTCAATTTATTATGGGAGTGAAAAAAAAAATAACCAGAGAGCAAGATATACGTCATTTGATTGACAGATAGCATCATTCATGACGTCAGAACTTTACACTAACTTTAAACCTACTTAATTTCAGCAGCGCTAAAAATAGAAAATCAATATAGTTACAAAGTGCACCAGTTCAACCCGTTTGTGCAAAAATATGCGTGGACATAAATTATTGTGTTTTTGTGC
Organism: Lutraria lutraria; assembly: GCA_964023205.1. Lineage (NCBI taxonomy): Eukaryota > Metazoa > Mollusca > Bivalvia > Venerida > Mactridae > Lutraria > Lutraria lutraria. The sequence continues at coordinate 19,057,216 of OZ026844.1, read as the reverse complement.
TCTGAAAGTGTCCAAGTGATAATATTTTTTTTGGTTACTCGACCATAAGTCGAGTTGGATTTTACAGACAATTTCAGGACCCATATTTGATTGACTTATGGCCGAGTATTTACAGTAATCTGGATTCTTTACACTTCTTTGGTGGCATGAGTATGCAAAAAATTGCTGAAGCACTTGATCAAAAATAATTATTGCAACAACAAATACTAGAGCACGAGTTGATGAAGGGTACGACTACGAGTAGATTGATTCGTGTATGTGTTCACCAGTCTCTTACACGCACTTTATTATGCTGATACGTCGTAGTTATGTCTTAAAATAGATATATAATTCTGGCCCTGTACACTGCATATATAAAACACCGCTACTGGTAAACGTTGTTAACTGCGATTATGCTGATACATCGTAGTTTATATTTATCTTAAGAATGGGATTTCCTACTTGCAAAATCTACCGGACACCGGGGCCGACCAGCTCGCGGATGTCATCGGTCCTTGGTGATTTCTGTCGGTCTCGGACCAACGGACTTGAGTAAGTGTCAAACACTGTCATGTGATGTCTGTGTTTTGGTAGTATCTGTAGTTATTTCATATTTCATAATAGCTTTTGTTAAATAGCTGTACATATTACAACAATATTGTCACATGTGAGATGAACACATGAGGTTTGTATATTATTTTGGAAAATGAATCAGATTCAGATCAGGATAATTTAAAAAACTATCAAATTATTGTTTACTTCTCTAAAGCTAATGCAGTTTTTCAATTTTGACTTATTTCAACTTTTAAGGGCTGAAATAGTTTTGCAGTTGGCTATTAATGGCCACTGCATTTTCATTAAAATTAGATTTTTTTCATTTAAAAAAAATACTTATCATTAAAATTCATTCACACAATCATAATGTAGTGAAATTCATTCACATAATGTAGTACTGTACTTGGTGAAATACTTTTTAGACTGATGGATGTAAATGCAATGGATGGAAGAACCCAAATCCTCCACCAACTCCACCCAGAGTGGATGTATCACAACCTTTGGCCAATCTAACAGATCCTTGTCGAAGTTGTTCTCATACGCTTGGTATGTTGTGGAAATTAGCTGTATTGTTGAACAATAGTACATGTACATGTCTAGACTGAGACTATCAGATATTCACTATTTATGTAAAATGATTGTACTGTTCGAGGGTTCAACGCAACAGTGTCGTAACTCATATTGAGATAAGAACAAGTTACGACAGTGTTGCGCTGAGCCCTCGTGTTGTACATGTATAAATTTATTTGTGTGAATTCTTGTTATTGAAATTAACTGTAATAAAGTAGTATTGGCTTATCACAATCAGTGCTAATGAAAATAGTTAACAACCAACATTCTTGTTATGCGGTTAATATTATTAATGTCAATAAATAGCCCTAAGCCTCCTATATATTTAATGGTGTTCTTAATTTTATTTCTGAATTATTCATATAGATGCTCATGTATCTCACTTGGAAAGCACAGCAGAAGAAGAGCTAAACAGATTGTTGCGTATTGTTGTTGATGTAGAAAATCTATTTATGTGTGTTCATAAAGAAGAAGATGCTGAAACCAAACAAGTCTACTTTTATCTGTTTAAGGTAAAGATATTAATTTAATTGTTTATATAAAAAATACCATTTATCAAAAAATACCATTCTATGTTGTTTTTTTTGTCTTCAATATAACTTTTTATATCTATTCATTAAATGCTATTTTTTAGAAACATCATGAGAATTCTACTCATTCAGCACTATTTAGTTATTCATTTGGGTTTAACAGTCTTTTTAAAAAAAATTGATACATACGGCAGCCTATTCACCTAACCAGTTTTCCTGGACTGAATTCTTACCAGTACAAACTTACCCTTCCACAAAGAATCGGCAACTTCTCCACAGGCAGAGAAAAATCAACATTGTTGTCAAATTTCCATGGAAGGGTAACCATAGTTATGTTCTGCTGCCCCAGGCATTGAACCTGGATTGATAGGCTAGTAACTTACAATCCAGCACACTAACCACTGGACCACAGCCGCGGCCTCATTTAGTGTTAATCAAGGGCCGCGGCCTTATTCAGCGCTAATCAAAGTGTTATTATAATCATGTACATGTGAACACAATTTCCCTTTGAAGTTGATGGTAGATTCATTATTTGCATGTATTTATTTCTATGCAGATTTTACAAGTACTAAGTCAGTTGTTTCATAAGTTTATTTGAATTTCCATATCATAAGAATACTGTTTTTGTTTTTCTTTCAGTTGCTGCGAAAATGTATTTTAAATATGAGCAATCCTACCATTGAAGGACCTTTAGGAAATCCTCCATTTGAAAAACCAAGTATTGCAAAGGTTTGTCATAAACTTTCACAGTTGAATTTTGTGTTATTTTAAAGTAGAAGAGTATATACTGTCAGTTGTTGGTACCTTGACAAGATAAAATGCATTTTTACTTAAACCATTATGAGTGAAGTTAGTTTATAGGTCAGAACATGTTATTCTCCCATGTTTTATTTTTAAAGCCATGTTGGGAAATAAAATCTTCCAGTGCTCTTACACCTTACTCTAGGTAAAACTTTGCTGTCTGTTATTTCCAGGGCGTTACAAATTTTGTTTTGTATAAGTTTGGTCATCTAGCACAGAGAGATTGGCAGACTATGTATGATCTGGCTAAGATGTTTCTACACTGTTTAAACCATTGGAAACTTGAGACACCAACCAGTAGACAGACACATGCAGGTTCTGATGATATTGCTACATACAAAGTGAATTACACTAGGTATGAAATACTTAAGAATTATTTTTGTATTTTAATTATCAAGTTATAAAATTTACTGTTGGGTGTGAATTACCACCTTGCTCACATTAATGTTTAAACAAGTTCTTATACCTTATACATGATAAGGCCAATAGAAAAATCAGAGTTTTTTGCACTACCCAGGATGCTAATAATTTTTTTGTGTCTGTTAGAAATTGTATTTTATGACAATGATGAAAAATGGAATAAAATGTTCTAACATAATTTTCTGAGAATTGTAATGTGTAAAACTTTGATAAGTTCTAGAATATTAATTAAAATTTAGAAGAAGTAAATTTGTTTTGATAACTGTTTAAATAATAATATTTGTATTCATTAAAATGAGGTGGCCTTAATGTTGAGGTGGTCACTAAGTGAGTTTTTACTGTAATTTAACCTTACATTCACAGGTGGTTATGTTATTGTCATGTACCAGCTTTCTGTGACACGTTGCCTCGTTATGAGACGACACTTATATTCGGTCGAACATTACTTCAATCTGTATTTCAAACCATGAGAAGACAACTCTTGGAGAAATTTCGGGCCGAGAAAGACAGGATGCCAGTGGAGAAGAGAACTCTAGTATTAACACATTTTCCGAAGTAAGTTTGCTCTTTGTTTAATTTCATTAATTGTTTTTTTATTATCATTGTTTGTTTGTCTTTGGTTTAATATAATTAATTGTTTGTTTTTGTGCCCCTGCCACTTTTGGGTGGGGCATATACAATAGATTTGCCTTTGTCTGTCTGTAGACTAGTTTGTGTCACTCGTAACTCAAAAAGTGTAACTGCTAGCGCCTTGATACTTTCTATGACTAGTTGTCAGCATATGAAAATATGCATCTGGGTATTTTGACATAAATTTATTGAAATCAGCAGTTATTGTCCCTAATTAAGCAAAACTTAACATATTCATTATCAGGGCGCTCCATAGACTTCAATAGTTGGGGGTCAAAATGAGCCTTAGATGATAGAAATTTAAAGCGTCAAATTTTCCTACTAATGCAATAGTAAATTTTACCCTTTGGGTTCCAATTCTCAGAGGTCAAAAGCCTTATTTTGCAAATTTCAAGAGTCAAAGTGTCATTTTAAGTTAAATTTAAGGGTAAATTGAGAGCCCGGATATTTTTATATTGAGATGGTTTTATTATCAAGTTACGGTAATTAATGTTGTATGAAACATAGAGGAAATATTGAAAACCTGACTGGTTGTTGTAACAAAGTGGTCTAAAAAAGAAGTTTTTCTCTGTATAATATATAATTGTACATGTATTATGATCAATAGTGTGTTACTTATTTATCACAAGTCTTGTAATGTCTACATAAGTCATTATCACTATAAGTATATCATTCACACAAGGGAGTGTTTTTCTCCCATACCTATCAAAACACATTCTTCTGTTTCTATTAGGAATCACATCAAGTTTAGTTGTAAATAATGTTGAGTGGATTTTTTCTCTAGATTTCTGGCAATGCTTGAAGAGGAAGTGTATGGGGAAGGCTCTCCGATCTGGGACACAGAATTCTCTCAAGCCAATGCCAACAGTACTGGGACAAACTCTGGTATGTAGTTTATTTCTGTATATTCTGTGCACTGTTAACTTCTGTAAAACATCATGTTTTAATGAATATTATTTTCAGAGTTATTTGAGAATTTCTTATGTCACAGATGCTTAATTTTGCTAAGGACAGTTGTATGAATGTGTATTTCAGACTAAATATATCCTCCTGTGATGTCAAGAAAAAATAGCACATCTTAAGTTTCATTTTCGAATTGTCGCCAATTCAGCATTCAGGGTTCTCAACAACAACAGGCCATAGGCCAATTTAGCCGCTTAGAAATGATTGAGGGCAGGTTAGAAATCTCAAAAGTTTAAAAATAGTGCTGGAAAAGTGCCTGTATCCCCCTATCAGGCCTGTTAGTCTAGCTTTTGGGCCTGTTGGCCACAAACTTATTGAGAACCATGACATTACACAAATCAATATTCTTTGTACTTTTAAATGGTTATAAAACAATTTGAACCATAGTTATAATGTATTTTAAATCTAGATGCCAGCTCAGTCGGATCATCTGATAAATCTGATGGGAAGAACGCTGGCCCAGTAGCACTTAGAAGGTCCTCTCGAAATGAAGCCCTGGCAGGTTTGTATAGTGGTATGTGACATTTTTTCTACTCTTTTTCAATATTTTCTTTCAAAGTTAAATATTGAAGTTTCTGTTGTGATGAAATCATCGGGGAGAGAGGTAAATTTTTAATCGTTCCAGTAGAGTTCCTTTCTTCAGACATCAACTCTTATATTTACATTTTATATGTGTTACATGGTCATAGGTTAGTGTGCTGGAATTGTAAAAATTGACAACAATGTCAGTTTGGAGAAGTTGGCAATTCCTTGTTGAAGGATAAGTTAGTACTGGTTAGAATACAGTCCAGGTAAACTGGTAAATTGAATTGGCCACCATATATAAACTAAAAATTTAACTATATTAAATGGATAAATTTAAGTGTTATGATCCAATACTGATCAGTTAAGAAGTGATAGATTGGTTGGTTGTTTACCTCCCTGGGCTCATTTAAAGCTTGTTTTACATGCTTTGAAGCCTGCAACTCTTAAACACCAGTATTCTCTGTTTTCTTTGCTCTTTATGATAAAATCATGATTACGATAAATGCTGAATTTATACCTACTGTCTCTAGATTTAGCATTTTTCATTGCTACATACTTTATTTATTAGCCTATGTATGATTGCCTTTTAATTTAATGATAAACATGTGTCCAAATGATTGAGTAAAATGTAACAACCAACTATGTTTTATCATACAATAATATAATGAGTTGGTTTCCTAAAATCATGCTAACATAGGAAAAACAGCTGCCCTTGTTGAGGATTGAACTTGACTGTGGCATAGTAAGGCATAATAAAGGTGCTAACTTCTGGTTACCAGTCTAAATATTCCCCTTGACAATAGACTTTAATTAGACCTGAGAAGCTTTTCATCCAATATCTTACTTTTAGTTTGCATGCTCTCAAGAGCAAAATAAACCCCTAACAATTCATCCTATTTTTAGTGAGATTATTACCAGAAACACAAGTTTTAGACCTAATGTGGTAAATTTTATTCTTCTCAGAAAAAAGAAAACTAGAAGAAGTTACTATACCTGAGGAAGTAAAGAAGCCAAAAGTTGATGGTGATGTATCCATGGATTTGATACAAGATGTGGTAGCTACAATCACAGACCCAGAGGAGATGGTTGGTCCAGATGTAAGTGTGCAGTTTCTAATTTGGTGCAAAAGATAAAAAGTTACATAATTGTCAGAGGGCAGTGAACAAGTGTTCGAGGATTAAGTTTTGTTTGGTAACCAAATGTCATTATTATTGTCATTTCAAAATGAAATTTAACTTCTTGTTGATTGACTAATAAATAGGGATTTGCGTCATTGAATAAGTGGCGATCTGATCCAATCCATGATTCAGCAGTTACAATCCACAAATCAAATCATGAATCATTTGTTATCATTGGTTCTATGGCTTAAATTTACATGTCATTTAAATTTACATTACAACTCCCTTTTTATTGATGGATTTATTGGCATTATTTTCTGGTTTAAGTCTTTCCATTCTCTAAAAGCCCTGTTAAACCTCTTACTTAACAGTCCCTGATGAGCTGATAAGACAATACAATTCAGAGAAAAGAGATTTTTAAGAACAGAGAGTATTTAATGTAAACAAACAAGATTATGATCCACTAATCTCAGTTATGATGATTATTTGTACTTGATTTTTCAATTTGAATCTTGAATACCTGAGTACTTGGATACTTGTCCAAGTCCAGCTAATTTAAGTAAACCTTGTATCTTTTTGCTGTAATATAGCATAAAATGTCTTTTATATTGATAGTCATTGTTTCCAAGCCATGCATCGAGGGATGAAAGTGCACGTAATGAGGAGAAAAAAGGAGTTATTGAATTTCATGTGATAGGAAACTCACTGAGTAGAAAACCAAGTCGACAACTTCTTATGTGGTTGATTGGTAAGATTTTCTTCAATAATTATCACAATATGTATAGTATGTTTAAAGTCCCATTAGCTTTTTGCTATAAAAAATTTGCAAAAAACAAGCAATGGCTGATATTATCCCAAGATAATAATTACCGATAAAACTAGCCCTTTTTCTTCTAAAAACGCTTATTTTGCTGTGATTTTTGCTTTTGTAAGCTGGAAATATATAGAGCGTGTGACTCCACTTTTTGACGTGTGCATAACATGACTGTGGGAAAACACAGCTGTTCTATAAATAGTATCTTTTTCAATGATATTGAAAAAAAATACGATAGTGGTTTTGGAAACAATTTTTCTTGCTATAAAGTATGCAAGGTAGGAAAACACACCTGATTCCTCTGTTATAGGACAAACAGAAACTATTACGACCGATAAATTTATATGCTTATGGAACTTTAGTATTATATATAAGTTGATAACCCCTTCTTTGTGTTCTTTTTCTTTGTTTTCATTACACAGTGAAACCCCTTCTTTATTATGACCTCCTCATTAAGATTTCAACTTATTACTGGGGTGACAATATTCCGGATATATCCGGAATTCCGGATTTATCTGTCAGGAAAAAGCTATGATTTTTAACAAAATAAAATAAGATACAAGATAAGGTTTGGTACAAGAAAACTTCTCTTTACTGTGTAAATAATACAGGGGTGTGAATATTCTGGATATATCTGTCCTGAAAGAACCATGATTTCTGGGTAAAATAAAGGTTATTTGATGAAAATATCTCAAGAAATAACAAAGTTATGGTCAATTCATTCTGCTCTGAAGGATTTTCTTTAATACAAACTTGAGGTAAACATGAAAGCAATGTGGTTGAAGTCCTCTTGTTTGGCAAAAGTGGTGGGCGGCATGATTTTGACTCTATTCACACCCCTGTTATCAGGACTGGTTTAAGATATTTCTTCACTAATTCAAATAGATAATGAGAGCCCATTAATATGAAACCCGTTATAAGGGTTTCAAGGAGGGTCATTATATTGATGTTTTACTATATTACTGGGTACATTTGCATGATTTTATTACAGGTATGCAGAATGTATTCTCACATCAGCTGCCGAGGATGCCTAAGGAATATATAACCAGACTTGTGTTTGATCCGTAAGTGTGTAGTTTGTATACCGGGTAATTATAAAGATGACTAACTGCAAGAATTGAGTATTTTACTGTAGTCAAACTTAAGTTTATGATCACCTTTGAGTAACAGTACCTGTTGAAAAATGGACCATTTATAGGATATGCTGGACTTTATATATCCTTGAATAATGGATAACTTTGTAATAAGGCCTTATGAATTATCTCCCTTTTATTTTTTATGGTTACAAGATTTACTGTATAGAGTTGTGTTCAAGACTCAGTCAGTAGACCCAGTGTCAGTAAAATGTCATTTTTATTTACACCGTTTTTTATTGCAACATTTATTGACTTTTTACATAAATTAAACATTAAGTTAAAGACCCCTTTTACACACTACTGTTAGTTTGAATCCCTTCAATGGACCAGAAATAAGTTGTATGTGCCAGAGGCTGTCATGCAGGTTTACTGAGAATTCCTGATTTTCAGGAGTTTTACTGTATCGTTATTTATATTTCAGAAAGCACAAATGTTTAGCTCTTGTGAAGGATAATAATGTTATTGGAGGGATCTGTTTCCGTATGTTTCCTTCACAAGGGTTCACAGAGATAGTGTTCTGTGCTGTAACATCTAATGAACAAGTCAAGGTAATATATATAATACATACTGTACAAATACTGTACATTATCAAATGACCAAGTTAATTAATATTGAAAATAAGTCGACATAGATTACTTAATTCTTCAAATTAGTCAAATTACTTATACAGTAAATCTTGCTCATGCAACCACGTGTACTAAGCGACCTTTTTCTTAAGCGACCACTTCAAAATCCCCCCGAGCGTTTTTGCACTATGTTTTTAATGTATTAAGCAACCTTTGCTCAACACGACCAGCGACCGCCAATATGTCGACAAAATCCACCAGATCTTTTCATTAAGCGACCGTTTGACACGTCAAACCGTTAATTCCCATAGATTGTGAATTGTAAACACAGACATAATTAGCACCTGACGAACGTGTGAAAAACATGACCGTAATCACTCGTGCATGCATAGAGCACTAGAGTGTAGGACTTAGGTAAAATACATGTTGTATCATTGGAAATCCTTGGGAAAATTATTGAGTTTTTAGTAAAATAAATGACGAAAGACATTGAAGAAAACCGCGCCATTTTTTGTTTACAGTAACTTTGCGTTACGTAAGTTTTACGAAAGCATGATAATGACTTTTCTATCAAAACACCAACTAATTTCTCAACCCAAGTATTCATACTTCTCAACATCATGAGGGTATCGTAATTAACGGCACGATCAGCAACATTTGTTGTTGATTTTCAAACTCGCGTCCACTACAGACGTCTTCGACAAAGAAATCCATGAAAAGTACGGAATCGTACGGGTTTTTAGACCATCGCTATGAAAAACGATTTATTTCCCTTGTTTCACGTTTGACAAATTTATTCTCTGGTAAAAAATAGATTTAATTTGTCTGTATTGTTTTGTCACGGATAAAATGGAATGATCTTTGCACCATGTATGAGACAGACACGATTTTCGATTTGAAATGAAACAAGGCTGGGACTTTAGGTATAGTTCAACTATCGTAAACTTCAGGTTTTTGTGTTAAGAGACCGTTGTGTTAAGAGACCACTTTTGGTCTTTCCCTTGGGCGGTCGCTTAATACAAGATTGACTGTATACTCAAACCTGTGATCATAGGCTGCACTTATGATAGTCAAAAGGTGGCCTTTATTGATAGACAGCCTTTATTCATAGGTAGTTTTGTTCTAAATAAACAATAATGGTTTTAAAAAATGACAAGGGTGGCCTTTATTTCGAGATGGCTTTTTACACAGGTTTGAAAGTACACACATTTTACAAAATTTAATAATATTGTTTATATACTCAGCGTCACTAGAAACTTACCACCGTACACACCCCTATATGTTTCAAATTTTAACATCCTGTGTGAACTGCTTTATACAATAGTTTATATGACTTGGGTACCAAACTATGCTTATCATTTTAACAACACTTCACCGAGTGCAATATAAAAAAATCAAATCGATGTGTATTTTTGTTAAGGAAATATAGACAAATGTATGGGTGGTAAGTTTCTAGTGACACCGAGTATACATCATACAATTGTTTTTCTCAAAAATATATATGTCTGTATATTTATAAGTATGCATTGTAAAAAATAAAGAAAATGTTACAAAAAACTATCCCATAACAAGGGACTTGCTCCTGAATAATTTGTCTTTTCAATTAATGAATAGCCTGTTGTCTTCCTCCATTGTTAAAAGTAGAAAAGTAGCTAAATGACCCTGAGTGTATTACTCTCCAGAAAAATATCTCCAAAACAATTGATGGCATAAAACACTATTTATTTACAGCAAAGGATAACATAATAACAAAATGTTTAAGTTAAAAACAGTAAAAATATTATTTGTTGAATTATGGGAAGTAAATTTTTATTTATAGTAAATTGAGGAAAGGCCCATGTAGCTTTGAAGTTTGGTACAAATTATGGTTAGTCACAAACTATCATTAGGTACAAAAATTAGGTTTGGTAAGAAATAAGTTCATGACAAATTAAGGTTTGGTAAAAAATAAGGTTTGGTACAAAATAATTTTAGTAACAAATTAAGGTTTGGTTCAAAAATAATGTTTGGTAAAAAATAAGATTTGTTACAAGAAAACTTGTTCTTACTGTGTATTATAAATTTTGTCTTCATTGATGATCACTCTCTTTTCTTGTATTACAGGGTTATGGTACTCATTTAATGAATCATCTCAAAGATTATCACATCAAACATAATATTATACACTTCCTTACCTTCGCTGATGAGTTTGCCATTGGTTACTTCAAGAAACAGGTATGAATTTTATTTATCGAAAATACAGCAATCAAAATACAAATCACAGAATTTTGTATTTTACTGCTAGATTAATTATTGAATACCATAATGAATATGACTCAGGCCTATGAAAAAGGGATGACACATGGTGTGGTAAATGGTCTTCCTTTCAGAAGACTTTGTATTTTCAGAGACTTTATACTCACTGAGATTTTACTTAATATATAATAGGTACCATACTAATGGTGAAGGGCCCTTTCACTGTCCAAAAAGGGACCATTTTTTCAAATATTCTAACAAAAATCCCAAACAAAATTTTCAGTGGACATGTTCAAATATTACACATGCAATTCTAAATTTTAGATAACTCTAGAATTGTTCTTCAGTAATTAATTTTCTTTATTATTGCATTAATTTTTTACACATCCGCCATAAAATTGTTAGACTGGTCCCATTCCATGTTGCAGTGCAAGTCTATATAAGTTCAGTTTCCATGAGTACTTTCAGTACTTTGATTGGAAAGATGTGATTGGAACAGTAAGGTTTTGGTCTGTTTCCAGTTTGCATTTTTTGAGATAAAAGTCTGGTAAGCAATCAGAGTATCAGCGTTGTTTTGCTTGTAAAATCTCAGCATGGAGAGAAATTGTTCATTACCTTAATATAAGAACACATTCCTCTATATCTAATGTAAAAGTGTAAATCCTTAAGTGACTGAAATATTATTTTCAAATTGTCTCCCTTTGAATAGTAAATGTTATTTAAAACTTTCATTTAGCACATTTTTGTCTTCATACAGCATGTGTCAATTAATTGACCTTGCATTGATTAAAGTTTCGGTAGACAATCACATGAGTAAGTAACAGAACATCTTCTATTCAACACAAATGAAGTGATTTTACCCAAATTTTTCTGTGTAACCCATATATATATAACGCGTGTTATAAACTTCCATGTTATTGCAATGCAGTACAAAATATTTAACTCATATATAGTGCAATGTATGGGCAACTCAACATGCTAACAGAAAATGTATACTTTTACTACCTTTAAAGATATCCTAAACTCGCTATTGAAGATTTTTCACATGAAAAATGGTCAAATTTTACAAAACGACACACTGTCGTAAAATCGCAGCATGTATACCGGTATACATGTACAGAGTGGAAATGTTAAATTACTGACAAAACTTCTTTAGCAGTTGTCCTATTTCTACACAAAACAAGGTTAACTCCTGTTTGATCTTAAGTGATCAACAACACTTCAGGTATCCAAACAGACACTTCAATAATTTGTGTAAAATGTAAAACACTGACTGTAGATAAATCCCTTTAAAAATGGCAGAAAACATACTTTCTTAATTGTATTAATTTTGGCAGTTAAAGAGGCGGGACATGGATTAACAGTTTTATGGTCAAGCCCCATGAATAATGTCAGACTTAAGTCTTGCAACCTGCGAGCCAAGTAACCGTATACATGAATACATTTTTTCTAGCCTGTGGCTATCTGGGCATGAAGGGTATTGTTAATAACCTCCCTTGAATGGTTATGGTTTGTTGGTTTGTGCATTAATTGTGTTTATTTTTCATTTCAGGGTTTCTCCAAAGATATCAAGTTAACAAAGTCAGCCTATCTAGGGTACATCAAGGATTATGAAGGAGCCACACTGATGGGGTGTGAACTGAATCCTAGAATCTGCTACACAGAATTCTCCAAAACTATCCGTAAACAGAAAGAGGTACATGCATATACACATACTACAATCTTCACAAGCGATCAGTCCATTTGAAAACCAAACCAAAACAAAATCATCTGCTTCATTAATAATTCTTGTCCATTCAATGATTAAAGCTTAAGTGATAGAGCTTTTGTTAAATTTGTATAACAAAAGCTCTATCACTTGGGCTTTGTTTATCAACAATATGGTATATTTACTACGAGCAGTATCATGTCATATGACAACATCTTAGTGATCCATGGCTTTATGAATACATGTAGTACACATAGCAATTTAGTTGTGAATGACTAACTCTTAAAAAAATATAGATGTTGTGTCAAGCATCTGTGGTTTTCATGACACTCAAATTTAATATGTTGTATATAATGATTGTATTTTAAATTTTGTAGATTGTGAAGAAGATTATTGAACAAAAACAGGAAAAGTTCACGAAGGTGTTCCCAGGATTGACGTGCTTTAAGGATGGTGTCCGTCAGATTCCTATCGAGAGTATTCCCGGACTGCAGGATTGTGGGTGGCGACCTCCACCAGAGAAAACGTAAAGAGTTCCGCTTCTAGTTGTTAAAATATTACTATCTGAATATAATTTTATTTAGTGAATCATTTGGTATTCATGAGTACCTGTACTGTTTCTTAGTGTTAAGATGGATACACACTCTGTCTCATAAATAGTTGTCATGGATAATCATAATAATAATATTAAGAAGAAAAATCAGAGTTTCGTTAAAATAAATGTTTTTGACTTTTGACATAATTTTGTGATATGACCTCATGCTGTCATCAGAATGAATGAGTTTCATTGGTCTAAATGGGGGGGGGGGGTCCATGTTCGAGTGACCATGCCTGAGATTTTCCTTCACTGTTGAATGTGGATCCTGGCTGGTGCTGCTATGTTAAACCACAGTGAAAAAAACGGCCAAATTGCTTCCAATACTTTTGACTGCAGCTATGTGTATTTATCTATATTTATCTAAATATGTAACTGCTGAAATTACCTACCATTTTGATTTTGTATTTTCAGGAAAGAACCTGCCATGGACTCGGATCAACTGTACAACATATTTAAAACAATGCTACAGCACTGTAAGGTATGTTAAAATTCCAATTATTTGTAAATACTCCGCATCACAACAATTGCTCAGCTTTAGGACACAACTTAGTTCACTTCTTGTCTTTTTAAGAATCATCTTAAGAATAAAAGCTTATAATTATATGTATTCATTATCTGTTGTTCTAAATTAGTTATTTTTCATTGATGAAAAATCAATATTTTATTTGTGTTATATTTCAGACACACGCCAGTGCCTGGCCATTCCTGAAACCAGTAGAAAGATCTGAAGCACCTGATTACCATGACTACATCAAATTTCCAATGGGTAAGATGGTGTTATATACCTCAGTATTCTTTACTCCACCTTTCGAATTTCTCAGGGGCGCTTTCAGTGTCCCCATCCCAACTGCCGAGCCAAGTACTGTGTCTAGAAAATCACCGGAAAAAGGGGTGATACACCATGCACGATAATAAACCTGGAAAAACAGGGGACATAAAACATAAAAGAGTAGGGATGTAAATGCCCAGTTTTCCAGTATATCTCTCTGGGGTGACTGAAATTACCATATGATGATAAATTAGAAGCTTGTAAAGAAAAAAGCCAACGAAGAAAGTTTCAGCCAAAAATTCATCCAATTAAAAATAAAATCATAAAAAATATGTATTTGTGACACATACATTTAGTCAAGGAAATTTTTGGGTGGAAGTGATTTATTATTCATAGCTATGTTTTTTTTGTGGCTAGTACCTAAACTAGTCATTTTATGACCCATGTTCTTCCTGCAATTATCCATTATATATTGTTTTACATATACAGCTAGCACATTTTTACACTTTTACAGAATGTTTGTCAGTTGTAGGGCATGCCCCTTTAAACAACAGATAAAATAAAAATGTGTTGATGTAACATTTGGATTTATTAGTGGGATATCAACATTGCTGTTTTTCATCATTTCATATTATTGCAATCTAAATTATATATATTTTTTTTCAGATCTCAGAACAATGACAGACAGATTGAAGAATCGCTATTATGTTCACAAGAAATTGTTTATAGCAGATATGACTAGAATCTTTACAAACTGTCGATCATATAATAAACCAGACACTGAATATTATAAATGTGCAAATACCATGGAAAGATTCTTCAACAACAAATTAAAAGAGTTTAACCTTGTTGATAAATGAACTTGAAAATTCAAACTCTTCCAAAATTTGATGGTTGATATTTTGGACATCAATGAATCAAGGTATCTGATTGGTCGATTCTTGAATGATAGTGAGGCAGTGAGTGTCTTATAAAGCACTCAATCATTGGTTGAATTGGAAACTGATAGAAGGTATGATTGGCTGGTTGAAGAGAGGAGAATATTACCTGAGCTACAATGCAATATTGGGGGATTAAATTTGCGTGATCAAGGATTACAGTATATTCTGTGTGGAGCATTTATTTCAAACAATGTAGAATTGCTTTCTATAGATGCCGCCATTATGTATGAATATTTATTTTGTCGTTGACATTTATTTCAGATTGAATGATGGTAAGACAGCTATGTATTATTTTACAGAGTGAATTTGTGTCAGTATTTTATTATCGTGTCAGTAAATTAATGATGACTTGAATTAATCATTTTTGAGATTCAACTTAAAATTGACGGAATAAAAATGATTGAGATAAAAACTGTTTAATATACATAAGTTGTTTTATAGTGAAGTTTGATACATAAAATTATGCATTACTTTTGTTGATATTTCTTAAAAGTTTTAATCTAGTAGCATTATTACCCTGCTGCATGACTAATTTTTTTTTCTGAATGCTTGAGCAAGCATTGTTTTTTTTTCAATGAACAAAAACTGCTTTTATTCCTTAGTACGCTCAAGATTTTATTTTTGATATTAAGATAATAAAAGGTTTTTAGATTTTTAACGAAAATATAAATCTTCGGCTATAATCCATTTTAAAGTTATTTTGTGTACTGAAATTTGAACCTATAAGTTCTACCATTGTGTTTGTGTTCAAAATATCAACATTTTATTGCACATTGAATTCCACTAAGAGAAAGTGTAAAAAATATGGGCTTGAACTTATTCCTACTAGGGAAGGTTGTATTTAACCTAGTTAGCCCGTAACAGAACACTGTTGGTTTGTGTACCTAAACGAAATATTTAATTGAGTTCTATTCATGTTTATTATTATTTATTTATAATGTTACTGACTGTAGTTGTTTACCCTAAGATTGGCATATACATGTACAAATGTCTTATGAAGAATTATTATATTACATGTATAATAATACTTGCATGTAAAGTCATTGACATGGTATACAATAAATATTTTTATGAAGGTTCTTGTTTTTTTTTATCAGTTTGTATGAAGACGATAAATAACAGAAAAACGATTTGAAATAGAAGTATGAATATCATTTTTTTTCTTGAATTAAAGCATGTAGAAGGGGAAGAAAGTAAAAAAGCGGGTGTACCATTCCTCGGGCCAAATATTGGAGTAGTTTGGGTAACTAGAAACAAACGATTTTATTTTATGCCTGAATATTTCATGAGTCAGCTGCAATATTCTTTAAAATGGTCTCAAAGTTGGGAGACAATCAATTCTGAGGTCTTGATTCTGTACTAATTGTATGTTTGTATGTGCTCAAAATCATCTGTAACACTTGTCGTTATCCACTTTTGAGATTCAGATCTATGTTTATCTGTTGTTTAATGACCTATTTGACAGTTATGGTCATTTTAGAGCTGCCCCAGAGAGAAGTGAGAGAAGATACAGGAGAACCAGGCATGTATGTTCCTGATGTTATAATTCATACATGTAAAAAAAATCTGATTCTTTATTATGACCGTTGTAATAGAGGAATCTTGCACTCGAGCTTAACTGACAAATCTCATGCTTTAAAAATAGTTGCGACTTACAAACCCTTGGTGGCAGATATACAATAATTATATTAATTGATTACGATGTTCACTTCCAACATCAATATTTGGTTTCATTTTTCAAATAGTTTTGTGTTAAAACATATATTTTAAATACAGTCAAACTTGTGACAGAGGTCACCTTGGTAAAGACTGAATGTGGCCTTTATTGACAGGTGTCCTTTATTCAGAGGTCATTTTGTTCCATTTAACCAATGACAGTTTTTACAGAATGATCTTTATTCATGGTGTAGTCTTTATTCGGAGGTGGCTGCTAACACAGGTTTGACTGTAATTGTATGGTATGCAGTCAAAACACAATCCTATATTTATGTTGTATTTTTCAAGAATAGCTTAAACAGTATGTTTCACTGTAAGTCTTTTGGCTTCTTAGAGGCACCAAACTCCTCACAAGGGGCAACCTCCCCTCAAACCCCAATCTGACTCTCAATGGGGTCTTGAACTTCATTTTAGCTTTGGCTTACATTGACAAGCAGTGTAATTATAATGCAGTCTGTTTTTATGTCCATCATTAAAAGCCTGTTTTGTTTGTGTATACAATTACCTTACTGTATAAACATATAAGATATCTGTTCCTAATTCATGTAATCAGTGATGTTCAAGTTGTTATGCTGTCTTGTTATTTTTATTGACCAATCAAATCTGAGAGAAGTAAGAAACAAGAATTGGTCAAGCATGAATGTGTAAATTATTTCCCGCCGAAGTCATTTCACATGTGGTCTTCAGAGAGTCTAGTCACATATTATTCCTTTGAAATTTTGGATGAGTGTGTCACAATAGCCAGGTCAGTTTCTGTTTTATTTTATTATAAATTATTGTGTTAATTGTTTTCATTTGGGTGATATTTTAAATGATATAATTCTGGTTTTAAGAATATTAGGGTTTTTATATTTAATTTTATTAGGGGGTGGTTATATGATGTCTTGACTAGTAATTAATCGCTAGCCGTGCACCTACCACTGCAAGTTTGATTTCCATTATTATTTCCTGCTATCAAAATTGGCTGGATATAAATAGTTATATGACTTAATGCACAGGAGATTGAAATTTTATTCATAATATGCTTGGTACTAGAAATCACTCATATATGTATATCATATACATGTGTTTATATATAGCTTAATAGTCCGAGGCTATATATCTTAAACTTGATTCTGAGTCACAATTTCAATCTCCTGTGCTTAATGCAATGAAATGTATCGACAGAGACGTATAATACAACATTCTCTGTTATTGAATAATTGTATTCTCAAGAAATTTTCATGCAATAATATATATATTATATATTCATGTTGGATTAATCACTGGAAATTGAAATTGTATCCATAATTATGCTTGCTACTTCAAATCGCTCATATATGTATTTATATAGCTTAATATTTAGTCTGAGGCTATATCTTAACTTAAGGTCTGTGTCACAATTTCAATCTCCAGTGGATGAACTATCTTTAATTAAATAATGTCACACGCCTCTCACAAGTATTA
The DNA here is from genome assembly GCA_964023205.1 of Lutraria lutraria. Lineage (NCBI taxonomy): Eukaryota > Metazoa > Mollusca > Bivalvia > Venerida > Mactridae > Lutraria > Lutraria lutraria. The sequence goes on along the minus strand of OZ026844.1, from coordinate 19,039,196 downwards.
TGGACTGTACTTCATTTTAATACTGGTTTGCTCGATTGAAATAGGCTTAAGTAGTTACATGTCATTGAGTAGTATGTACACGTGGGCCAAGCTTACTGTAAAAAAGACGGAACGGAACGTGAAAGAGCGGACTTTAGTATTAACCGGAAGTCGTTGTTGCGCATGACTTGTTTTGTTGCTATCGACAACAACTGCAAACAGCATTGTTCAGAAAAATATTAATTCGTCTTCAAGAGGTAAACACAGCGTTTAGAACAACAACACGATTCACAAAAATGTCTTGCGGTGAAGGACAAGAGCAGGTACGTGTTATGAATTTTATCACAGAAACATCTTATTCCTATTTAATTAACTTCGCGAAATTTAATGCATTGAATTTGAATTTAGGGCATTTAACTGGATAACATTTGCTTTATTCAGTTAGCATGTTGTGACGAATGCATATTGAAATTTTCATATTTTTTAGCCTTTCACTGTCTGAAACATTATAAAAGTTGACTTGTATTCTACAATCTTGTTATTCTAAGGTATCGACTGGAAATAAAATGCATGAATTCACCAATTTTCCTGATGTTGACAATTATAGAAAGCATTTATATTCATCTGTTTTAGTTGAGTATGTTTAAAATCTCTTGTGAACTTGGTTATAATAGGTTCAGCTTTAGGTCTGAATTTATGTTATTATTTATAGGAGATCAAGCTAGGTTAGTAATCGTACATAATGCAGTAGATCTAAATGATTGTATGATAATGATAAAAAATATTCCCTTCTAATATTGTCCTTTCAGATCTCATATTCAGATAGTACAGTCCAGTATTGTCTAGAGTTATGGCACAGGTCTGTCTTTGCCACCTCTTGAGTGGACTTTTGTTGGACTAGTAAATCTCTATCTTATATTTTAGTACTGTTTTGATTATGTATGGATTGTTTATTTTGTAGATGGCCTCAAACAGTGGAATACCTGAAGGTGCCCAAACATCTGACTATTACAAAACACAAAAGATACCTAACAGATTTGAAAATCCAAGTGAGTTGTGATGTTATTTTGCTATTAATTTATCAATTTAATACTTAAAATTAAAATATGCCTTTCCTTGTCATTGATATTTTGGTGGAATATATGTAAATTCTTGCTATTAATTTTATGTAGCAATTTTCATATTCACATACACATATTGTTTCATTGACTTTCAATTTGTTTAATTTCAGCTTGGTTCCAGGGATATGGAGGTAAAGCACAGCATCCTATGTACAAAACAACAGCAAACACATATGGTGGAAAAGCACCATCGGTTCACACAATGCCTACAAGTTTCCACTGCAGGTCACAAAAATTCTCAGTAGTAAGTACATCTTCTTGAACTAAATGATATATAACCACTATAACCAACTGTTGTCATGGTCAGGTAATATGGTTTGCTAATAGTGAGCCATTACTCAAACCAATTCAACAATTGAAGAATTCTGTAGTATAACTTCACATTGTGAAGGAAACATTGCTTGTGTATTTATAGTAATTTATCCATTTCTCAGGGTTTTCATTAATATTTAGTACAACAGATTTTCTTTAGAAAGTAGCAGATTTGGCTGAGGTCACGGGGGCCACCCAGTTTATAAGTATTTTCGAACTTTGGGGATCATTGTAACAGATTTTTTTGCAAATTTAACTCATGGTTTTCATTGGCAATCGGTTCTTAATGAAAACCCTGATTTTCCATTCATAAAAGAATGCATTAGTCTTAGAACTAATAAATGCTTGGTGTCATAAGTGTTGACTTCACTCAGAAGAATCCATCCTAGTGCAAGTCATATTTTTTATGCCCCATCATTCGAAATGGCGGAATGACTAAGTGTTACCCCTATCTGTGTGTCTTTCCATTAAAATTTTGGTTTTCGAACGATAACCAGTCTGCAAAATTAGCGGTTGTCCTGTTGTCAGGGACAACCAATTTTTCATTCGGACAACCAAAATTTTAGCCGGACAACTAACTTTTCATGAACAATTCAAATGAAAAGCAGTAAAATTTTCAGTTTTTGGCAACCACATTTCAAACCTTGATTTCACAGACTGGATAACTCAAGAAATATTTCATGGATTGGCTTCATGTTTTACTTTAAGGTGTATAATGATAAGATACAGACCAAGTTTGATTTCCGTTAAAATCCAAACCTTTTTGACGTGTGTTCAACAGGGCATTTGTGTCATCAGGATACACTTCTAGTTTTTTAACTGTTCAATAAGTTCACCCAACAAATATTCATTCAATGAGTCCAAAGTTTTATTAGATTCTTTTTCCATTTAAATTATATTTGTTCCAGTATTGAAAGTGCATGTATCTTGTATTAAGTGTATATTCTTTTCTTATTTCAGCATCTAGGAACATGTGGCATGTATAAGAACCATTCCCTAAATACAGGATCAGACAAGAGCAAAGTTTAACCAAAGAACTATAAATAATCATAAAAACTACAACCATACTACTGAAATGATTATTTTACTGATATATAATGCAGAAATGAATATGAAATAAATGAGAGAATGAAATAAGATTTTTTTAATTTCAATTTATGTAAATCATGTTTTTAAAAGTACATGGTAAATCTGTTAACATCAAAGTGCTTAGTTGGCTGTAAATTAGTAAGTAAATTTGAAGAAAATAATGTTGAATGTCAATCAGATAAAACTGATACTGACATATTATAATTTGTAGAAAACTATTTTTGCATACTTGAATGTTCAATTTCATTAATACTACATTTTCCAATGCTCTGATTGATGTCTTGAGTTGAAAAAATTATTGACATACAAAAGAATGGAATAACTGCTTTATTGGTACATGTAATGTATTGAAATTTTGCATCATTAGTTGAAAGTGTATGCCTCCATGCGTTTTAGTGTTATTTAACTTCCAAGTTGAGTGGTCATGCTGAAGTGAAATGGCATGAAATATACACTTATTGCTTTTTGAATTATTCAGTTACAAGGCTACTGTTACCTAATCAAATTTCTGCAGACATATTTATATGATTACATTTATTGAATATTATGCAAACACAATTTTACAGCTTAGCTAGTATATACCCGGTAGTGGTTTCACATTTTATGAATGTAGTCAATTTATGTTTAAATTTTACATTTTATTATCTTTGTGGATGTTTGTTTTCTTGCTTAGAATTATGACAATAATTTGAATAATAGTTTTGTTAGTGTCATTTAATTCTAAGTTCATCGATCATTGTTTAAAATTTATATGTATGTCTGTGATATTATTCTGTATGACATGATTATGCTTTGTTTCAAAGTTTATAGAAATGTGAGAGAATTAAATGTTTTACTGTTAAATTGTATTCGTTCTTTGTCAAGAGTATTTCTTTATCTTTGTTGTTAGGCCTTAAAAAATTGTTTGTTTCTGGCTACATACTCGTTGAAAATAAGGTATATGGGTCCAGGCGTAGATCAGGGTACCAGAAATACTTTTTTAAACTTAATAATAAAGAGTTGATTTATTAAATCATTTGCAACTTAAGGTACAAATGGGAATAACAAGGGTTGTAAAGTTTATGTAAGCATACACAGTTATCAATGGGCTGGATATTCATACTTATAGCCAGCATTTGATTCTTTTTCTTGGATGCCCTTTTCACAGAATAAGAAAATATGAAATCAAATGATTACCCACGACTCTCCTTATATGGAATAGCTACATGATGAAGCAGCTGTGAGTTTAAATCTCAATCGGGACTGACTTTCATTTGTGAGGAAACTGTCTAGCTAGCTTATGCCCAGGTATATACCAGGTTCGAGGGCTCAGCGCAACACAGTCGTAACTTGTTCTTATTTCAATATGAGTTACGACACTGTTGGGTTGAACCCTCGACCTATGCTCATCCTCCAAAGCTGAATCTGTAAAAGTTGACATAAAACACTGGATGTTAGAGCAACGTTCAATTTAACCCAACAGAAAAAGAACAAGTCCATTCAAATTGTTCAATAATGGATACAGTTACGCCACTTCCAGCACACATTGAGGCATAAAATAAGCTTTTTTTTAATGAAAATTTCTATCTAGTATGCCAAAATATTCATGCAAGTTTAGGAAGTTTCACTTAGAACTGCCTTTCTCACTAACTGGATAGAAAAATCCGTACAAGTTACTAAAAATAGCAGTGCTGGAAAATCATATCTCGTATGGGGTTATCTACAACGGGAGCAACGTTGGAACGTCGACATGTGGTATACCAGAGATCGTGTAAAACGTCATAAAATGACGTCATTTTGTTCAACGTTGTGTGATATAATTTCCCCGCCAAATCGTGTAAATGTATTGAAAATTGAAGTTATATCGTCGAAAGTAATGCCGATTAAGCAGTGAGAAAATAAATCTACCATTACTTATGAGTCGTGGATAAGGAAATCTCGCCCTCGGCACGAGATAAGTACAAAGAACTCAGCAAAGCCTCATTCTTTGTACTTATCTCTAAGCCTCGTGTGAGATTGCCTTATCCACAACTCAACGCAATGATAGATTCTATTATTCTTACATGTTGGACAATCCATGATAACCATCAACAAATATTGTGTTAATTGTTGACTTCACGTATCCTAGAACAACACACAATTCAATGTACCATGAAACATAGTCAAACCTGCAAACAAAAGTAACTGTTGTTGTTGGGTTAGTACCGGTAAGTCTGGTTATTTACTTAGGTATATTTGTTTCTGTTTACCGGACTTATCCTAATTTTCGGCCGGGACCCTAGACTTATTAGGTCCATGGAACAGCATCATTTTATACAGTTTTAATTCTGCAAATTTGGATGCATAACTTTGAAACATGTTGTGGACATTAAACGTAATATCTACTGAAACATGTATCAATTTCTTAATGGACATAATTGATTCTTAAGCACATTATTAACAGTACCATTAAAACACACTCTATTTATTTTTGCCATGTCAAATACAGCCATTTTACTTTTTGTTAAGTGAAATTCTTTCTTTTTTAATCTCACATTGGCAATATGCCATAAAAACATCCAAAACCCAGATGGTAAATTTGAATTTAATGTTTGATGGCATTATTGTGTATAAAAGCAATTTTAACAAAATATCTCAGTGACTTGCCTGAAATCCATTTACTGTTTCAGTGGATTTCAGATAATTTTTATGCTCCTGTATCGCTATATTGTTTTTGGCCTGTCTGTCTATAAATGCATTTTAAGGTCAGTAGGCCAAAGGTCACCCAGAAGAAGGGGTATTGTGTTTTAAAAACACATCTTGTTCAACAATATTTCAGTTAAATAATATGGTCGACCTTACAAGTTATCCTGGGTCCGTAATTTTTTAACTTAAGTTATATTTTTCATTAAATTCGACTTTTTCCTTAACTCTTTTGTACTAATTTAAAGGAGAAAATCACAATAATATGATTTTATCTTTGTTCTAAAGATGCCAATTATGGAAATGATAATTCATTTTCACACTTGATGACTGGTTTACAAACCTTTACCATGAAAACAATTTACACTTAAACAAAAATTTCCACTTAAGTTAAAGAAAATCTTAAGATGCTTTGTGAATACAGACCCTGGACTGTATTTTAACCAGCTAATACTAACATAGTTCCTTCAAATAGAAGCTGGCAACTCTATTACATGGAGGAAAATTAACATTTTCGTTGAATTTTCAAATAAGGATATGACCTTTCATGACTGGAGTTCAAATCCTTGCATACATGGGTTACAAGTCTAGCACACTATATAATCACTGGATTACAACCTTAACCCTTTGAAATCTAGTTAATTGGTTGAATATTTATGATAGCCTCTTAAATTAATAAACCAATGTTATGATTGTTTATTCTTAAATTTTGTTATTTTATAGCTGACATCAACACGCAAGAACAGTAATACTTGGAATTGTACATATGGATGAATAAAACTTGGATCGAATCGATGACAGTGTTATACAATCATGACTCAGAAAATTGGCCACCAAGCCTTAGGTAAGTGTTGAAAATTACATTGCCTATGTTATCAATCTTTGCATTAAATTATTTTTAAAAACAGTATTTTAATTAACTACCAGCTGGAGTTATCATTACCAGTTTTCTTAGATTCTATATCAGTACTAACCTTGTCTCTGCAAGTAAATGCAAAAATTCTCTACAAAAATCAGTAAGATATATATAACCAGTAGAGAACAAATTGTCTTAGATGCCATATCGCTTTGTCATAGAGAATGTGTACCATACCCAGGGTTCAAACTCACAAACTTTAGTTTGTAGACCAATCGGCAGTTGCTCCAGTCATTGCATATATAGGGTACTAGTGCACTGTTGAGATGGTGTAGAATAGTGACATTATGCCTAAAAAGAGTCTCTTTCCAAAAACATATTCTAGTCCTAAAATTTCAGTATCATTGTGTATATGAATATTTCTCTGGAATGCTACATAAAATTTAAGAAAGAACCATAATAAATACTGTATAATTACTTGTCTTACTAGGTTATTTGGTAAGTTTATAATCATGAATGTTGTTCAAAATGAAGCTTTTACCAGGACTTTAGGCATTGCACTAAATTTACCTGAAATCTAATATTAATGAAGAATTGTATTAAATTCAGAACATATATTTTAAAATAATTAATTTCTTCTACAGGATGTACTGACACTTAATTGTCATCATGTAATTTGCTGTATTGCATCTTGTGTTGAAGATGATGACATGAAATGCGGAGAGATGGGAACTTCTCACAGATTTCAGGTAATCATATTAACCAATAGCATATTGAACATGCTACATGTAAGGGAGACAACTAGTCAGTTATTCAGTCTTCATGAATGAATGCAAACTTTACTAGACATTGAACTTTTAATGGACCAAAGAATGTGCACACATATATGAAATTTGGCGAAAAAGCATAATTATTGAGAGTGATTAAAAATAAAATATTTACTTTTTTGTTCCAAAATATGATAAATATACCCACTGAAAAATTTACTGGAGTGTCGGACCACTGACCCTTTCAAATTTACCGAATTGACTGCCATTTTGGTGGACTCGATCTTCAGACGGGGCTTAATTCAAAGACTGGTAATTCATGATCATTCAGAAGCATATTTTGACATTGAACATATAGATGTATTGATAGAGTTCCATGTCTGTCATTATAATGCATAAATGCTACAGAGTCTAATCCTTTTGGAAGGTATTCATGAATTTTTCTTGAACTGTTCTTGTATATAACTTAATGAATAAGCTCATGAAGGATGAATAACCATTTAACTGGGGATTTAAACATACTCAAATAAAGAAACAAATACATTTTACAATACAAAGAAAAGATGCTTACTTGGTAATTATATCTGTGATAAATCATGCCAAACTTTTTTTAAATAAATGTACATGTAAGCACAGGTTACTGAATCATGAATGGATAATAAATAAATGCATATTAGTAAAAAAGATTAAAAAAAAAAAAGAAGTCAATATTTATTTCTTATTCATTTATTTATTATCCATTCATGATACAGTTACCTGTGCATGTAAGTAGAATGAATAGGATAATTAATTTTATGACATGATATTGTTGAAAAGTTCAAAGAACACTGACATTCTTCTAAAGTTATGTTAATTACTACGATAAAAATGTAGTGACTTACGATAATCTGTGGAACGCTCCCCAGCTAGCTGCAGCTTTTAAAAATTAATTGATTTGCACATGTCGGATGGTAAATGCATGATTAAACCTTATTCGGGCAATAACTAGAGAACAATTTGACCTAAGCTCTTCAGATTTAGTTTGAAGGTTAATTGGTCATCACATGTAGATGCATGACCCTTATTGATTTTGAGGTCAGTTGGTCAAAGGTCAAGGTCATACTATCCAGTTTGCCCTTTAGGTGACATATGTGCTTCACAAACACTTCTTATTTATCATGTAATTTGTTAAGAACTATGAATTAAGTATTTATCATGTAATTTGTTAAGAACTATGAATTAAGAATTAATGTTTTATTTTATTTGTAGATTGATGAGATCTGGTGGTCGTCTCATACTGTGGGATGTTACAACAGAAATTAGGACCGTGTTAGAAGGTGGAATGATATCAACTAATGAAGTATCAATTGGTTGGTATACTCGAGTATTGCTATTTTATCAATTACTTATAATAGCCCGGGTATCTATAATGAGGTATATATAATGATTGTCCTGTCTATCTGTCAGTACAAGAACACTTGAATACTTAGTCAGTTATCTTCTTAGTTATACACACTTTAAGTTAATTACTTGCTTAATTATGTATGATGCGGGAGGAATGGTCCCACCCGGACATTTGCCACAAAATGAAAAAATTCAGCTGTTTTCAGGCCTTCATCGAATATTTTGACTACATGTATGAACTTTCTTCTTCTTAAAACTAAGGCAATTTACCTGTGAGTCGATAGGATAGGTCCGGGGGGGGGGATGAACTGATGACATTGTGTACTACCATCGATAACAACCAACCATTATTTGATCTATTTCTTGACAAGCATGCGACCGGGGGCTTATGTGTTTATTAAACTCAGCTTCTTGTTCAGTTACATACTATGACAGGCTCCTCTAACCAGTATTTACTTAACTCTTCCACATATGGAGTTATATAGTTTTGTTCAATTTTCATAGAAGGGTAGACCTGCCACATCCAAGATTCAAACCTGGATCTTAAATCTAGTGCACAGATGGAAGAACCATGTTCGTTGTATATCGTGAATCATTGAAAAAGGCTATTATTAAAAAAATATTGTTTGCAGTTATGAATAAGGCAACTTGTTAGCCATTATGACAATTCTTTATTCTAGCTTTTCATTTTTAGTAGAGTGCGAATTTATTAAACTGCCAAAACTGAATAATAATACAGTCACAGAGTGGTCAATTTGATGCCAAAAAAGAGGGAAATCAGATTTATTGAGCTTGGGGCCACTAGGGTCCCATAGATTATCAAAATTGTGGAAATCCACTAAAATGGCAGTTTTGACAGTTTAATCGCATTTTTATGATATTCAGAAATATGGTTCATGTAACTGAATAAAATTCTGAAATTACATTGTAGAAGTAAAGATGTGCGTGCCTGGTGTAGGATTTCACCATCAAGTCTATATGGAATTCTGATATCACTGTAGAGGTTATAAAGAAATAAATTGATTACAATAATTTGGATTGTTTTATATATTCATGAAGAACAAAAAGAATATTTCAAAACTATTTTATTGACATAAAGGAAAATATTGGAACAATAAAATCGTGAAAAGTAACATACATGAAAAGGAAAGTGAGTAAAACAAAATTATCACAACTATTTTATTCATATGAAGTGAAATAAAAACATGAAGAGGCAGTAATTAAAAAAAAAAAGAAAAAAATCGCCCCACAGAATCATGGCGAAAATTCCATAAGTGCATACACTTTACATGGAGTACAAAATGTGTAGGGATCAGCCTAGTTATCTCAGGTATAGACACACGGTACAAAATGTGAAATATCAAGTAATGATGTAATGATGAAATAATTTGACTATACAACAAAGCAGCCAACACACAAAAATCAAGGAAAAAAGTGCTACATGTACATCTGCTTATCACTACATAAAATTGTTCAACGCAAATAGGAATATCTGTGTTCAACATTATAAATACGGTATATATATATTATTGATTAGTTCATCCAAAAATATAAGGAGCCAAACATTTCTCATGCTGACTTTTTTTGGAGTGCTTGTGTATCAAATATATAAATGTATATAGCTATATACAAGTATCTGCCAAAAAAGTGACAAGTGTATACATATAACTAGGTATACATAGTGCATTTTCGACAAGTGTCAGACCAAGTGTATAAGACAATGTAATTGACTGGCTAATTATATGTTACTTAATATATGTATATGGCAAGTGACTAAATAATTGTATATTGATGTGCTATTTTATTAACCAGTCGAACGGCATAATTTCATGGTAGAGGCAAGCATTTACTTTTTTCTTTGATGCTGAATGTACATGTAGAACATAAAATGTAACAGAATATTCCCTTGCCGTAAGATAAACAAAAACTTTCGACTGTGGTACAAATCTAAAATAAATAAATGCATTCAGCGGCCATGTAATTATTCAGCTTTGACAGTTTAATAAAATCGCACTATACAAGGTAATTAAGTGACTGGCTTATTGTATGTTACATAGTGTATGCTACTTACTGTATATAATAAGAAAGTGACTGGCTTAATAAGTATATATAACTTGGTAAGTGACTGGCTAATTGTATGTTAAATAATGTATGTCAATTATTGTATGTTAATTAGTGTATGTTAATTAGTGTATGTTAATTAGTGTATATAACTTGGTAAGTCACTGGCTAATTGCATGTTAATTAGTGTATGTTAATTAGTGTATATAACTTAGTAAGTGACTGGCTAATTGTATGTTAAATTATGTATGTCAATTGGTGTTTGTTAATTAGTGTATATAACTTGGTAAGTGACTGGCTAATTGTATGTTAAATTATGTATGTCAGTTAGTGTATGTTAATTAGTGTATACAATTTGGTATGTGACTGGCTAATTGTATGTTAAATAATGTATGTTAATTAGCGTATACAACTTGGTGACTGGCTAATTGCATAACTTGGTGACTTGATGATACAAGATTAATGTGGTTTATTCCAATATTCAACATACATGTACATAATCCCAACTAATAGTTGATATGCAAAGTTGGTATAAAACACTCAAGTTTGTTATGAACAATCTAACTATTGATACAACCAACAGGTCCTGCTTTTATGAGGATCCTTTGATGACTGAAATTCTAGTTTTTCGACCACATACTAACACATTGCACATACTTATACCAATTATGAGGTCTGTTTTAAAACATAAAGGCGAACAGGTACGTCAAGTATACAAAGATAAACAGTATAATATGGTACATACCCTCTGGCTTGAACAGGGATGATTCAGCATTTTGGGTAGACACCAACACAAGAGCATCATGGGAAGACAACCAACACAAGAGCATCATGGGAAGACACAACCACAGGAGCATCATGGGAAAACACTATCACAAGAGCATCATGGGAAGACACTATCACGGAGCATCATGGGAAGGCACTGTCACAAGAGCATCATGGGAAGACATTGTCACAAGAGCATCATGGGAAAACACTATCACGGAGCATCATGGGAAGGCACTGTCACATGAGCATCATGGGAAGACATTGTCACAAGAGCATCATGGGAAGGCACTGTCACAAGAGCATCATGGGAAGACACAGTCACAGGAGCATCATGGGAAGACACTATCACGGAGCATCATGGGAAGGCACTGTCACAAGAGCATCATGGGAAGGCACTGTCACAAGAGCATCATGGGAAGACACAGTCACAGGAGCATCATGGAAAGACATTGTCACAAGAGCATCATGGGAAGACACTATCACAGGAGCATCATGGGAAGACACAATCACAGGAGCATCATGGGAAGACACTATCACAGGAGCATCATGGGAAGACACAGTCACAGGAGCATCATGGGGAGACACAATCACATGAGCATCATGGGAAGACACAGTCACAAGAGCATCATGGGAAGACACAATCACATGAGCATCATGGGAAGACACAATCACAGGAGCATCATGGGGAGACACTATCACGGAGCATCATGGGAAGGCACTGTCACATGAGCATCACGGGAAGACACTGTCACAAGAGCATCATGGGAAGGCACTGTCACAAGAGCATCATGGGAAGACACAATCACATGAGCATCATGGGAAGACACTATCACATGAGCATCATGGGAAGACACTATCACAGGAGCATCATGGGAAGACACTATCACAGGAGCATCATGGGAAGACACTATCACAGGAGCATCATGGGAAGACACTATCACAGGAGCATTATGGGAAGACACTATCACAGGAGCATCATGGGAAGACACTGTCACAGGAGCATCATGGGAAGGCACTGTCACAAGAGCATCATGGGAAGACACTATCACTAAGCATCATGGGAAGACACTGTCACATGAGGATCATGGGAAGACACTGTCACATGAGCATCATGGGAAGACACTGTCACATGAGGATCATGGGAAGACACTGTCACATGAGGATCATGGGAAGACACTGTCACAGGAGCATCATGGGAAGACACTGTCACATGAGGATCATGGGAAGACACTGTCACATGAGCATCATGGGAAGACACTGTCACAGGAGCATCATAGGAAGACACTGTCACAAGAGCACATATATATAGTTATTGCACGATTCTCCATTTTTTCCACGTTCTGACAGTCTCAACCATGCTACAAAATAAAACATTTTTTTGACTAAATATAAACAAACCTGTGCTAACACACACCCCTCAACAATGGACACTTGGCTACAACAGACACTTTGATTTTCCTCCGAAGAAAGAACTATTAAAAATGCTTTTTTACTTGACAACTTTACTTTTGAGCAACAAAGTTCATAATTATAGCATATGTAACCTGATTCGGGTGTACACGCACATTTTTAATCCTTATTTTAAACACTTGGTAAATTTGTTTATTCAATTTTAAATGCTCTAAATCATGTAACAGAAAACTAAATAAAAATGTCGACCAAGTTATCATATTATTTTTATAACATTTAAACGTTTGATAAGGAAACTTATGTGAAGTTTCGTAGGCATAATTAATAGATAGAGTCCAGATGGTGTTGTTTTGCTTTCCCAAATAAAACCTAGTATTTAAAATCAGTCAGTTATTTCCAGAAAGTTGTTAACAGTAAATGAAAATCCACTATTTAGAAGACAAGTTTTTAAAGGGTACAAGCAACTTTGTACTCTAATCTTAGATTGTCCTTTGAAAGTTACACAATCGACTCAAAATATCACCAAACATATAAAATGTTTGAGTTATCTCCCTTTGATAAATTATGAATTGTATTTATCTTAACTGATAGAAGTCTATGAAGTGGACCCCAGCTACTTTCGAAGTCAGTTAGGAACAAAAGAATAACCACTTAAGGAACAAAAGATTTAAGAGGGCATAAAAAGTCAAGAATAGAGCACAACTGTAGTGATACAAATATCCTGTTTAACTTACTTGTATTTTGTCTTCATATTCTGATAATCTAGTTGATCTTTTTCCATCATGTCTTTGTACAAAGTCTCAATATCATTTCCTGGATAGATGACAGCATATCCTGGTTTGGGTAATACAACATCGTATATTGCATAATCACCTGAAAATATATACACACAAAATCTCTGACTAACATGCATTTCTATTCAATTCAAGATGCTGGAACATATTGAGAGTGGGTGGGAGAAAATGGATTCCAGAACTGATCATTGGTATGGTATAGGTTTACTATCAATGCAAGCTAAAAACAAGATATGCAACAAGTTTAGTGAAGATCAGTTGATAAATGGTCGACGTAGAGGGTGACACTGCAGTTTTTGGTCAATTTTCAATGTATCAAGGGGCAAAACTTGGGCGATTGTGCTGGTCATTGGACCTGACCGAGATCTCATGCCCATGAATATTTCCAACAAGTTTGGTAAAGATCCAACTAAAATCTTTGAATTAGAGAGCGGAAACTGTTGTGGACGCTGCCTGCAGTAGGTGTTCCCGATTAATACCTATGTCCCGTTTTTTCCCAAACGGGCGTATAAAAAGACAGTAGCTTAAAACCTAGGTAGTATCCTCCTGATTGAAACGAGGTCCACAGCATTATAGTTTCTCATGCTGTGTTTAACTAAACAACCATAGCAACATCTTAGTAAAATATACATGCTTATTATTGACCTGACACATTAATATTGGATGGCTATCGGGGTATAATGTTACTTTCTTTATTAATATAATTATGTATCATATTTAAAACACAATACAGAACAGAAATTTATTATGATATAATACAATATTATTATAGTCAATCGCCAAATCGCTATAGGCGAGTCTAAGTCGAATCTGGCGAGTTATAATTCTCAAATTGGCAATAAAAATCGCCAGACAATTTGCTATCTGGCGATTCTAAGCTGGCCTTGTTTTAATCCAATACTTAAATCTCCAATACGCACTTTTACACTGCAGACAGCGGTAATTAATATGAATGTCAAGAATTATATGTACAACGTCATAGTAGTAATTTAATGACTATAATGATAAAAGCAACCACCAAACAGCTCAGAGAGGCACTTCCGGAAGAATGGGTTCGAATCCCATAATTTAAGATTCGACGGCTTATTAGAAGCATGAGGAGCCGATGTCAGGTTGTTTTTGGCGCACGAGGACACCGGTCTCTATACTGAACACAAAAGTTAGCAATTAAATCTCTCCATCGGCACGAGATAAGTACAAGGACCTCGACAAAGCCTCATTCTTTGTACTTATCTCTAAGCCTCGTGTGAGATTGCCTTAACCACAACCCAACGCAATGATATATTTACTATTTCCAGCACCACTATTTTTTAGTAACTTTTACGGATTTTTCTATCCAGTTACTGTTTGGTGATTTCATAATTAGTGTTAGAACAAGTTATATAATCATTTGATTAATGATTATACACAACATCACTTCTTACCAGTACTTAGTGCACTTCGCTCATTCACCGTCACCTCATTGTATCATAAAGAAAACAACAAACGTTCATACCGAAAGATATATAACCATGGACTTAAAAAAGAAATTGAACTGCCTATTTAAGAAGAATTTTTCCAGCATTGGATGGATCATATATATTTTATTAAAATGTAAGTAAAATATTCTTCTTATCATTCTGTTAAAAAAAGCTTTAAACTTTAAAAAAAAAAGTTTTTCAAAATAGCAAAACTATAATTCTACAATTTTAGATAGATGTCATTTATACTCGAACAATATAAATTTATTTATGATTTTTTTCTGATCAATAGGTTATTGATAACTTATGTAAACTATCTGTACAACACAAAAATGAAGTTGTTCTGGTCCAGTGGTTAGTGCGCTGAATTTGTGACCTGGCGATCTGGGTTGGATTCCAGTGCATGTATTCACAAACCAATTAAGATGAAAAATTATATAAGAATAGCGAAATTATCTTAGTCTTCGCCAAGTTTTGCTATCTTTGTAAGATTTTTAATAACTTTCGTCTTAGAGTGAAAAATCTTTTAGATCGATGATTTTTATCTATAAAACTGTTGTCAAAATAACGTGTCAATTTCACTTATAAACATTGTGAAAAGGTTCGTTTGCCATCACAAGATTTGCAGAGATTCAGCAGAATATAATAGACCTTTATCGGACAAGACCAGCGGACTGGTACATTTAGCGACGCCTTAAATCACTGACATAACCTTGTAAATTCATCTATAGTAAAAAGAGGGTCATGATGGCCCTACATCGCTCACCAGAAAGAATACCCTTAAGAGACAATGTTTTTCTTTTTTCCTATATGAGCATATGTAAATTCAAGTGACTCCGAGGTGGGGCCAATTTTCAACACAGGGCCATATTATGAACAAACTAGGCAGAGGTCCACTAGACGATGCTACACACCAAACATCTAAAGTCTAAGCAATTAATAGTTCCTGACAAGCATTTTTAAACAAATCCTATATAATCCTTTATAAAGATAAGTAAACCTCGGAGCGGGGTCAGTTTCGACCACAGGGCCATAATTTGAACAAACTTGGTAGAGATTCACTAGACAATGCTTCGGACAATATTTTACAGATTTTCCTATGTAATCCTATGTAATGTGTCAATCCCAATGCGAGGCCAATTTTGACCACGCAGCCATAATTTGAACAAACTTGGTAGAGGTCCACTAGACAATGCTACATACATAATATCTAAGCTCTACATATAAGCCTTGTGGTTCCGGACAAGAAGACTTTTAAAAAATGTTCTATAAATAAGCCTATATAAAACGAGAGGGCCATATGTCCCTATAACTGATCACCAGAAAAAAGATCTTCTGAACAGAACATTTTTCACTTTTTTCCTATATGAACCTATGTAAAATCAGGTAAACCACAAGGCGGGTCAATTTTGACCCCTGGGTCGTAATTTGAACAAATTTTGTAGATGTCAACCCGACAATATTACATACAAAATATATAAGCTCTAGGACAAAAAGATTTCTTAAAATTCCCTTATATATCTATCTATGTAAATCAAGTTACCCCAGGGGCTGAGCCAATTTTGACCCTAGGGCAATAATTTTAACAAACTTGGTGGAGTTCCATTAGACACTAAACTACACACCAAATATCTAAGCTCTAAGCCCTGTGCTTTGTGACGAGAAGCTTTTTTTTAAGTTTTTCCTATTTGTTGCCAAAGCAACCAGAGTTTTAATGAAATTTAATTCTTTGAAAAAATTTAAAAGGGGGACCACCAAAGGTACATTCAAGCAAAGTTTGGTTGCAATCGGCATAGTGATGTAGGAGATGTTGTTTAAAGTAAAAAGAGGGACATGATGGCCCTATATCGATCACCAGAAAAAATACTAATTACAAAATCAATTGACCCAGTGGACAGTCAATTTTGATCCCTGGGCCAGGATATGAAAAACTTGGTAGATGTCTACTAGACAATGTTTCACACCAACCATCATAGCTCTAGGCAGATCCTGACATAAGGATTTAAAAACAAGAGGGCCAAGATGGCCCTATATCGCTCACATGACAATCAATGTTCACTCATTAAAATATTGTTTTGAACCGGTGACCTAGTTTTTGACCCCAGATGACCCATGTTAGAACTTGTCCTACATAATTATCATTAAGACAAACATTCTGACTAGGTTTGGTGAAGATACGATCAAAATTTGACATCTACAGTGTTAATAAGGTTTTCCTAAGATTTGACCTTGTGACCTGGTTTTTGACCTAGATGACCCATATTTGAACTTGTCCTCAATATCATTAAGACAAACAATCTGACAAGGTTTGGCCAATATCCAATTACAACCATGACATTAAGAGCTTTTACAAGATTATTACCTAAGATTTGACCTGGTGACCCAGTTTTTGACCCCGGCTGACCCATGTTCAACTTTGACCAACATATCATTGAGGCAAACATTCTGACAAGGTTTGGTGAAGATCCAATTAAAACTGTGACATCTACAGTGTTAACAAAGTTTTCCTTAGATTTGACCCGGTGACCTAGTTATTGACCCCAGATGACCCATATTTATACTTGACCGTTATATCATTAAAACAAAGATCCAATAATAACTGTGAAATCTACAGTGTTAACATGGTTTTTCATAAGATTTGACCTAGCGACCTAGTTTTTGACCCAAGATGACCCATGTTCGAACTCGTCCAAGATATTATGAAGACAAACATTCTGACAAGGCTTCATGATCATCCAATCAAAACAGCGACTTCTAGAGTGTTCACAAGGTATTCCAGCAATTTGCCCTAGTGACCTAGTTTTTCACCGGAAATGACCCAATATCAAACTTGACCTACATATTATTAAAATAAACATTCTGACAAAGTTTCATGAAGATCCAGTCAAAACAGGGTTTTCTAAAGTGTTCACAAGGTTTTCCCTTATTTGGCCCTGGTGACCTAGTTTTTTACCCAAAATGGCCCAATATCGAACTCGTCCGAGATTTTGTTGATATTAACGTTCTGACCCAGTTTTGCTAAAATTGAGCTAAAAATGTGGCCCCTAGTGTGGTCACAACATAAAGTTTGACGACGCACGACGCCGGACGCCGGACGGAGAGTGATCCTAATAGCTCACTTTGTCACTTTGTGACATGTGAGCTAAAAACTATATGAGCCTGTGTTAAATCTAGTTACCCCCGAGGCAGATTTAGACCCCAAGGTCATAAATTGTACAAACCTGGAAGAGGTCTACTAGATAATGTTACACACCAAGATATCTTAGCTCTAGATATTGTAGTTTCTGACAAGAAGACTTTTCCTGTATAAGCCTACATATTTAAAATCAAATTACCCCAGGGGTCATAATTTAAACAACTTGGTAGAGGTCCACTAGACAATGCTACATACAAAATATCTAAGCTCTAGGAATTGTAGTTTCTGACAAGAAGATTTTAAAAATTTCCCTATATAAGTCTATGCAAAATCAAGTGACCCCTGGGTCAGGGACAATTTTGACCCTAGGATAATAATTTGAACAAACTTGGTAGAGGTTTATTTGAAGATGCTACAGACCAAATATCTAAGCTCCATGCATTGTAGTTTTTGACAAGAAGGTTTATAAGTTTATCAATCTATGTAAAATAAAGTTACCCCTGTGGCGGGGCCAATTTTGACCTAAAGTCCATAATTTGTTCCAACTTGGTAGAGGTCCACTAGACAATACTACACACCAAATATCTAAGCTCTATGCCTTGTGGTTTCGGACAGAAGGCTTTAAAGGTTTTTTCCTATTGATTGTCATGGCAACCAGAGTTTTAAATGAATTTTAATTTTTTGAACAACTTTGGTAGAGCTTCATGCAAGGAACCTCCATGTAAATTTCGTTGAAGTTGGCCAAATGCTTAAGAAGGAGATGTTGTTTAAAGCAATTGTAAACGGACGAACGCATGCTCGTACGTCCGGGCGACGGACAACACACGATCACAATAGCTCACATTCCGCAGTTTGAGCTCCGTTGAGCTAAAAAAACAAGAAGTATAAAATGTGTCCCATAATATAGCATAACTAGTTGATGAGAGTATCACGTGACCTGGGTGTACAAATTGTCGCAGCATTAACTGAACATTACACGTAAATGATCTTGTTTTACAATAATTTGTTTAACAGAAAAAGACATACATTTTGTATTTAACAAAGAGAAACCTATTGGATATAAACTTTTACAAAATGACACCGGAAACCTCAGATAAGACCGACATGTTGCACACACAGAACTTGAGACTTATGAAATGCAAAGAAATTTTTTACATGTATAATAAAATAAAGGGTAATTAGCATCAATATTGCATAAAAGATAAAATCTATGTTGCCATTAGAAATACTAAAAACTAGATGGCGTCAGCTGGTTCTTATAATATCAACTTAAATGACTGCAATCCTGTAATGACAAATGAAAATGATATTCATAGAAATTCATTACAAAGAACACAAGATGATGCGTTCAATACACCACACGCTCCTGCACAGTTTAATAATACTGTACATATAATTGCCCTATATCCGATATATTAATAATTTCATTCAGGAAAATAACCAAGTCCCATAACTACACCAAAATGTGTGATAACAACCAAAACCGATATAGGTATGCATTGTTGGTGATAGACAAAACGGTAAAATGTAGATGACCAAGCTACATGTATTGATGCTAGAAGAAAGAGTATAAGAAATTACCCATTTAATGTAGCGATTCTGGCTAAAACAAGTTATTCACAAAGATTTAATATCATACTTTAATACCAGGCAAAATCAATCCTAACCGAACGCGCAAAAATGGTGTTTATTGCGATAAATACTGCACCCTTTTATCGACTTTATCAGCGTTAACCATCTCAAACGTGTTGCGCATTATATTGGTACGATCACAGGTGGCTGTATCAGTGTTCGGGCCACACACACAAAAAAATCCCGTCACTAAGCTTATATTACTATCAAGGTAAAAGCCCACTATATGTCTATACGCCAAACAATGTGGAACATCGCAACTCGTTGTTTCAGCATGAAATACGTGCGCTGAAGGAAAATAGCTTTTTTGGTGAACCAAACACTGATATAGCCACCTGTGGGTACGATATGATACTATTAATTTGTTAATGATAATTTGTTATTAAATTTCTTACTAGACATCAAACCTGGGCGTGGTTTTAAATATTGAACCGTATACATTCGCGATTAGTTGGCTATCAAAACTGAACGGGATGCATCAATTCATCGATTTTCTTGGATTTCATGACGCGATAATGATCTCACTTTTATAATTATATACAATGTAGCTAATTAGTCATTTTCTAATTAAGATTGAGGCTTTATTTGATGACGGATTTCAAAGCAGTTTTCGGTATTTTGCAGCGGAAATATTAATCTAGTGAACCGTATTGGTTTATTGAAGACCAACCAAATGTACTATTTGTTCTAAAACACTTGCTACGGACAATGGATTTATTTCAGTATGTAATTATGTTTTAGTTTTTAAATCTATATATCGGTGAAACTTGATATGACCAGACATCCTCTCCCGATACCTTAAGATTGTGTTCATAGTATATACAATATAGCATAAAAATGCCATTGTATGTATGTGAAAAACAACAACAAAACTTCCTGATATTGAAAAGATATCCCTAAATGATACAGAAAGAACATTTGTCTCACATTATTCAGGATATCTGCCAATAAGAAATTTAAGTAGCCGTAAAACGACATTTAATATTTTGACTAGAAGTTATATAGAATGTTCCATTGTGTACAATAGTAAAACAGCGAAAGTTTCCAAAATCACTTCTAATGGCCAGAACTGTGCACATTTGATCCGGCATTTAGTAAACAATTTAGCTTGAAATTCAAGATTATTCGGTATGGGTAGAAATTTATAATGTGTGGTTCTGATTTATATGGTTTACAATTATTCTGTACCCAAAACAAATTGTAGCTTTAAGGTAAAAATCTAATTGAGGTTAGTAGATATAACGGGATGGATTTATAATAGTCAAGCTCTAATTGAGGTTAGGGGATACAATGGAGGGATTTATAATGGTCAAGATCAAATTGAGGTTAGGGGATACAATGGGTGGACTTATAATAGTCAAGCTCTAATTGAGGTTAGGGGATACAATGGGTGGATTTATAATAGTCAAGCTCTAATTGAGGTTAGGGGATACAATGGATGGATTTATAATGGTCAAGATCAAATTGAGGTTAGGGGATACAATGGGTGGATTTATAATGGTCAAGCTCTAATTGAGGTTAGGGGATACAATGGATGGATTTATAATAGTCAAGCTCTAATTGAGGTTAGGGGATACAATGGATGGATTTATAATGGTCAAGATCAAATTGAGGTTAGGGGATACAATGGGTGGATTTATAATGGTCAAGCTCTAATTGAGGTTAGGGGATACAATGGATGGATTTATAATAGTCAAGCTCTAATTGAGGTTAGGGGATACAATGGATGGATTTATAATAGTCAAGCTCTAATTGAGGTTAGGGGATACAATGGATGGATTTATAATAGTCAAGCTCTAATTGAGGTTAGGGGATACAATGGATGGATTTATAATGGTCAAGATCAAATTGAGGTTAGGGGATACAATGGATGGATTTATAATAGTCAAGCTCTAATTGAGGTTAGGGGATACAATGGATGGATTTATAATGGTCAAGATCAAATTGAGGTTAGGGGATACAATGGGTGGATTTATAATAGTCAAGCTCTAATTGAGGTTAGGGGATACAATGGATGGATTTATAATGGTCAAGATCAAATTGAGGTTAGGGGATACAATGGGTGGATTTATAATGGTCAAGCTCTAATTGAGGTTAGGGGATACAATGGATGGATTTATAAGTCAAGCTCTAATTGAGGTTAGGGGATACAATGGGTGGATTTATAATGGTCAAGACCTAATTGAGGTTAGGGGATACAATGGATGGATTTATAATGGTCAAGATCAAATTGAGGTTAGGGGATACAATGGATGGATTTATAATGGTCAAGACCTAATTGAGGTTAGGGGATACAATGGGTGGATTTATAATGGTCAAGATCTAATTAAGATTAGGGGATATAATGGGTGGATTTATAATGGTCAAGATCTAATTAAGATTAGGGGATATAATGGGTGGAATTGGAATGGTCTCATACACTTAACACTTAAGTTTATCCTACATATACTCAGTAATTTATAGGCCCATATATGGCTTGATTCACCGGGTCAATCTATCGAAAAGCCAGTCATATATTTTATCGATGGCTGACTGCAGGAATAAGTTGATCAAGTTTAGATAAAGATAGTATATGAAAAAGCTTGATTGTTAGCAAAGTAGCTCATTATTCAATGCAATGTAAACAGATGAGAAAAACTAACCAGTGAAACACATCAAACATGAAAATTACTTAAGGTGATGTCACACTACAACGCATTGGCCTAACGTATGTCGACGTTTTGACGTTATGATTGTCGTCGTACTCGTTAGAGGTTCGTTTTATGTAATTTAGAAACACGCTCACACACGTTGGTATACATTGTCGAGTGGAAGGGCCTAAAAATATTTGTACATGCACAAAACTTTCAACGAGTGCCGAACGTATATTCATCGGTTATACATACGTTAGACGAGCGGTATTCATTCGTTATTCGAACGTTCACCAAACGCTTTCAAGCGTAAGTTCGCGTAAAGGGTCTGTCACACTACACCGAACGCTAGCGAACGTCGAAAACATCAAAGAGAAGCCGCCTTTCAGACGCACACATAGCTTTGTCGAACGCGTTTAACGAATGTTTTTAAAAAGAACCAACACATAAAGGCGACGAAAATAAGGGCGAAGCTTTTTGAACTGTATTTCATGTATAGAGAAAATTTACTAATTAATTTGGAACTCATATCATTCGTAACATATCTGACTCTGATACTGAGCGCGTACAATTCGCTGTTTTGCAAAACGAACAAAATCTTATAAACATTGCACAATATGTTGTGTACCGAAGTAGGAGTAGAAGATGGAAGAGGACAGTCTGGACATGCCAAAGTCTTGGATCGGGAGGCGATGGCAGTTTAAAAAATATGAATACTGCTCTAAATCGATACTAATACGTTTTGAGCAGGTTGCACACGTGTTCTTCACTCGTTATGAACGTTATGCACACGCCTAGCACACGCTAACAAAATTACGTGGAATTCTGTATTCGCTGGGCGTAAATAATGAAACGTCTCTCGGTCGTTACTCGACGGTTATGTATTCGTTAAACGCGATCGGCAAACACTGTGCGCCTGAAAGGCGGCTTCTTTTTCACGTTTTCGACTCTGTCAGCGTGCGACACCGTATTAGACAAAATCTAATACGTTCCGCACATGTTGGCCTAATACGCTGTAGTGTGACATACCCTTTACTAACCAAAGTCAAGACAATATTTCAATTTTAACGAAGTGTGCCAATACCTAACTTGTCAAATAATTTACTGATACAAATGAATTTTATGTATATTTCATGACAATTCATTACAATTTTATACCTCATGTGTAACCTTGTGTAAAATGGCAATAGAGGGTAATAATTCAGGAGTTATTTAAGAAATCATGTCCATTTATCACAAATGGTACCATAAATATATGTAAGTATATACACCATGAATAAATGAAGTTCAAAATGCCTTTCTAATGTGGGATATTCATATGCTTTCCAAAATCACATCTGTGATTGACTTCAGCAAGGAAAGGGAATGAAGACAGCTTACTAGTATCTAATTTTAACACAAGAGGGTCATGATGGCCCTATATCGCTCACCTGAAAAAATACTATTTGAAAATCAATTGATCTCTGGAGCAGTAAATTTTGACCCCGGGGCCAGGATATGAACTTGGTAGAGGTCTACTAGATAATGCTTCATGCTTTAGAATTAGATGTTTCTGACAAAAAGATTAAAAAAATATATTTGTAAAATCAAGTTACTGACGGGGCAGAGCCAATTTTGAACCCAGTGCCATTTTTTAACAAACCTGGTAGAGGTCTACTATATAAATCTATGTTAAATCAAGTTACCCCTGCAGCGGGGCCAATTTTGACCCCAGGTCCATAATTTGAACTGACTTGATAGATATCTACTAGACAACACTTCACACCAAATATATAAGCTCTAGATCCTGTGGTTTTGCAGAAGAAGATTTTTAAAGTTTTTCTTATTGGTTGCCAAGAGTTTTTAATGAAATTTAACTACATGTATTACAAATGTATATCATTTTTGGTGGAGCTTAATGCAAGGAACATCCCTGTAAGGTTTCGTTGACATTGGTCAACAGCTTAAGAAGGAGGTGTTGTTTAAAGCAATTGTTGACAGACGGACGGACGCCCGCACGGTCGGACGACGGACAACACACGATCACAATAGCTCACATTGAGCGCGTTGTGCTCTGGTGAACTAAAAATGATCAGCCAGAAATAGACCATCATACATGCAAATAAAATGTCTAATTCATGATACCATTTATTAGTGATCGCCCCATTTTCTTATCAAATCAGTGCCAAGGATTTCTATTTGTTTATTTTATTTTAATAGAATATAAAACCTATTGTTACAAATCTTATAACTTTGAGCCTAAAAGTGTACAAAATGCATTTTCATGAATTCCAGATCCCTGCTTATCAGTACCGATCATCCTGGTAGGTTGCCTTCTGTTTCTCACTGAAAACATGATGCCACTAACCAAACCAGTCATGAATTTACAGCCTGTTCAAAGGTTCGAACTTGAAGACATAAAAGCAAACCAATCAGTGTATATCTATCCATCAAACAGACCAATCTTATGTGTGAGTTTTGTAGGTCGTCTTGGTAACAAGATGTTCCAATATGCCTCTACTTATGGTATTGCCAAACAGAACAATGGAACATTACGCGTGAGCATACATGACAGTATATCGCAAATCTTCAACATTTCAAGCAAGAAAGTTGCAAATAAAACCTACTGTCAACATGTATTCAATAAATTCGAGAACAAACACTGTGCTTATGATCCAAAAATGTTGAATATAACCAAGAATCTAACTAAGTTACACTATTATCTTCAGTCCTGGAAATATTTTCAACAATATGAAAAAGACATTCGTCAAGAATTCAAATTTAACAAAAAAATATCGAATTATGCAACTGAAGTATTCATGAACGCGACAGAAAAAACAAATTATTTTCATAAGAATGCAACCTATGTTGGCGTACATATTCGCAGAGGTGATATGTTAAACAGAAAGACAAACAACAAAACACATCTATCCGATTATAACGTTCCTCCTCGATCTTACATAGATAAGGCAATACAGTATTTCCAGAAGCGTTACGAGAAAGCGACTTTTGTATTCTGTTCAAATGACATGAAATGGACAAAAGAGCAATATGGCCAACACCAGCATCTTCTAAATATATCATTTATACATGAAAGTCCAGAGGTAGATTTAGCTGTGCTAGGAATGTGTAACCATACCATTATGACCGTAGGGACCTTTGGCTGGTGGGGAGCATGGCTGGCAGGAGGGGAGGCCGTCTACTATAAACATTATATAAAGGATGATAGTTTTCTTCGTAAACAGTTCAGTGAAGATTTCTCTGACTTTTTTTTACCAGGATGGATAGCAATGGAATGAATTGTGGACTAGCTGTGTCGTGACTTATCATCTCTCAAACTTCTCATAGAGATGCTATCATTCCTTTGTGGAGGTAAATAAAGACATCCGCAAGTTTTTCATAGAATAAAGTTCACCATCTCTACTTTGTGGAATGAACAATAACTAAGGAAAAAAGACAGACCAAAGACACATCTTTACTCATCATGAATGCATTTTGATTCCCCCTTGCTTATTTTCTTTTTGAATTGTTGACTGCATGATTGAATATTGTATGAAACCCTCACTTGAATACGAATAGTTACATGTCTATAAATAATTCTAAAACTATGGTGGAGGGTGTCAGTTGTATTATACGTCTCTGGTGTGGGCAATACTTGTTATCTATACTTTTTTCTACAGCTTATATTACGAACAATTAGTTTATCATTTTGGGTCTAATAAGCTTATAAATGTATCAGTCGTACATCTGTATTAGTTTCTGTTTGTTCTATAACAGAGGAACCCGATGTGTTTTCCTCCCCTGCATACTTTACAGCAAGAAATTGGTTTCTAAAACCACCATCGTATTTCTTTCAATATCATTGAAAAAATACTATTTATAGAACAACTGTGTTGATAATTATTTTATTCAAGCGCATGCGCACGTCACTTCACATCTTTGACGAAAGGTAATGTGCTAGATTCTGCTTGAAGTTTATTAATTTTGTATTTGTTTGTTAAGTGTCATGATAAATATAACATCACATAACAATCAGAATATTTAACATACACAATTATACACTTGATACATCAAAATATTCAATTTAGTGAAGTTTTGCATACCTGAAGTTTTTTCTCAATGCTACATAAAAAGGTCCAATGTAAATTTAAAGGGTCAAGAGAAAAGAACTCGAAGAATTGTTAACACGCTAAATTTCAATCATAATGAATAAAAGAATACAGTAACACAATGACATTATTGATAAGTAAATACAATGTATATGAAGAGTACATTTTAGAAACACTACAGAAAACAATTGAATAAAAGCATCCCTGGATTTCGTTAAAAAAAAGAAAAATAGGTGTATCTCATTTTCAACATTTTTGAACACTAGATATGTATTTGTTTATTCAATTTTATATGTTCTAAATCATTTAACAGAAAACGTAAAATCTTACCTTAAGGCCATCACTTGTCATATATTGCTGACTTGGACTGACTGTGTTGGTATAGTTACTCAAGGAGTACAATATACCAAAGTTGTCCAGACTGGTCCTTGGGAGAGTACCATAACACTAGCATTGATATAACTACTTTCTACGCTACCTGTAACCATAAAATGATATATTTATTAAGGAGCTTAAAACAGTATTACAAGAGAATTCGTACTCATAAATAGTTGTACCTCAAAACGGTAGAAATTACACAGGGTGTTGCGTAAAAGGTGCAGCATTCATAATCTTTGCACTAGAACTCGTCTGTATTATATTTTCATATAATTACAGGTTTGTCTTTCTAATCGATCGTTCTATATATAACGGCTTTAAAAATGCAAGTTTGGTTCACATGAAAATTACAGATGGTTTAATTCCATTATAGTAAGGTATTCCAAGCCTAATATTGTACTTTTCTGTCATATCTGCTTAAAGCTACGTAAAAATGTCAATATTGCAAAAGTAGATTAGCCCAGTAATCATTTATTCTTTGATAGTTACTTTAAAAATGTCAATTCATGACAATTTTTAATAACGCAAGAGTTGTTGCCCTTGATGAAAAATAGGAAACTACATGTATTAATTTCTGTAGATATTGCATGGTGACATATAATTTTCTTTATCAAGTAGATTAATAATGTTCTACTGCATCTTTTTACCAAATCAAATACATTGGAAACATATACGTTTTCAAGCTGTTAAGTGTATTACAAAATGTACATCTTGATATGCTTTCATGTTCTGGAGAATTTTACACGATACACGAAAGTCTCCAAACTTTGTCTTGTAAGGCAGATAGAATATGTCTGTCTTTGGGGACTTACATTGGAAATAAAAACAAATATTCATGATTCAGTCTTCTTTTAATGAAAATCATTGAATGATCTAAGTCAATATACGTGTAAATGCTGCTTTACAAGTTATGTCAACAGTTCAGACAAATGTTTCGCCGTAAGCGATATAATCCCGCAGGTACTTTTAGATCAACCCTCGAATAAATTATCTAAAGTCAGACAGCAATTTACGATGTCGGCCTATCTAGGGAAAGCACCACCAATATATTTCGTTTTGGACACATCGTCAGAAAACAATCTATAGTCTCTAGCTGCCCTCATCGGATTCAAATTAAGGCGTAAAAATGTATCCTTACTATATAGTAACCAGACCTACCCTAATTTTCCCCTTGACCCCAGACTTTTTATTAGGCCCAAGGAACGGTTCATCCCCCCCCCCCCTCTCTCTCGCTCTCTCTCTTTATCTTTCCAACACGCCCTCAAGCGCCCCGAGCCCCCTCTTGTATTTTAATGATTTTATCAAGAGAGGTGTGGGAATGATCATAACAATTTTGTGCAGAAAAGGGTACTCAATAGAGTTCAAGAACAGTATGCACTCACCGTCGGTCCCTGGACTTGCCGAAAAACGACGAAAATGCTCGAAAGTTGCCGAAAAACGTTCAAAAGTTACCGAAAAACGCATTATAGAAGATTAATTCTATGTTTCATGTAACATGTACACTATATCTGATAATCTGTGAAAATTTCAACAAATAAAATTCAGAAATAAGTATTTTATAAGCGTTTTATATATTTTTCCAGGAAACTTGAACGAGTGCAGTCCCTTGTTCATGATCAGGATTAGCCTCCCTTGACAATGATGAATTTGATATGATACAAGCCTAGTACATTCGTTTGAGATTGTATATATAGTACATTGTAATACAAAAGTGTCTTAATGATTTTTTTTTTGAATTTCGATTCACAATTGTTTTAAAGCATATATGAATGATATAATAAGCAAAATAATTTATAAGAATTGTACAAGCTTTATCAGATAATTACACACGAAATCTAGAAATTTCCTCTAAATTTATGGAATAACAATATGTATAGCGTATAAAAAGAGCAAATACTTAGTGTTAATGTGAGGTTTGTATGAACAATATTAAGTATTATCTAAAGAGGTTTAAAGAAATAATTAATCTAACATTCATTTATTGAATAGTTCAGAATAAAACGTATCAAATGTATTAAGAACATGAAAGCGTTTTGTACATTGTTATTTTTATCATTTATCATGATGCTTTTCTCATTTGTAATTCATAATCGCCATTGTGTAAAATTGTACATTTTTTATAAATTATTTTAATTATAATATCATTCATATATGTAATACTTTGGAAGACGAATATCATTTTTTACATTATGTATATGTATATATTTTATCTTTTTTATTTCCTTTTTATTATCTTCAATTTAATTATTATAAATATAAAAGTGCGCCAAACGTAACGTCACTTTTTGACGTTGTGATGTCATATGTTATGACGTCATGACGTCACACATATGTTTACCATCATTCCAATAATTATACTAGTTGCCTGAGGAAGCAAATTACGAAACGCGTAGCAACTTTATTTGAGTTATGTTTTCTTTTTTACCATAATAATTGTATATTTTATAGCAATAGGCAAAAAATGTTTATCCCAAAATAATGTGATAATTGTTTTATAAGATGCGATTTGACTGTGTTATGATGTCGCATCCTCCTTGCTCCATTTTTTACTGTGTAATTCACATTATGACAGATTTTAGCCAAGATACTTTTTTTTAAATATTTGTTATAATTATGATGATTGCACCGTTATGAACTGTTCTGGTCCTGATGTAGAACAAAACATTAAAATTTAATAAATGATATAAAATTAAAGTGGTCCGTTACATGTTTACCGGACCATGAAAAAGCATTGATCTTGTTAATTGTCATATCAGAGGGTGTAATTGACTGGAGTAGGGTGTTGATGAATATTGACACCTTTTATGGCACAACCCTTTTAATTAAGTTTTCATGAAGTGTATATCAATACGTTTGTGCTTATAAATACATTAAATAGCAAGAAACACCCGCCTGCTGTTGTATATTCACCGTAGATCTAAATCACCAGGTAAATTGCAACAAATTACCTATATATCTAATGAAGACAAGGGAAGTAACTCAGAATATGAGTGAAAAAGTAAGAAAACGCTTGTAAACATGATACTTAATTCTGAATTTTATTTCTTCAAATTTTCACAGGAGGTAGGATTTTATGTTTATGAAATAAAAAATAAGAAATTAATCTTCTACAATGCGTTTTTCGGCAACTTTCGAGCGTTTTTCGGTCCGTTTTCGGCATTTTAGGCGTTTTTCGGCAAGTCCAGGCACCCACTCACCGTGATTCCCTATTAGAACCACAGTACCTTCGGTGCTTTGATTTTATTACGTTTCTTTTCGGAACAAAGACATACGTGCGTTACTATACTGGTGGATGTGGAACGTGTTTTTTCGGAACGTTCGGCGTTCATGTCGTTTTGGCAGTATATTCCTAGCGTTAGCATAACGTACATTTTGTATTTCCTATATACATTACATACATGCTACTTTTCCTAGTCATAGTTCAGCACAAACAACGAAAAATTCATTTTACAAAAGTCTTCACAAAATAAACAAGAAGTATTTGTAAAACACGAATGGTCCCTAAAAGGCCAACTGGATAGTAAGACCTTGATCATTGACCTAGTGACATCAAAATAAGCAGGGGTCATCTATATGTTATGACCAATCTCCTAACCTTAGGTCAAATAGAGTTCTCTAGTTAATGCCCGCACAAGGTTTGGTTACGGACGAACGGACCGACCCACAGACATGTGTAAAGCAATATACATGTACTCCCTTTTTTAGGAAGGGGGAATAATAAATATATATACGTCTGGTAAGCATAGGTACCCCAAACCTGAACGAAATTAACGCACAAGAAATCAAACATTTTCGATAACATCCAATGCTCAATTTTCATTGGTCATAACATTTATTAACCAATCAAGTTTCTCGATAATGAAGTAACATAGCAACCAACAGCGACCAACTTACTATGCATTAAACACGGCGGTATATGGATCTTTATCAATCATAGAAAATTATTTTCTGTCTAGTTCTTAGAATCAAACGCCAGTAGACACATTTTTCCCTAACTTATTTAGCAAAATCTTATGCAAAATGACCGTTTTGGAAAAAAATGAAAATACGTGGTTCAACCACGACCAAGGTGGCACTGACTCGAACTTGGTTCAAAACGTTACAAATTTATTCCACGAACAATTATTTGTATTCATTGAAATAACAGTATAGAAGTGTGCAGATATCATCGCGTGAACACAGTTTAAAAATAAACAGAAAAGGAGTACCGAATCCATGGAATCGATATATTAAAACATTTTCAAAATACTTCATATAAATAGAGCACTACATACTAATATATAGTTTACTCTTGAAATAAGTTATCAATGCGCAATTATAATCACGGGGATTCAAAATTAAATACAATGGCGGCGACAATTAGAATTTCCTTTCTTTTCTTTTGGTTTTACGGCCGTTTTCAGCAGTATTTCGGTTATTAAATATTCTGGTGAATCAAGTTGTTGTCGAAAGCAATTTTTTTATACAACGTAGTATATTACTGTGCAGTTTTTTTCAATGATCAATATAAGAAGCGCGTGTACCTCTACAGTACATATTTTTTCGTCACAAAAATTAAAACAAAAACTGCATAAAAATTCTAAAGAAGAAAAATTATTGCGAATATCAAAACATACGACATAAAAACTTACTTTTTCAAGTATCTTGTGTCAAAACTGTATTTTTTTGGTCGCAACATTCCAAACTACCCACGTTTTGCAGAGCCATGTGGATAACTGCTGAATTATATTCAAAACGTACACGTCTATCTGCCAGTTCTACACAATATTTTAGCTTTGAATAGCATTTCAATTATACACGGATTATAAAAAGTGACGCGCAAGAAATCCGTGCAGCATGGATTGTATTTGGCGGGATCAGTACAATATTTGGTAGGAGTGTAATACCAGTCGTTAATTATAACTGGGATTCGGACTGCCGTCTTGGAGTTACGCGAACGAACCAAAAGATGTTGTTGACGATTCTTTTAGCATTAAATATGGTTTTATTTATCCACTATGGCTACCGTAATCTTACTTGTCTTCAGCGCACACAAATATAAGAACCGTGCACGCTGAATATAAAACTGATGATAATATGACTTCCCTGTTTGTTCATGTGCCCTTTGTGTACCTCATAATCAAAAACATTCAGTAAGGTAAAATGGTATAATTATTTTATACTAGACCTCTTTTAGACGTACATACAATGTATACGGCATGCATACCATAATACGCCAACCAATTATGTTATAATTGAAATTTGGCTAGTCGTACGTAATTCATTTTACGAATTTGAGATATTAGAAATAATTCTGTATGCTGCGATTTAGAATTTGTCTGACAACGGGAGAGGAGTAAAATTTCGTACGTTTTACAAAGGTGTAAGTTTATGTTTTGTTCTTTCAAGTTGAAATTCTTGATATTTACAGGAACGAAAAATGTGTCTACCTGGTTTTAAATGCTCAACTATTCTATTACGTAATGGATCTAGTCACTAAATAAAACAACCTTTTTAGCATTACAAATTAAGTAAAACCTCACATTGGTATCGTCTCCATATTAAGACCCCCTCATTACAGCACCCACTTATAGTAGGACAGGCTTTCAAACGAGTGCTTATTGTATCTGACTGGTAATCACAAGCCCCTTATTTCTGCGAGTTTAGATTCCACCAGGCATTTTCCACATGCGAGAAAGTTGTTCAACTATCTGGTCAATTCACCTAATAAGTTTTCCTGGACGGTATTCTAACCAGTACAAACTTACCCTTCAACAAGAACTGGCAACATCTCCACATATTGAGGAACATTGACATTTTTTGTTTAATTTTCATGGAAGTGTTTGATCTGCCACAACTGGGAATCAAATCCTGTTTACAAATCTAGTGCACTGGACCACAGCTGAAGCTTCCTAGATGTACTGACAGGGAGTAAATAACAAGGCAGATAATTAACTATTTTTATTTGTATAATAAACATAAGACACATAATATGGCTAATAGTAAAAATTACACAGTAAAACCTCCATTAGTAAAATCACACAGTTACAACCATCTTTTAATCATGACATTTCATTTTCATCCCAATTTATTAAAATTTCAACTATAATTTATCCGTCTCATTATTTAGAGCATTCCATTTATTTCTATCAGAGAATGTGTTTTAATGGTAGTATCAATGAAGAGGTTTCACTGTGTAGAACAATTAGGTCAATAAACTACATGACATTGACCCAATCTCATCCGATGTCTTCAGTAGATCACTTTCGTCGTCTACAGCACACTGGTGTTAAACAATCTCATATACACTTCCCTGTTTGCCCCGTCCGATATCTGCAGCTTCTGTCTGCTTCTGAAGGAATTCTGAGAGATGAATGCAAAATTTCAACCTATGTCATAATGTGGATGCTACCCAATGTGCATTAAGCTTGTATGACATACAACATCAGACCTGTCTACAAAGGACACTTGCCTATTTCGCAGGATGTCCTATGTACACAAGTTTGACTGTATAAATAGGCATCAATTTGATAAACAATCAGATATTATGTACAACAGAAAAAATCACTGCAGGACAAACAGTATCGATTCAATTTATGAATAATAAACAAACTACATGTATGTATAATAAACATTAGGCATAAAAAATGTTCGTTTATACTATATACTCATTAAAAATAGGGCAGTTAGGTATGGAATTTTTTGGGGGGGACTTTTTTTGTTATTCTTTAAAGTATATGAATGCGTAAAAAAATTTATGTAATGTTCCTTGGACCTCATAAGAAGTCTATGACATTTGGGGGGAAAGGCTGGGTAACCAAAAAAGAAATGATTTTTTACATGCTCATATTAAAGTGTTAAATTGAATATTGACTATTCAAAACAATAGCCAAACAATCTAAGACACACAATGCTATGAAAAAGAAAGATTATACAGTTCATATTCAATATTATCATTAAAATAATAAAAGGGAAAAAAATATCAGTTACAAGATAATTAAATAAAAAATCATTGAGACACGAATATAATCATGGTCTATACCATGTAAGTACCTGAGGTTTCAATCATTTAAACGATCTGATGTTTAAAATAACATAAGGCCCCACATTTTTAATAACTTGTTCGTCAGATTTTTTTCTGAAGAAAGCAAGCGAGTGAGCGAAATATTTTTTTAATACTATTTTTCTAATTTGGATAAAAAGAGAGCTGCAAATCTGATGAACAAGTAATTAAATTGGCATGGCCTCACCATAAGAAACATACATAAAATCAATAAAATATTGAATATCCTTTTATAATCAAAGCAATTATAATACGGTAAAATAAACAAAAAAGATGTCTTTCTCTTTTGAATATCTTATAAATTAAAGACATACAGAACAATGAAACTCCACTATTGGCTTCTGTTGAGCCATTGGTCCAATTTCCTTGCATAATAAGATCACTTTTGTTGGCGTGTTTTTTCACAATTAACACAATAAAAGACAAAATATACAACTTGAGCTGAAGATCGATCTCAAATCTCAGACCCATTTATCCCCTGTATTTTTTGTCATACTCAATTCCTGACAGAACAAGTCTATATTTGCATATTAGAAACTGATTGATAGTTCAGCTATCTACATGTATAGCTATCACTCGCTCAGCATGCATGAATTTCAATGCAGAGTTGCGGACTGAAGTACTACGTTTTTTTTACATCTGCCTCACAAAAATTGTTAAACTAGTTCCCATTCCATGATGCAGTGCAAGTCTATGTAAGTTCAGTTTCCATGAGTACTTTCAGTACTTTGATTAAGTTTGTCAGTATCATTCAAAGAAATACAATGTACATGTTTCAATTTAAAAAAATTATCACACATAACATCACATGCGCTTTATAGCCTGATAATAAATGTAAGATGTTTTCTAGTTAATAAATACTAAGATGAGTGAATGTATGACTTCTTAAGCAACATGCAACAAAACACTTTCTGTCAGTGCAAAAATAGGGTAAGATCTTGTTCAGGACTTATCACCTTGATGCACAGACTTTTATCATCGAAAAATTAATCACAAAAATCGTATTATTATCATCACAGGCTAATGAAGAGAGCTGTCTTCCAAGACCTGATTGCATTACATGGTGCATTATATTGAAGCATTAATGAAATGGTGATGATGAAAATGAAAAAGAATATACGCAAATAAATATATTATAGTCATAGTAAGTTGAACACACTAGACCAGCTCAGTGTTTTTTGTTTTTAATTTTTCAAAAAAAATAATTCAATAGCTCTATTTTTTTTTCAATATTTTTTATCAATTTTTTTTCAAATTTTTTTTTTCAATATTTTTTTCCCCGAATACTTTGTCCATAATAATTGACAGGGCATATATATTACATTACATGTGAGCATAACACACTTAACATTAAAACTACAACCAGTATTACAATGAAAAAAAAAACCCATACAAACTTGCCATTTAGAATAAAGGTATTGCAATTGTACTCAAAATAATTTGAATAAAACAAAAGGCTCATAAAAAATGAAGGAGCAAGTTATATACAAGTATGTATCATATATATCTAACACAGATCACAATAGGCTTAACACTTTAATAGTGTACACATAAAATAAATAATACATAAGACAAGTGTATTATAATGTAATGAATGAATTAGGATAAAAATAAAATGCGTGGAGTTGTAAGTTTGCATTCAGGCCCCATGAATATTATCAGACTGTCTGACAGAAAACATATATTAACATTACCCTTTGATCTCTGTGAATAGCAGGCTTTGTGTACACTCAAGATTTGACAATATTCTCAAACAAAGAGAATTCAGTCAGTAGCCATAGAATTAAAAAAAAGCTTCCAATTATTTTCATATGTTTTCAATACATGTGACAAATTTACCTATTTCAGACAAAATACAACTTTTTGGTAGAAAGGCTTTGAAGAATTTGGCAGTCACCAAATTTGGAAACAGCTAGTTTGAAAACATGTCAGGGTAACACATACAAAGTTTCAACTAAAAATTGAATTTTTGTGGGTTGGGGTCATGAAACAGGGGCTACTCAAATATAAAAATGGAAGAATTCCCAGAAAGCAGCAAACATCACATCCCGATAAAAGCGAGACCAGGCCCAGAGGTTATTAAACTTTAGAACTGTCTAAGATCTCAGATCTCAATTTCGTTCTCGATGCAAATGTATATCTGTTTAATGTTTAAACACGTATTCAGATCAATTACACTAACAGAAAAATGTATGATTAATATTTTAATCATTTTACCATAATTCCTTTGTTAACATAAATGAGACGAATCATGATGAGATTTGATTGTTGAGATTGACCTTAAGTATTATAAGCTCAGACCCAGGCCTGACATTATCAAACTTGAGATCAATTTCCAAGCTCTAATCTCATTTCTTGTCTTTTAATTTTCTAAGTTAATTATGATAAGACAGTATTGATATTAATCATACATTATTTTGACAGCTTAGTTGATCTGTATATGTATTTTAACATTAATAAACTCAATCTTTTCAGCCATAATACTTTGAGAATGGAACAGAGTTTCAAGCTCGGAGACGTTTTATTACCTTGTGGCCAAGTAACGGTAAAAATAAGGTCAGTTGCTATAATGAATGAAACATATGACAATGGCATACTGACATTAAAACATGATATATAGAGACAATGCATGATACATAACAATATGGAATGAAGGAAGGAAAAATAACAACAAATAATAACAATCATAACATTAAAAACATTCAAGGCAGTGAATTTAGGTAGCTCATTGCACATTGGGTAAATGTATACTGGCACTTTGTAAACATCAATGTTGGTATAAAATATACTGTCCATTGAAGTTAATAAGTAAAAGTAAAAGTTTGGCATCCAATAATAGTTTGATATTTTGCATTCATCTCTCAGTGGGGCATTTAAAAATCCGCTAACGGCCCATGCCTTGATAATGAGCCTTTGGAGTTTTTTGAGAAAGCGTTTTCAGAAAGTGGTTCATCACTCAGTTCGGAGCTGAAGCTGCAAAAATATGATAATTAAACATGTGTTTTATTGAGACTAGATAATATATAAACAAGTCAAACCTTTGAACCAAGACCACCTTTGATAAAGTCAAAATGAAACCTTTATGACAGGTGACCTTTATAAAGGTCATTTTATTTCAAATAATCAATGCCAGTTTTTAAAAAGAATGGCCTTTATTCACAGGTGGCCGCTAACACAGGTTTGACTGTATATTAGTTTCTAGCATTTTAACCATGGTCTTTGAAAGTCAAAGTATGAAATGTATTTTCCACTAGTTGATAATGATTCACTGAACAGCCTTCATATAATTAGAATATTAAATTACAAGACATTAGAGAAACTATAATAAGTCATTCATAAGGTTATCAATACAATATTATATGTTTGGCGTAACCATATTAATTCAGCAAGTACATCTGCAAGGTCCTACCCGCCTATGTAATTAAAAATTGACATAAGTGTCAATTCCTCCATATGTGAAGAACTTGCCGACTACTCGTAGAAGGTTAAGTTAGTACTGGTTAGAAAACATTCCAGGAAAACTGTTTAGGTGAACTGGCCACGGAATCTAACTGAAAAATTGTAGATTAACAGCCTTTCACCTACTAAAACGCAACATTGGTAAACTTAAAATTTCAGATGTAAAGAATTTGTGGAGTAATTTGTTTGTAGACACTGACAAGATATGATATAAAGCCAAACCTATGAAGCAATTCTGAATTAGAATCTAACTCCTTCCGCATGTCATCTACTGAAGACTTATTTTCCTCTAACCTGCAATAAAACAATAAATACACATTAAAATTAAAATGTGTCCACAGGACACAGATGCCCCCACTCTATTATTTCGGTTATGGTACACTTTTATGTAATACCAAAATCCATTTCAAGGGCAGGTAACTCCAGAGTCTCAAGCCTTTGACAGAGTTAAAACCCTTTATGCACAACTTCATATGCTGATAAACATTTCCGTATAATTCCATAACTCTGCCTCTAATACTTTTGGAATGGACAATGGAAAACCTATATGCCCCCCCCCCATCTTTCAGATTTGGGGTACAAAAAATTGAACTCGGGTACAGAACACAGTTCAAATATCAAACTCAGATATGGAACACAGCAAAAATTCCAAAATCAGGAAAGGACCAAAGTAAAAATCTACATCTGTCATGAAATTTCAGGAAAACAATAAAAAAAAATTGATATAAAATGCAAGGCACATACTTAAACAGAACAGCCTGAATCAGCTGATTTCTTTTCCGTTTACTATCCTCACGCGATCCGTTACTGGAAGTGCTCTCGGCCACACTGCTGGGAGACGATAGACTTCCAGACACATGACGTTTAAAGCTTGACGTGCTCGACATGAATTCATGATGCCTGGTACTCTCCATTATTCTTTGAAGATGTAACTCAAGTTCATCGTTGTATTTCAAACACAACTATAATTCATAGAAATGTAAATATGAATAAATAAGATTGAAATTGTGAAAATTATTCTTTAAACATTGGAATGGAATACGTGGGGATGGGATCAGCACAAAATTATGTATACTTACACGAAAAAGAAAGTGTGCACTTTTATATTGGGCATACATGAAACATCTAGATATAACTCATGTTGAATAATTATTCAAAACAATATTCTGACAATAATCCAATTTCAATTTACAGTATCATCTAGCCAATAGATTCTTGCACATTTTGATACCTTTGTCAATATTTTGCTTTTAAAAGTATAAAAAATTTCCTCCAACCAAGTGCACCCTTTCTTTTTCAAGTGAGTATATATTGGTTACTAAGTGGCCTCAGTAAAAGGATATTTATTCTTCGGATGTTTCAGTAATTAGATGGTATAATATTCGATGGTTTTAACAACAAAAATTCAACATTTAATACTGAGTTTGCTCACACTGTCCGTGACAATTTTAACAGAAGATATTACATCCTATGTTAAATTGTCCCAAACTCTGAATTATGTGGGGTAGCTTGCGGATAGAATATGGTAAGTATTAGTTAAGGTCTAAATGAAATCCAGGGCAGCTGGTTAGGATGACAGCCCGCCACAATATAACTGAAATAATGTTGAAAATGGCATTAAATAGGATGAAATAAACAATTACCGAGTTTAGTTTTGATATGAATCCCTCGAGTCTATCAGCAAGATTCACCAGCTTTCTTTCCAGTATCTGACTACTCTGTCGTACTTCCCAGCCCATCCTGAAATAAGTACTATATTGTTGGGAAATGGAAATTCAAATATAGCTAGCGGCCCAACTCTTTTATCTTGTTTTCAAATTTACATTCAATCATTTAAGTTGAGTTTTAATGGTAGATGTAGTTAAATGATATCACTATTGTCAGGTGTCATGGAGATGACTTTGACCCCATGCCACACTTAGACGAGGCTAATAAGTGTGACCTTGATAGAGCAGCAACAGGCATGGGAGTTGCATGTGACGCATCGTCTAATGATGATTAACATTTGTGATCAGTTATAATAAAATCCTACAATGAATGACAGTTACAGTGCAGACATTATTCTGGACAGACAGACAGACAGACAGACAGACAAAGTGACTCCTACATAGCCTCCACTGTTTTAGTGGGAGTGTGATAAATGGGTTTACCTGAAAAGGTGAAAACATGTTGGAAAAAGACTAAATATTGAGACAGTTGCATTATTAAGTTAAAGGTATAAAAACGAATGATTTTTATATTCAGGTGGTCATCAAATGAGATTTTACTGTAATAAATAGTATGTACATAAAACATATTTACCTGAACCAGGAACAAAACAGAGCAAACTGTGACTTTGCTCCTCTTAAACAATGGTCGTTAAATAGAGATTTAAGCCTGGTACAATTCTCACTCAATCGATTCCTAAAAAAACCCAAACTTTATTTTTGTATTAAAACTTTATATCATATAACAGTCACAAAGAGAGAATAAAAAGCAGTAGCACTATTAAATGCTTCAAATATATTAGTGATCAGTTTTGAATAATATTTTGAATATTTTGCTAAACAATCAATGTGCAAATTTATGAACACACTGGCATCCGCCATTATGAAGTATTTATCATAAATTGTTACATATCCAAAACTTTTAAATTAATGTAATGCATGTATAAGTGTAAATAATTCAGACTACAGAAGGATTTTTTAAAAAGATTTGAATTCACTTGAAAATGAAACATTTCAAGTAAAATCTATTTTTAAATTTATGTAATATCACTAAATATAATCAAGAAAAGAATTGACCGAGACCATAAAAAGGTCTAGGGTCTGCAGAAATAAAAAGGGTCTTTTGGGTTAGTGGAAACTATAAAAATAGAGATGAGAGATTTTACTTACTTTTCATACTTGTGAATCTGTTCTTCATTAAATGTGAGATTTGGACGTTTTCTGTCCTCTGAGAACTGTACTTTTATTTTTAAAATCACATCTAACACCATTTCCACTTTAGCCACACTGAAACATGATAAAATATATACATTCTTTTCACTATATAATGTATTTTTTTAAATTTGAATACAGCAGTTGAAGTATTTAGTGCTCCTTTCTGATATCTTAAGCATTGACTTAGGAATAGACCAGTAACTTGAAATCCCTTAAGGCTATTGCACATGATGTGATGCTTTAAAAGCAGTCAATGAGAATGGTTCATATAATCTGTGAGAACTGGTTACCCAAATGATGTAATAAATTATAAGTTTCAGCTAAAACAGTAATCTTAACCCTTACAATACTGGTTCTGACACTGCAAAGTTTTGGCCACCAGGATAGAGCCAGGCCTACATGCACATCTATGTAAAGCTGCTTACTGTTGGGTAACTTACTTCTAAATTTTCATTGTGATATCCCTTCAATTGACAATGGACTGTTTCAAAATGCAAGTCAGACAAGTCCATTCAAGAAAAATTAGCATATCTGTCTCAAAGCTTATCTCAGTATGCCAAAGGATAGCTACATTTAACTAAACTAACATCAAACAAAGAAAACAAAACTGAATTTTCGCTTCTTGTTTTACTTACAGACATATGTAATACGGAACAGTTTGCAATGGAAGCCAATACATTAAGCACAATTCACAAAATTGCTTTTTATGCAATTTAGCCGAAAAGCCATACAAAACAGACAAATACTTTTACAGAACAGAAATATCAAATAAGAATTATATTAACACAAAAAACATTCATTGAATTCTCTTATTTCGCACCTTGGAAATTATCATTCTGTATTTCAAATATTTGCATGAGTCAAAGCGTGCCAATCATAAATGCATGACATTATTATGTATTCAAGCCACTTCAGGTCATAAATAAGTAAATGGAAACAAAACAAGAGGGCCAAGATGGCCCTATATCGCTCACATGACAATCACTGTTCACTCATTAAAACATTGTTTTGAACCGGTGACCTAGTTTTTGACCCCAGATGACCTATGTTCGAATTTGTCTTACATATCATTAAGACAAACAGTCTGACTAGGTTTGGTGAAGATACGATCAAAATTTGACATCAACAGTGTTAATAAGGTTTTCCTAAGATTTGACCTTGTGACCTGGTGTTTGACCCTAGGTGACCCATATTTGAACTTGTCCTTAATATCATTAAGACAAACAATCTGACAAGGTTTGGCCAAGATCCAATCAAAACCATGACATTTAGAGCTTTTACAAGATTTTTACCTAAGATTTGACCTTGTGACCCAGTTTTTGAACCCGGCTGACCCATGTTCATCCTTATCCCACATATCATTGAGGCAAACATTTTGACAAGGTTTGGTGAAGATCCAATTAAAACTGTGACATCTACAGTGTTAACAAAGTTTTCCTAAGATTTGACCTGGTGACCTAGTTATTGACCCCAGATGACCCATATTTATACTTGGCCGTTATATCATTAAAACAAACGATTTGACAAAGTTTGGTGAAGATCCAATAATAACTGTGAAATCTACAGTGTTAACATGGTTTTTCATAAGATTTGACCTAGCGACCTAGTTTTTGACCCAAATTGACCCATGTTCGAACTCGTCCAAGATATTTTGAAGACAAACATTCTGACAAGGTTTCATGATCATCCAATCAAAACAGTGACTTCTAGAGTGTTCACAAGGTTTTCCAGCAATTTGCCCTAGTGACCTAATTTTACTACAGAAATTACCCATTTTCAAACTTGACCTACATATTATTAAAATAAACATTCTGACAAAGTTTCATGAAGATAAATTCAAAACAGTGATTTCTAAAGTGTTCACAAGGTTTTCCCTTATCTGGCCCTGGTGACCTAGTTTTTGACCCCAAATGGCCCAATATCGAACTCGTCCGAGATTTTGTTGATATTAACGTTCTGACCCAGTTTTGCTAAAATTGAGCCAAAAATGTGGCCCCTAGTGTGGTCACAACAAAAAGTTTGAAGACGCACACCGCACGATGCACACTGCACGACGCCGGACGCTGGACGGAGAGTGATCCTTATAGCTCACTTTGTGACATGTGAGCTAAAAAGCATATTTTCTGAAAATTACAAGAAACATGCAATGCCAAAAAACCAGCTTTTCACCATTTAAATGAGTGGCAACCATTTCCCTTGTTTTTAATGATAGTGACCTTGGCCTTAGCGCCCAAATACTATCATAATCTAGGTAACCATGACAACTAGCTGTTTACCAAGTTTGACAGCAATAAGTCAATAGGCCTCAATCTAAACAAAAGTTATAAAACAGAAACCAACTGTTTGATGTCACTGCTTGTCCCCCCCCCAATTTAGAATTTACCCTAATCTATTAACCAGAAAAATCTGTACCACAACATTTATAATTGAATATAAATTTAAATACAGAAAGCGTCCGGCAAAAGATATTCTAGTTGTTTTTCCATTCACTGAAGACAAATATAGATTAATTGTATGCATGGGGTCTTTTTTCTCTTGAATAAAAAACTAATATCAATAAAAAGTGCATTTTGAACTTTCTATTTTGTACCAACAATACTCAGTTGCTTCTTCAAGAACATAAATTAACCGAGCTTGTTTGGTCCATTCATTATTTAGCTTTTATCCTGGACAAATTTTGGCAAGTTTCTCAATGCAAGTCTGTTAGCACAGAGCAATTCCTTCAAAGCATTATTCTGTAATAGCTTTCTGTCTTGAGGACCACAGAGCCAAACAGAATTTAATATGAAACTGCAAAGGTCAGCGCTGGAATCAACCAGCTGAGGTGTTTGATAAATAACGCCTCCTAAACTGACACGAGCAACAGTTATTGCAGAAACAGATTTTCAATTCCAGACACAGTCAATTTTCCAAATGTTCAGATCAGATTTGGTTGAATGGTCTGGAAAAATGTAGCCATCTTGAAGAGAACTGCTCGCTGCTGCTTGGTAGAAAACATGTTAAGCTTGCCAAATGAAGCGATTCTTAGTCTTCCATGTAACACATTAAAGCAAGCAAGAAATTCTAATTTTTTGAGTTCCAAAAAGATAGACAGTCTCGAATGGAAACAACATAAACTATTCCTTCCATAGTTTTTTATGTGACTTTTCCTGGTGTTTTACCACACCAAAATTACGTCTGATAACTAGGACTAATTCACTATTTTTACCATCGATCATCAGGTCCACATCCAAGACTATCATTCCAATGTTTTTTCAGGCTTCTTTTCTGTAGTTGCTCGTCCTTCAAGACTGATAAATGTGATCGGACTTCTTCCTCAAGGTCTCTTATCTGTCAAGTTATATACAGAATGTATCACATGTTCAAATCAATACACATCATATTCACTTACATGATACATGTATATTGTACATAGAACAAGAAGTGTTTGTCTAACATGGATGCCCCCTATATGCCAACAGGATGGTAATTTCCTGTCATTGATCTGACAAGGATTCTACACAGACTGTAACTGTGACTCTGGGGACAAATATTTTCAGACATTTTTTATCCTTTGCTACCTAATCTGAGGACCTTAGGCCAAATCAATCAAAGTTTTTATGTTGAATGTCACTGTGACCATGACCTTCGACCTACTGACCTCAAATCAATTGGGTGAAATCAAACCTCCCAACAAAGCTTGAGGATCGTAGTTCAGGTTTTTGCGTTGAAAGTCACTGAGACCTTGACCTTTGACTTACTGACCTCAATACCAATAGGGAACATCTAGATGTGATGATCAACTTCCCAGCCAATTCTGAAGGCCAAATCATTACCTAATTATTGGGTGGGCAAGGTTTTTATGTTGAAGGTCACTGTGACTGCAACCCCTGGCATACTGACCTGAAAATTAATAGGGGTCATCTACATGTGGTGACCAACCAAATCTGTGTACCTTTGGTCCAATCGATCTGTAGCTATTGGTCAGACAAAGTTTCTGTGTTGAAGGTCATTGTGACGGTGACTTTGACCTTTCATGATCTGACCTCAGGATCAATAGGGGTCATCTACATGTGTCCGAGGACATTTCGCACAATCATTGTCTACTTATTGGTTGGACAAGGATTTTATGTTGAAGGTCACTGTGACTT
Organism: Lutraria lutraria; assembly: GCA_964023205.1. Taxonomy (NCBI): domain Eukaryota; kingdom Metazoa; phylum Mollusca; class Bivalvia; order Venerida; family Mactridae; genus Lutraria; species Lutraria lutraria. Next base: position 18,995,119 of record OZ026844.1, on the reverse strand, counting down.
TGACCTTTTATGTTCTGACCAAACGATCAACAGGAGTCATCTATATGGTTCCGAGGACCTTTTGCACAATCATTGTCCAGTTACCGGTAATGGTTGGACAAGGTTTTGTGTGTTGAATATCACTGTAACGGTGACCTTGAACTTTGTTGCATTGACCTGAAAATCGATAGGTGTCATCTGCATGTGATGAACAATCTCTCAACCAAGGCTGAAGATCACAGACCAAATCGTTCCCTAGTTATTGGCTTTACAAGATTTGGTTACGGACCGACCAATGGACCAATAGACATGTGCAAAGCAAAACACCATCGATGCAATGAAGGGGGGAATAATAAGAATATGATTCCAAAAAAAAATGTGTAAAAATCCCACCTACCCAAAATACTACCTTCCTGAAAACACTTCAACCAAACCTCCTAACACATAGGAATATACAAACAAGACAAGGCACTCATTTGATAAAAGAATGACTGAAATAAATTAAAGCCGAGTTACATTAAATTAAGGACCAACCAATTATTTTGTGAACTAATTGTTTGCGCTTTTCACAGTTGTGCTTATCTTACGCACCAACAGTGTAAAATGCAGCTTCCTCCTTTTATTATTATAGATCTTATTTTATTGTCACCTTCTTACCGATCAAATAACATATTCTAATCTGCATTTGTACAATGTAGTAATTGCTGTTTTTTGTTCATGTAATTAAGGTTCATCTATTTTACTATTCAGTATGAATGACCCAGTCATACCAAAGCTTGTTTATATCAAGTTAAAAACTTTTCAAATTCAGAAGCATCATATTCCTCATACTAGAAATGTGAAAAAACATGAGTGCTGCGAGCGGTGCCAATGCTCATATGTTCACTGCCTCAGTGAGATTCATGCACCTTTGAACTTTCATGTTGCTACCTCTAGTAGTTTCTGAGTTATGAGCTACATTAAAGTTTTTGCACGATGACGATGCAGATTCTGCAGTGAACACAATAACTCGACTTTTTCTTTGAAAACAGACGAGCTCAAAACTTGTCACTATGATTTTTTTCTTTTCGTTACACATTAATCGAGGGCTCAGCGCAATACTGTCATAACTTGTTCTTATTTCCATATGAGTTACGACACTGTTGCGTTGAACCCTCGATTTATGACATTGGGTTGTCTTTGTTTCATGTAAGCCATTACGTCGCAAACACGTTTCTTTTCATGATAGATCTACAACTGACTCATTTATGTTAACAATGATAGCACACATAAAAAGCTCACGATTGTTTACGTTATTAACAAATATTTGTATGTTTTCAAAAGTTCTGGCTTCAAATAAGTTTCCATGATTTTTACCACTTTGCTTTTCACATTGGGTTTGTACACGCTTTGTGTCAATTCTAAAATGTGAAGTTAACAAGAGTTCAATGGGACTGGAGCAAAGTAATTTGATCAAATATTTGTTTATTCAGAAACTCATTACCATTCTTGGATGTAATAAGCCACTTGCTTGGAACTTTTAAGGTATAAAACTATGTTTAGAATTTACAATGCGCCTGTCAAAATTCATTTTCAAAGCATCAAGGGAATAACTCAAGTGCCTAGGCCGATTGGGCTGGTTATGGAACTTGACCAGGATCTCACGACCATAAACATTTCCATCGAATTTGGTGAGGATCCGAATAAAACTATTTGAATTAGAGAGTGGACACGGTTGCGGAAGCCGCCTATCCGCCCACCCGCCTAGGGTGTTCCCATAATACAACCCGTTTGCCTGTCCTGGGTGTTCCCATAATACAAAAATACAAATATTGTTAAAGCTCAGCAGCTAATAGAATTGAAACTTGCGGGAAAATGAACCTTAAATTTAGAAAAAAAACACCTTACCTGGAGTGATAATTCATTTACATCCTTTTTACATGAATCATGAAATGTTTCAAGTTCTGTGTGTATATAAAACAACAGCGGATCACTTGAATCTACAAGCATTTTCATCATCTTAATCTCCCGACTGAATGTTCTCAAAAAGTTCTCTTTCCATTTCATTGTGCTCTCACAATTCTTTTGTAGAAACAAATGATTGTCCACTAAATGTCCGAGCTCATGATAAAGTTCATCTCTAAAACAAGAAAGTACAGTCAAGTCAGTGACCAGCAACTCAAGAAAGGATCTTTTCTCATGTGTGCACTAACAGCCAGTGTGATTTAGTGACTTTTCCAGTTTTATTAACCGAATACTTCAGGGCCGGTATTCAATAAACATCTTCAGATTTTCTTTAACTTAAGTCGAAATTTTTACTAAAGTGTAATTTTTTTTCACGGTAAAAGTTTGTAAACCAGTCATCAAGTGTGAAAATGAATTATCATTTTCATAATTAGCATCTTCAAAACAAAGATAAAATCATATTATTGTGATTTCCTCCTTTATATTAGTACAAAAGAGTTAAGGAAAAAGTCAAATTTAAGGAAAAATATAACTTAAGTTAAAAAATTACTTAAGATGTTTATTGAATACCGGCCCAGGTCGGACCACCGACCTTCGGTAAGCTAACTGGACAGTTTCCTCAAATGTGAAGTTGGTAATGTATGGTTCGGTTCAGGATGGGATTTTTAGTACCATCAATTCTCCAATTCAAACATGGTTGAAAAATAATGTTGTTACTCATACATTATTAAGAATGTGTATTAAAATGGCAAACATATGGCAATTTTTAATCCTGAACTATTTCTAAAACTTAACATATTTACTATACACGGGTTTCAATTGTATTTTTTAATTTGATTTTACTTACATATACATGTGTACAGCTCTTCTCACTAATTCCTGCTTATTATACGTCGAGCTCACTTCTTTCAGAATCAAACAAGAAATATTTGCACACAATTTGGTGATAGCATAATCCTCTGTTGTCAAGTTTGATGTGAATCTCGGATATTCTCCTGGAAAAAAAAATATTTTAATGAGTGCAAGTAAATTTTGGAACATAACTGTATTTTAAGTGGATATCATCAAGTGTCAAAATGTTTGCGAATCTTAACTCTATGCATTTTGTGTTCATGAATGATTTCTGATATCATTTTTTTGACAGATGTAATATTCATTGATGATAAAGTACAAAACACTGTTTTTTGTGGTACAAAATTTTCACTAGCAGAAATGCTCAGGTAACTAGGTATGTGTCCATTGGACACAGATGCCCACACTCTATGTGTGACACAAGATTTTCATAGATGTAATACCAACATACAAATTCCAGGGTAAATAACTCCAGCATCTTCAGTCTTTGCAGAGTTAAAACCCTTTAAGCACAACTTCATATACTGAATAATTCCTGTATTATTCCACAACTCTGCCCCGTATACTTTTGGAGATATGCACACCACAAAATTTCTTTTGAGTTTTTCCCCTTTATATCAGTGTCATATTAGTTCGACATAAATGATTAAGAATTCTATGCTTCCATAACAATATTCTAAGAATACTAACTGATTAAAGGGGTTATAAACTGCATTGAATCATTCATTTGTTTATGATACACAAATATTGGGTTGCTCTCTGTAATTCCCTTGGGGTAACTTGTAATTGGCAACATTGCTTGAACGTGGTCTTTTAATTGTTGGCCGTCAAATATCAACAACTGTTGTTGGGAGACTATTTCTGTCTGCTCGGCGATGAGTTCTTGAAGTGTCGTCAAACTGTAAGGCAACATATAAAGTATTCAATGAAAGAAAATTAGATTTTGACTTAAGAGAAAATTTTCTTATTATAGACAGAAATGTATATGATATGCAGTCAAACTTTTGGTTGAAGCCACCTCTGAATAAAGGCCATTCTTTGAAATACTATCATTGATGATTTAGAACTATGACCACCTGATCATATAAATAATGATTGTCAATATTGACCAATATTTTAAGATGATAAATAAATACAACTTACTTGTTGTTACTGTCTATATAAATCCTCAGACTGTTGCACGTATGTGGACAAAATACATTGATCACTTTTTTGCGTATGATTGATTCGACTTCTGTGAACAGAGTATCGAAGTTCCAGACCTTCTTAGGATCTGATTCCAACAACCGACTGAATATTGGCGTAATCAACAACTTAAGACCACTGAAAAAAAATCTTTCATTTTGAGCCATTACAAACTTCAAACAGGAATGATAATTTTTTGGAAACTGAACAACCAATGTGTACACTACGGTAGCGCTGTGCACTGACCTGTGTTATTCTGCTCGGGGCATTATGGGTATTTTTAAAGGAACTACTTTCAAACTGGAAATTATAAACAATAACATAGCGTGACCTCACCGAATGGTACACATTGGAGCCAACTTCAGCCAAGCGTACTTCAACCTTGCGTTTCATTGAATAATGAGTGTTATTGACGAAAGAATAAGAATAGAAATGGTATTACGTATTCATTTTACATAACTAAACAAATTTTGTTAATAACATACAACCGATATAGTTGTTTTGACATTTTTAATCCTTCCGCGGAACTATACCTTTAGCGTATGTATAACTATCTAAATGTAGATAGTAATCAGTTTTCTGTATAGAGGTTAGACCAACGTAGTGACATCACGCTATGTATAGAACAACTGAACAACAATTCAGCTTTTCATAGCCGTAACAGCTTGGCGTGCATGAATTTTAATGCACTATGTTTATCTACATCCGCCAACAAGTCTATGTAAGTTCAGTTTCATTGAGTACTTTCAGTACTTTGACTTTCATTGGGGTTTAACATTGCACCAACAGTAAGGGTCATTTACTGACTTGCCAGTTGTAATGGTGGAGGACGACACCATGCTTACACCTGCGTAGCATCACCGACCTTCCGTAAGCTAGCTGGAAAGCTTCCTCACATGTGTCTGGTCCTGGTTGGGATTCAAACTCACGGCAGTGAGAGGACAATCTACACCTAGTCAGAGATTATAACCACTTGACCAGAAGTAGAAAATAAATAGGGTATGGGTTAGAATGGGCTGAAGTTTGGCTTTACAATAATGAAATCATTTGCGTATATTTTGAGTGACTTAATGAACCACAGCAGAGGACTGGGTACATATTCATTATTTAGATTCTAACCACTAAAATATTTCACATGATAATACTATTTATACAGCTTATTGCAATCAAAGCTCTGAAGGTTCTGCTGTTGTTTGGAAGTACAAAGAAGTCAAAAGTTGAATTTATTTGTAGTGTGAGTTTTTGAATCCGAACGATAGTTCGCACATGCATTTTGATGCAGACTTAAGTACTACTAAGTTAAACACTTTTCTACACCCGCTATGCAGTTGTTAAAGTTGTTCCCGTTCCATGTGCTTTCAGTACTTTGATTTATGATTCCCATCTGATCACCAAAAGTAGTTCAGCAATTAGCATAATATTATATAGTCGACATTACCTGCCTCTTTGTATACTCAACTTATGCAGAATGTAATATCTCATACATGAAGACATGCTCGAAGAAAAAGTTACATGTTATAAACATTAAATTAATCGATTACAATTTCCCGATGAATCACTTTTTTAAATATCTGGTTGGCACCCAGTTATCATCGCAACGACCATGAATTCAATGATGACTTCTATACGTTTACAATAGAAGCTAGGAACCAGACTAAATTAGCATATCCAGCAGGTGAATTATGACGTCATCCTTTATTGAAATGTGTGTGATAGTAAATATTGTAATAATCCGAGGGAGAGGATTGTTTAGATTTTTTACGACTGTTTTGTATTGCTCGTTTACGATATTGCATAGCCATCTTATTTTGACTTATATGCACGTAATATTTGAATTTGTATTTATGCCATTGAACTGAAAAAAATGGAACTATGTTCGTAGGCGGAAGGTTAAATTAATGGAAGCTGTTCGGTATGCAGGTTTTCAATGAAAACTGAGCGATTTCTGAAATACGGTAACAACTTTATTGTTCGTACCGAACAACAAAAACTGCAGACAGCTCATTGATTTTCCTTCCTTGTGTAAAACACATAAGACATTTGTGATGTCATTATGAGCAAGATCTACATTCACGACGAAACAATTTTATCATAAAATATTTTCCTTATTTCAAGATTCTTGATACTGAACAAAGATATGAAAAGATTTTATTCAATCTGCACATCCCTGAGGCAGCTTGTATGAAATGAATTCATAAGGCAAAATTTATAAGTAGACTATTGATGGGAAAAATGCAACAGCCAGCCATGTTTTATCCTAGAATAATGTCTAGTTTGATTACTTCAATGCTTTAACTAAACATTCTTATATGGGTCTCTGATACAGAGTTAACTCTGATACAGTGATATCTTATTTTTCCGGAACATGCTCTACTTTATTTCATAATATTTTCATTGTCATACATAAAATCATTCATGGCTGTAACTTTAGAAGTAACCAATCATTTACCATGATATTTACCAGAACTATGTTATAAAAGGTAAAGTTTTTTTTTAATATAGTGTCACCTCCATTGAAAGGACAAGCCACATTGGCTTATGAGACACCTATCTTTGTGTGAACAGTACCACCCGAATCCCTTATATTATATTGTAACTATTTCAAATTGTGTTAGATTTTTTTAGCTTACTCAGAAAGTCTGCAAGTTTGAGGTAGCTCCCTGCTCCACTCAATTTCACCGCCTTCAGTAGGTTGGACTCCCATTATGACACCACTTTCTTTGTGCCGGGTGATCTCAAACCTGGTAAAATAAATTATTGATTACAATTGAGTTCAAATATTTCTTTAATGTAGATGTTCTGGACATACATCAATTTACAAACTAGAATCCCAAGGGCAATGCTGTGTGACCTTGACCTTTGCCCTACAAACACAGGTCTTGCCGGCAACACATCATCTCATCATGGTTAACAAGTGTGCCAAGCACCTTTTAGAATGACAGAGCAATGGTCCAGACAAGCTGTCCTTGTCCAAACTTTTTACATTTGACCTCTGTGACACTGCCCTTATCATAGCACGATGTGTCATCAAAATGAATTTGTTTGCTAAATTATTTCAAGATCCTTCTTCTGACGACAGAGTAATGGTCTGGACAAGTGGTTTTAGACCAATTGTTTACATTTGACCTTGAAAGTGTGACCTTGACCTTTGACCTACATACATGTATCTTAGCCATAACACACAGTCTTATTGTGGTGAACATTGGCACTAAGTAATATAAAAATACAAGTATTACTTAGGTTATATGACAACTAATTATTTAATAATTTAATCACTGAACAAGTTTGACCTACATCTTGTGTCTATTTTTTCGACCTCCGAAGGGTTTAAACGGCAGCTGACCAGCAGCTACATGAAAGAACGTTACTCCGAGACTCCATAAATCTACTTTGGATGTGAACTGGTGACGGACGGGTGTTCGTAAAACAGCCCGTTCATACATGTCAGGATGCTGAAAAACAAAAATTTAATAAGATTTCAGAGTAAATTCTATGATACTTCATATAAAATTTAATAAATAATTTTGTTTATTGACCCTGAAAATTAGGAGTCAAATACCAGCCCACAGCTTTTAGGGAGACCTTGACCTTTGACTCAAGAATGGACAAGATCAATTGCTGATCACAAGCAGTATTCTATAAATTTTGAATACCGAAATCACAAGCATTTTCCTTTATGCCTTTTTTCTGGGCGTAAAAAAGGTCTACAAACTGATCAATTAACTAGCATAAAAATATACCCTAAACCCTCTTTATTCATAACACATTAGGGATCAAGAATTAAGGGTCCTTATATTGTGGTGGACTATATATCAAGTTGAAATATAAAACTACAGTACAACCTCTCCAGAACGGACCTTTTTTGAGCAACAACATCCCTTCAACAACCGCATGATTTTTTCCAATTGCATGATTTAACTATTAATTTAACCTCTCTAGAGCAACAACCTCTCAACAACAACACATTTTGCTACTCACAAAGGGTGTTGCTTTGGAGAGGTTGCACTGTATAATGAGAGCCTGTTTGAAATTAAGAGATTGTAAAACTGACTTGGTTTTAATATTGAGGTGGCCACTAAGTGAAGTTTTACTGTATACATATATGAAAGGGGAGATAGGGGGTGTTAAAAAAGTTCCGTACTAAGTATTCCTCGGTCCCATACAAGGACATAAACGGCTCTTCATCATGGTCTAATTGTTTTGCTGCTCCAAAATCTGTTAGTTTGTAGATGGACCTGTAACAAATCAAACTGGATAAAAACAAAATTTCTGAAAATATTCACCATCTGTTTCACAGGAAACTGAAGGATAGCTTTCCTTAGCTGTCAATCGCTCAGCACGCATGAATTTCTTTGTACTTAGGACCTTAGTAATTTGTTTATCTACATCGGCCATGCAATTGTTAAACTAGTTCTCGTTTTATGTTGCGGAGCATGACTGTGTAAGTTCAGTTTCCATGAGTACTTTCAGTACTTTGATTCAATATTTGTTGTAGGTTACTCTGTAAGTTGTTGTATTGGAAGTAAAAATAATATTAAAAATAAATGTTTCGTACAGAATGCTGGCCATAAACTTCCTAACAGTTGAATCCCTAAGACTTTTCCAACACAAAAAAGAGTTTTACACATAAAACAAACAATTGTAAGGTTAAAAAGTTTATGATTACTGCCAAGCCTAACTTTTAGTGAAAACAGGTATTTCTTTAACCTTATCACAACTGCCTTTACATTAATGTACCTGATGGCCAAACATGTTTAATTAACTGATTAGTACTGTAATCAACAAAGTTGTTGTGGATAATTAATTGCACTGAGCAAACCATTGATAAAATAAGATAAACTTATTCTAAACATGCAAAAAAGTACTGAAAGTAGAAAATACACGGAAAAACCCAAAATTTATCTGCAAGTTAGCAGGAAAAGGAATGGAAACAGAAACTAGGTATTAATTGTTTTGCCTTATAGACTATATCTAACGATTTTGACAAATAACTGAGTCTTTCTTAGTGTGTCAAATGCACAACAACAACTACTTTGTACATCATGTGACGAGGGTCAAAAAGTTGAATACATTGGACCCTAGTTAACTATTCTAATGTGAGACTTTGAGCCATTCATGAACAAAAAAATGAACATTATCACGACCTGCACTTAGCCACTTTACAGATAGAGGAAAATCTCACAGAAAAAACGCCTGTCAAAATCATCAACTATAAAATTTAAGGGTCTTTAATTGTGAAATTTTCTACTGATTGTTAAAAGACTGATATAATACAAAGTGGTGCAGATTGTGGGACTTTCGTCTAAATATGAAAAGGGCTATTTATGCCTAGGTTTTTTATGAAAAGGGCTCTTTATGCCTAGATTTTTTATGAAAAGAGCTATTTATACCAGGATTTTTTATGAAATACCAACTAAGAATAAGATAACAATTTTTCTTAACTTAAGAAACAATACACTCATGAATTGTACAGACAAATATATCTTATTCTATTGTTTGTTTGGTAAATTCTGCTAAATTTTAAAAGCCAACTGTCTGAAACTGCCAAACTGCACAACATTAGAAAATTAGGAAAGTTAAAAAAATCAGTATCTTAGCTAAAATATGTCAACATAACAAGCATCAGATTTTTAGATGCAGATTGGATCTGTACAAATGTCTTACAGTTGCAGTGTATGAGAATGAGATACAATGAACAATTAATTGACCAGAGGACCGACAAACTTGAACACATTACTGGACATTAACTGTCCACAATACATATCGACTTTAATCTTCATCAAATATCAAAGGAATTTAACTGGAAATGAGGGTAAATAATTTGACCAGACAATGATGAAGGACTTTCAGGGCTTCACATTGCTTTGATGTGTGACTGTATCAGATAATGTATCATCATCATGCACGTCATACTTTTAAGTACAAATGATAAAAAGTTCAAGGTTTATGAAACAGCTGGTAATACATGGTTCAAATTTTCCTGGTACAGTTACACAATCAGTCTTTTCCATTAAATCATGCTTGTGAATCAGATGAATGATTAAATTACATGTAAAATGAATAATTGAGGAAAATTAATTACATGACAGAGCTATAATTAGAATAAGGATATTTTATTTGTCAAGTACAAATAAATCATTACAGCCACTTACGAAGAGGAAACACAATTACAGTAGCTATTCAAGTGAAAAGGCCATGTTTAAAAAAAAAAAATTTGTTTATTATTTTCAAGACTGAAGTACATAATGTTAGGACAAATTGACCTTGACCTCATAAAAGGTCATCGTATCGTAAATTTAACAAAGACTGACGAAACCCATTATTACTGTTCCTTCTTGCCATAAAGTTCGAACATCAACGGTCTTGACCTCTTGACATCCTAAACAAGAGGGCCAAGAAGGCCCTATATTGCTTTGAACCTGTGACCTAGTTTTTGACCCTAGATGACCCATGTTAGAACTTGTCCTACATATGAATAAGACAAACATTCTGACAAGGTTTGTTGAAGATCTGATCAAAACATGAAAACTACAATATAGACAAGGTTTTCTTAAGACTTGACCTTGTGACCTAGTTTTTGACCCCAGATGACCCATGTTCGAATTTGTCTTACATATATATCATTAAGACAAACATTCTGACAAGGTTTGGTGAAGATACAATCAAAATTTGACATCTACAGTGTTAATAAGGTTTTCCTAAGCTTTGAACTTGTGACCTAGTTTTTGACCCTATGTGACCCATATTTAAACTTGTCCTTAATATCATTAAGACGAACAATCTGACAAGGTTTGGCAAAGATCCAATTAAAACAATGACATCTAGAGCTTTAACAAGGTTTTTACCTAAGATTTGACCAGGTGACCTAGTTTTTTACCCCGGCTGACCCATGTTCTACCTTGACCCACATATCATTGAGGCAAATATTCTGACAAGGTTTGGTGAAGATCCAATCAAAACTGTGACATCTACAGTGTTAACAAAGTTTTCCTAAGATTTGACCTGGTGACCTAGTTATTGCCCTCAGATAACCCATATTTGTATGTGACCGTTATATCATTAAACAAACAATTTGACAAAGTTTGGTGAAGATCCAATTATAACTGTAAAATCAACAGTGTTAACATGGTTTTTCATAAGATTTGACCTAGCAACCTAGTTTTTGACCCCAGATCACCCATGTTCGATCTCGTCCAGGATATAATAAAGACAAACATTCTGACAAGGTTTCATGATGATTGAATCAAAACAGTGACTTCTAGAGTGTTCACAAGGTTTTCCAGCAATTTGTCCTAGTGACCTAATTTTTGACCGGAAATGACCCATTATCAAACTCGACCTACATATCATTGAAATAAACATTCTGACAAAGTTTCATGAAGATCCAACCATAACAGTGATTTCTGAAGTGTTCAAAAAGTTTTCCCTTATTTGGCCCTGGTGACCTAGTTTTTGACTCCAAATGGCCCAATATCGAACTCATCTTAAATTTTGTCAAAATTAAAATTCTGACCCAGTTTTGTGAAAATTGCGCTAAAATGTGGCCCCTAGTGTGTTCACAAGATAAAGTTTGACGCCACATGGCACACGACGCCGGACGAAGACTGATCACAAAAGCTCACCCTGTCACTTTGTGACATGGGAGCTAAAAAGGTCAAAGTGGAATAATTTACCTGCCATCTTCACCAACATATCTGAGAATATTTCCAGGTTTGATGTCACGATGCACAATACCATTGTCTCTCATGTACTTCATTCCAGCCGCTAAAAATTATGGTTAAATATAATCAAAGCAATTATTCAGAGCCATCCTTAAAGATATTTTGTTTGGGGTTACGCTACTTACTCGCCAAAAACGGCCCTACCCAACTTTGCTTTTGGTCTCTTGGGTAAAAATGCAAAAAATAAATTAATAAAAAAATATTTCCTACCTACCTACCCAATGAAAAATCCCTGGGCAGGGTTACCACAAACAAACATTTTTTAAGGAAGGCCTAACATTAAATCAACAATTTATTTGTTCAAAAAACTAAACAAGTGTCCATGAATTATAAACAACTCAGTTATTTTTCTTATGTGTTTTTTTTTATGAATTGTGGTAAAAATTTCCAATTACATATGAATTGTTTTATTCATTTACTATCATTTTTGAAGGAACAATGTCAACATTGTTCACGTGAAAAACACATATATATATCAGCCAGTTTTAGCCAGATTCACAAAACTTAAAAAATTGAGATATTTTTGCAAATCAAATGCTTCATATGAGATATATTGTTAAAAGCCATTTTCTGTTATATACAGCAGCTGATTCACATAACCATTTTCCAGAAGCTATTATAAATGGCGCTATTCAATTTTTCAAAACTATCCATCCCAAAAGGATGATTTCGTACTTATTCAGGGAGATTTCTACTCTTCCTAGGTTTGAGTCACCAATACTAAAGAATAAAAAAAACTTGATCAATTCTGGTTACATGACCAATCCTAACTTTTCAACAACAACCCTTGCCTATTTATTAGGCCCAAGGAAGGGAACATCCAGTAAACCTATTTGCATGCTTTCAAGAACAATAAAGAAAATTCCCCTACCTACCTGCCCTAATTCTAAAGAGCATGTAACCAGAAACAAACATTTTTTATATGCCTAAACATGGAAAGCCTCCTTCAATCAAGGTTTGGCCTCTTACAGGAAAACTAAATGAAAACCCTGCTAAAGATGAATCAGTATCAAATTTTAACAATTCACTTACTGACATGATCAAACACAATGAGAAATTCCTCCTCCGGTAGACCATGAGAGTGTTTGGGATCTTCCAGCATATTAAACAACGAGCCGTGTTCTGTAAGCTGCATAATAATCACTTTGTTGTGTGAAGATTGCTGAAAAAAAAGACAAATAAACTTTTAAGCTTCTTTAATAAATTCAGAATACAAAATTAATTAGTGTTTCAAATGTAACAAGTTCTGAAGGAAAAGTAATAGTGTTTTTTTTGCGGGTTTAATGCCTTTTTTTCTAAGATATTTCAGTTATAGGTTTGCCTATCAGTTTTCATGGACTGTATTCAACCCAGTACTAACTTATCCTTCAACAAAGAGCGAAGAACTTCTCCACATACGGAGGAAAATCAATATTTTTGTTAAATTTCATAGAAAGATATGACATGCCACGACCTGGATTTGAACACAGATCACTGGGTTACAAGTACTACGCACTAACCACTAGACCACGGCTGAGTGTTATCTGACTAATCTGTTATTTTTAATTTCTAAAAAGGAAATCATTTAAACCTCATGCGATTAAATTTTCATTTGCAGGAAAGTTCTCAGCGAAATATTCAATACATTTATAAAAATGATTATCTGAATCTTTTTTGGGGGTTTTACACCTGTTTTCAACATTATTTCAGTTATAATAACTTTAATAGGAGAGTAGTTAACCAGATCAGATTTCCTGGATTCTGTTCCAGTAATAACCCTGTTTTCTGCATGCGACTGCCAACTTTTCCACACAAATGACCAGCGGTAGAGGATCTTAGAATAAGTGGCATGACCCTGGATGCAATTCCTTCAGTCAAAGCATCACAAAAAAGGCAGAGAATGTTAGGAGTGCAGAATTAAAATTCAGGGATAAAATGTCCTACGATCTAAGATTAAACCAATTCAGCTAAATGATGGGCTTTATAAAATCATCAACAATGTGCTGAACATTAAGTGAACATTGAATTAAAAAGCCCTAGATGCAATAGCAATGTCTGTACAACCTTTAAGAGCTTAAGATATTTAATCACAAAGCAGTCAATTATATTTATAACAACCTCTACTAATGTAGAAAACCTCTTAACTTCCAATGGATAACTTTACAATCAACCAGTATGGAAATCAGTCTCAGAAGCCTCTCAATTGGTCACTTCCAAGATTTAGTTCAGAAAACATCCAATCAGAATAATTTTAACATATTTGGCCACCGAATGTAAAACAGACAACTTATACCTCATCTTCTATAGCTAGTAATGGCACAATATTTTTATGTGACAACTTTCTCATCACTTCAAATTCTCTCATTTGAACAACTGGTGGTCTCATGTTACCAGCGTGAGTGAACACTTTCACAGCCACTTCTTCGCCGGTACTCTGAAAAAAAGCAATATATGTTTTCATGTAAGCCCTTGACCCTTAGATAAAGGACCAGGAGTGCAATGTAGAGATGACATTTATAACTTTTATGAACTTAACCTCTAGGTATGATGAGCAATTAAATCAATCAAGGCTCACTATGTTAAATGTAACATATGCATATTATAATTTTTTATAAACATCCCATTTTCAGGGCTCTACTTCGACCATTAAAATGGCACTTTGACTCATGAAATTTGCAAAATAAGGTTTTTGACTCTTGAAAATTGGAACCAAAGGGTCAAATTTAGTTGGAAAGCTTGCCGACTCTTTAAATATCTATCAGCTAAGGGTCATTTTGACCTCCAACTTTTGAAGTCTATGGAGCACCCTGCCATATGATAATAAGATTAACAGGAATTCTTTAAATCATTTTTCATGGAATGGGTATTATTTTTTAAAGAAGAAAGAAATTTTGAATGTATACCTTATTTCGACCTTTATACACCATACTGGTAGCCCCTTGACCTAAGGGTTTATTGATATCCCATAAATAACTAAGGGATCCTCGAAGACTCATATTTTGGTGACGGTAGCATCAGCGTAAGTACAGTGCCATGCAGAGTGTGTATGTACATGGTTATTGCATAATCTGAAAAAAGTAGTTCTATACAATTAGGTCTTATGTGATGAAATGGGCTAAAATGTGAAAGATTAAAATCATTCTGCAATAATTCTAATAAACTTAAAGACTATCCAATGATAAAAACTGTCCTTACTTTTTGGCATAAATTTGTGATACTGCATTTATAACAGATCTTTCATTCTTTGCAGTATATACTCATTTGTTTCGAAGAATAACCAACTTTGTTGATAAAGAAAGTAACTTTTCTAGGAAATGATTATGTTCCAGTGATTTTTCACCTTCTATAACAGAGGCCTATTAAAAAAAGTATTATAGGCCTCTTCCCAATTGAAAATTTCTTAAAAATCATTCAGTTTTCCCAAAAGTCCAAACTTACACTGGTCAGCTATTTTATTTCCCAAATCAGCAATTTATCTTTGAAAGATTAATAATGAAAACCCTATTAGTATTAACAAAGACCTATACAAACATGTATGTATAGGTCTTTAGTATTAAGTAAGATACTAGTGTTTAATACACTTATATAATTTGGTTGTTCAAATTTCAGAATTAGTCAGCATACTACACTTTTTTGTGTAGCAAAGCCACCGCAAAAATTATATGTATACACCTAATGGTTAATAGTAATATTAAAAGGCTTTCTTTTTGAAACGCCGCTTAATCGCATCCTGCGTAACAATTAATTTAACTAAGTACAATGTGCAGAGAAGTCAAACATGCATTACTGGCATGATTCACACACTGTGACATAGTTGAAGGGTCTTTGATGATGATACATTTGCATTACATTGCAGTTCATCGTCAAAGCCACTTGTTCTTTAAAAGCTAACAGGTAAACGACTCAATCTGAGTGGCGTTTGTTTTCCTATTTAACGCACAAATTTCCGTAAAACTTGTGTATAATTCGATGAATTATAGTATAAATTTTAAAATTATAATCTATCAACATGACCAAAAATATACCTTCAACAGACGAAAGTTATCAAATATATTGCCGATGTTTCATACTACCCTTAGTTTCAAAATTGTCCTCGTAAATGCTTTAGATTAAGTCCGTAGCATTCCGGAATGTATGTAAATTGATCTGATTCAATAGACGCATGAACAAGCATCTTAAGCTGTTTGTAAGAGGACAATTCCATAACTAAAATGGTCAACAAGACACAATAAAAAAAGACCAATTTAGTTATGGGACCCAGAACTAACTGTGACACTGACCATAGATGCTTAAAAATAATTGAATACGTAGAGAATGTAAACAATTCACAACTCCTTATGAATAAGAATATCTTTAATACTATGTCATTTATGTAAAAATAAATAATGCAAAGCATTGCAATCTAATAAGTAATGTGAATTGGCAAAAGGCAACATACATTACAATCTAAGACCACGCGAAGGATTTGACCTCAATGAAAGATAGATAATCTCTACACATGTATGATGTAAAAGGTATTCTTCTAAATGTAAAAGAAAATTTTCGCCAGAAATGAAAAATACTGTTTCAATAATTCGATAAAACCGAAACAAACACGGGAAATGCAAGTGAGAATGATTTTAACGTAAAATAATGTGTTTATCAAAAGAGTTTTTTTTTAGGAGAATGGCACTATATATATTTGTACATTCAATTAAGGTTACCAACCAACGCAGTTCAGGAATTTCGCGGATATTTATGGAAAAACCATCTACGACGCCATTTTGAATCGGGGGCGTGTTTAAAATCGGTTTCTTAAAATCCGGAACATGAAAAATCCGAAAATTTATTTTTACTCTTTGACACTGTCAAATATTATGTTTATAACATGATTGTCTTATAACAGCAAAATAAAGTTTCAATTTTTTTATCATAAGTCCTTGATGTAATGAATCGTAATGCCGACGAATCATTCAATGGATCACATGCAGCCATTGGAAGAGTACCCTGAGAACATATAGACTTTGAGAACAACCATTCCTTCAATAAAAGGACATTAAACCGGTCCAGCTGTTGCAGTTTCACGGTTATTGTGTGTCACGAACAGACCCAACCTCTTGTATGTGCATTCAAAGCAGATCCTTTAGTTCCCAACCAGACTGCATGATTTATGATGACTGTAGATTTTTCGAAAGCTGTTCATACCGAAGCACAGAATCGTACAAATATGTGTTGATCATGTCAACTTAAACGACCAAACACACACCATAAACAGCTTTGTGCTTCCTTGCTTGTAAAAGTTTGGTAGAGTGCTTCCTTGTAGAGGCGTGAAGATGTAGCTAATGTTTCTTTGTAGAAGCGTGAAGAATCCTTCCTTGTGTAGAAGTGTAGAGTGCTTCCTTGTAGAGGCGTGTAGAGTGCTTCCTTGTTTGAAGCGTGGTTAGTGTTTCCTTGTAGAGGCGTGAAGATGTAGCTAATGTTTCTTTGTAGAAGCGTGAAGAATCCTTCCTTGTGTAGAAGTGTAGAGTGCTTCCTTGTAGAGGCGTGCAGAGTGCATCCTTGTTTGAAGCGTGGTTAGTGTTTCCTTGTATAGAAGTATAGAGTGTTGTAGGGGCATGTAGAGTGTTTCCTTGTACAGGCAGAAAGAGTGTTTCCTTGCAGAAGCGCGAAGAGTGCTTCCTTGTGTAGAAGCCAGTGTAGAGTGCATCCTTGTAGAAGCGTGATAAGTGATTCTTCGAGAGTTTTCTAGAGTTCTTCCTTGTGAAGAGTGTACGTATCCATGTAGAAGCGTGATTAGTGATTTTTCGAGAGTTTTCTAGAGTTCTTCCTTGTGAATAGTGTATCCTTGTAGAAGCGTGATTAGTGATTTTTCGGAGTTTTCTAGAGTTCTTCCTTGTGTAGAGTGCAGAAGCGCGAAGAGTGCTTCCTTGTTGAGGAGTGTAGAGTGATTCCTTGTGTAGAAGTGTAGAGTGCATCCTTGTAAAAGCGTGATTAGTGCTTCTTGGAGAGTTTTCTAGAGTTCTTCCTTGTGTAGAGTGCATCCTTGTAGAAGCGTAATTAGTGATTCTTCGGAGAGTTTTCTAGAGTTCTTCCTTGTGTAGAGTGCATCCTTGTAGAAGCGTGATTAGTGCTTCTTCGGAGAGTTTTGTAGAGACCTTCCTTGTGTAGAGTGCTTCCTTGTAGAATCGTGATTAGTGATTCTTCGGAGAGTTTTGTAGAGTTCTTCCTTGTGTAGAGTGCTTCCTTGTAGAAGCGTGATTAGTGCTTCTTCGGAGAGTTTTCAAGAGTTCTTCCTTCTGTAGAGTGCATCCTTGTAGAAGCGTGATTAGTGCTTCTTCGGAGAGTTTTGTAGAGACCTTCCTTGTGTAGAGTGCTTCCTTGTAGAAGCGTGATTAGTGCTTCTTCGGAGAGTTTTCAAGAGTTCTTCCTTGTGTAGAGTGCATCCTTGTAGAAGCGTGATTAGTGCTTCTTTGGAGAGTTTTCAAGAGTTCTTCCTTGTGTAGAGTGCTTCCTTGTAGAAGCGTGATTAGTGCTTCTTCGGAGAGCTTTGTAGAGTTCTTTCTTGTGTAAACATTCTAAGATTGTCTGTCATTGGACATCAACGAAATGCTCTCAACCAGCATTTTATCAAAGACAGCTTTATATATTGAATACCCCCAAAAAAATAATTGCAAAAAAAACCCCAACACATGTTTAGGCATAGAAAAAAGTTCCCTGTTTCCGCTAACATGGCGGACCTTTTTTCTGCCGACCCTAGACCCTATTTCCGGTCTCGTTATTTTTTTGTTCTAGTCAATATTTTCATTGTCATTATAAAACTACATATACTTTAACAATATAGCGAACGATGATAGGTCTGTAATACTGAGAATAATTATTGAAAACGAGCACCTGGTGTTTGAAAAGTAGTTATCGGAACCAAATAAACAAAATTGTGTACGAGGCGTATTTCTAACTTACGGAAATGCCCGAGTAGTTACGATTGGTACCAGATCGCTGGTCTGGTTCCCGGCATAACACCGGAAAGTAGTGTCAGGGACAGGTAACTCCTGACAACCAGATCGCCAAATGCGTTTAATCTAATTTGTCAATCAATCGATTGCATGCGTGCCATAAGTATTGTATGAAACGCGCGATTGTTGTGTTTGAGTCGGTGCATAAGGTAATCACTAGTTAAATGTATATAAAGTAACGATGACACCGGAAGTAAGAATGTACTATCTACATGTAAGTACTTGATAGCTTTATGAAGGAATCTTACATGTCAAGAACTCACCGTATCCAATCGTTCCGAACTGGAGAGGCAATGTATTTCCCGTTTAAACATACAATGCTACATTACAGATTAATATTTCATAAAGTACACGATAATAGGCCTACCTCAATTTAACTTACGGGTTCGCGTAACGTTCTGATTAACAGACTAAATAATAATGGCTATACTTATGAAAGACGACACTGTGAGACTTTGGCGCAACCTGGAACCAATATACACTCTGAATTGTACTTCGCAGAAAATTTCGTAATTTTCTTTAGTCATCTTTCATGTTTACAAATTTCATTCAACATTTCTCATGTTTTTTTTTCAGTTACAAAATAATAATGTAAGATTATTTTACGTACGTAATGTACGAATATCAGTCATAACTATTACCATGAATAAATACTTAATGTGTAGGCCTGTACGCGAATAAGAAACATTTTTTAGAAGATAAAATACAAAAGAAGTACAAAAGGAATAGAGAAAATATTTTGTAACATTTGAAAGATTATATATTTATTATATGTACGTTGTATACTAGTACCAGGAAGATAGGTAAATTTGAAGTTAATAAAAAGTTTTCTCATGCGGAACATTTTTGTAACTTGGCCGGTCTTATCGGCAAAGTTGTCTCCCTTGAAAACGTCTTATCGATCACTCCGATAACGTTTATCGATAAACTGATTTACTATAGATTTATATAGGAGCTGTATGGTTTAACACTAATAACTTGTTTATAACATTAAATGAGAAAATTTTATAACCTCGTGAAGTAATCTTCATTCTCTGCGCTTTATTTCAATATAATTTTTATTAATGTGGTATGTGAACTTATTGCTTCCATTTTCGTTTGAAGTTGGTGACTATCATTCGTTCATAATTCTATATGAAAACTGTCAAAATACTCTTAAACCTCGTATTAGACAGGCCATAGTAGTGGATTTTTAAGGGGGGTTGTTGATAATTTGTTGTTAAGAAATAAAAAAAAAAATATTTTTATATTTTTATACATGTACTTCATAGGAACCTTTGAATCTTTATTGATCCGATATTTCCATTTTGTGATTAATTCTATTTGTATGCTTTTCATTTTTTACATGTTCATAATATGTTATGGCGATGTCGCGCCACATTGTACGTCGACGCGACGTCATTAAATTTCTGTTGTTATGATTTATTTATTATCCTGAAGAAGATAAGATAAGATTTATTTAAAGTCGGTAAGACAATAACAATATAACATAAGCCGTCTAAGAGCTTTTGAGCCGACTATATAACTAGAGTAAACAACAAAAACAAATTATATAAGAGCTGTAAAAAACAAAAGCATGTTTAAGAATATACAGACAAGCAATGAAGCACATTTAAAAACATCTATTAACAAAATATTTTAAAGTAAATAATAATAAACTTACGAGATATATAATTAAGAAATGCACAATTCTTTTATTATGAACATTACCCATTTACCTACATGCATATGACCTGCATTACAATATGAATGAAAAATCGGTCCGTAATTTTAAATGTTAAACATATTTGTATGGGCTCGAACGATGTGGGTACACATTTCTCTCTTTTGTCTCGTATGGTAAAAATCAAGTCCAACAGTACTTTCAGTACTTTGATTATAATTCCAACAAAATGAATAAAGTTTCTGGGTTTCGAAAAAGTAAGTTCTGAAATACGGACTCTGGACTCTTTATGTAATATCGAAACAAGATTCAACGTAAAATAAAAGAAGTTGCTTATGAAGCTGAAATGGATTCATAAAAAAATGTTGGAAAATCACTTACTTTTGAGAATTTTATACTCTGTCTGAAATGAATCAGTTCAAATGATACACCAGGTAATAAAATCGTTATTTTGAAAATGACATTAAAACTTCCTGGTTTAGATCTCTTTACTTCCTCTTTCGATTGTGACGTCATTTTGCTATACTCCATTGGTATGGATCACGTGGACACTGTTTGGTAGCACTGTACGCAAAAAATCAACGGTGTGTACAAGATGGCGGACGGATAAATGTTGTGAGGTAGGTGTCGTTTGTTTTGGGTTCAAAATTTTTAAATACGACGTCCTCTACACAATAGTATACATCAAATGAAAGAACTTTAAAACGGCAATCGGTGGCTAATAATCGTTTTTTATCAAACCACGCCGTTTTCACAAAATCAGTGTCTGAACATCTCGTGTTGAGTTTTTTGAAAAACGAAGCGAGGAAACTGAACAAAACCGACGATTATTCCGTTAAAATGAATGAATCGACAAAAATACTTGTCCACGTGTATGGAGAATGTAAAGCTCCTCACGTATATCCATTATTTCCTCTTCAAAATTCCTTGTAGTAGATGTTTTAAAGCTTTTAAATTTTACATACTGTACGCCACGGTGCTAAGTGTAAACATTGTACTGTACGCAACGGAGAAAACAATTTCTGTACGCAACGGAGCAACAATTTTAGTCAAAAATCTGTACGCAACGGAGTAGTCAGTGATAGCTTGTTTCTTTGTGTTTAAAACATGTCTTCTATACTTTGATTTCAATTTAAAGTGCATTGTTAAAAAAAAGTTTGAACCAAAAACAAACGACACCTACCTCACAACATTTATCCGTCCGCCATCTTGTAAACACCGTTGATTTTTTGCGTACAGTGCTACCACACAGTGGTGGATTGTACCATTGGAAAAAGACGTTATGAGTCATTCATTGGTACAACTTGCTAAACCAGTTCTCATCGAAAGCAGAAGCGGATCCATGATTTTATGTTAGGCGTTATATTAAGGAATTGAAATATTGAATGCGATATTTCATTGAAAGATATTTCATTTAAATTTATGTTCGGGGACTTTCAAGGGGGCACCTTGAATCCGCTAGTGGGGAGACGACGATATAGAGTAAGCTAAATTACAGAGACATAGCTTTACTGGGGTTAAAATAATCACTTAACACCAACTTGTTATAAATCTTTGTTTCCATGGTCTCAATATAAATGAAAAGAAGCGACTAGCGACCCTATGCTCCCCGACGTCTTATGATAGAAGTTAGTGTTAGCAAGATAAATCACAGGAAAAGTCTTGTACATTTTAAGGTTCAAATGAAATACATGTATTTTTGTTGTTCGGTACGAACAATAAAGTTATTACCGTATTTCAGAAATCGCTCAGTTTTCATTGAAAACCTGCATACCGAACAGCTTCCATTAATTTAACCTTCCGCCTACGAACATAGTTCCATTTTTTGTTCAGTTCAATGGCATAAATACAAATTCAAATATTACGTGCATATAAGTAAAAATCAGATGGCTATGCAATATCGTAAACGAGCAATACTAGACAGTCGTAAAAAATCTAAACAATCCTGTCCCTCGGATTACTACAATATTTACTATCAGTGCACACATTTCAAGGAAGGATGACGTCATAATCCTCGTGCTTTATATGCTAATTTGTCTGGTTCCTAGCTTCTATTGTAAACGTATAGAAGTCATCACTGAATTCATGGACGATGCGATGCTAACTGTGTGTCAACCAGATATTTAAAAACAGTGGTTCATCGGGAAATTGTAATCGATTGATTTAATGCTTATAACGTGTAACTTTTTCTTCGAGTGTGTCTTCATGTGTGAGGTATTACATTCTGCAAAAGTTGAGTATACAAAGAGGCAGGTAATGTAGACTATATGATATTATGCTATTTACTTAACTACTTTTTGTGATCAGATGGGAATCATAAATCAAAGTACAGAAAGCACATGGAACGGGAACAGCTTTAACAACTGCATAGCGGGTGTAGAAAAGCGTTAGTAGTACTTAAGTCTGCATCGAAATTCATGTGCGAACTATCGTTCGGATTCAAAAACTCACCCTACAAAGAAATTCAACTTTTGACTGCTTTGTAGTTCCGAACAACAGCAGTACATTCAGAGCTTTGATTTAATAAGTGACTGCAAATATGTAATAATATGCATAACGTTACAACTAATTTATTTAGAAAAGTAAACGAGAGCAATGACCTATACATTGTAGTGCTGGTACCATGAAAAAGCGAACACGTGACTATCAACTGCATTAAATGTCACCAGGCGTGTAGCCAGGATCGGCAGACACATGTGCGTAACATTAATTTGAAAAGTGAAAATGTAAATATGGCCAAAAATGAAATCAAAGTCGAAAGCTAAGAACCAGCAAAATGAGGAGTTAACTCCCCGCATGCCACCCCGTTGTGTGCGAAAGCTAAATACGCCCCTGGTAAATTATGACAATCTCATTACTAAAACCACTTATGCAATTTAGTCCAGTTTTCCATATATTGTACTTACAGTCAAATCTGTGGTAGCGGTTACCTAAAATAAGGACCACACTGTGAATAAAGGCCATTCTTTGAAAAACCGTCGTTTTTAATTAGAACAAAATTACCTCAGAATAGAGGCTATCTTTCAATAAAGGACATATTTAGGCTTTACCAAGAATGGCCTTTATTCACAGGGTTAACTGTACAAGTCATGTATTTCAACATGATGATGTGACAACTAAATATACAGAAACCATTCAAAAGCTTGATATCTGTTTAATTAAACTGCAAATGTTCAAGCACTTCCGCTTTATCCTAGCTATAGCAGGAATATAAAAATATTACATTTTACAAATTAAATATCGATTTACTGATAACATCTGATACGGTGTTAAACTGTATTGAAACATAAAAACCCTGAATTAATTTGATCGATTTAATGTCCTTTTAAATTATTGTACATGAACACAATTCACCGTTTTCTGACAATCATTTACAATATTTTACATCGTGCCTTTTATAACTTGTCTACTGTATGTTAACCCATTGTAGACTGTGCGTTGTAATGATATACATGTCGTATATTGTACATGTATTATATTGGCTTGTGGTATGTCAAAAGATCTATTCGTCATATAGTTTATGTAAAATGTTATTTGGTAACGTATGACGCAAGTTCATTTCATTTTTCAATTGGTCTAACGCTGTTCAGCTAGCCCACGGAAGGACGGTGGCTCTACCTTGGTGCACACCTGGGTTTTTCCTACATTACTAACACTGAAAAGTCGCCGAATGGTACCGGCTGATTGTGTGACGTTAAACCCCCAGTGTTTCCTATATACAGACAACCATGAAGCCACTTGAAGTGGAAGCCAGAAAGGAAGGGACTGAACTCTTGTTGAATATTTAGTTAGAAAGAAACATGTTCACTATCCGTGTTAAAGATCCATCAACTTCCATATTTACAGCTCTGTCCACTGCCGACTGAACCAACCTGACAGGTTCTACAACAACCGTGCTTATTGTCTAAATATACACCATTTCGTAAACATTGTATATATAGCGTCACTGGTTAAAGTTTATAAGTTTTCATAAGTTTACTACCATATACAGTAGGCACATATGCCCTTTAGTACACTTTTAAACAAACATACATACATGTATATGTATGTATATACATAAACATTTAGTAGCATGTTATAGATAATGATATGTACCACATAATTTATGTAAATATTGTTTTTTCTGCTCAGTGTTAGATACAAAAGAAATAAAATAAAGCCCTACTTTGACACACACGCACACTGTGATTCAAGGCACAGTTTAACATTAAAAAGAAAGCATAAGGGTAGATACAGTGATTTGTAATATCATTCAAAGTTTAGTGCATTTCTGATTTCCAAAGATTTATTGATATACATTGACAAATTTCTTAATTGAATTGAATTTTCTGAAGTTACTAATTCAATGAATATTGGTATATTTAGTCTTCTCCAATAATATAATATATTGTATCAGAGACGTTCCAAACAGCAAACCGATTTATATTTATTTCATGTAGCTTTAATTTTGTTTTGTAGAATCTGACGTCTCTGATTATATATATTTTTTCCTTAAATCATTATACAATGGACATTATAACAAAAATGAAACTCATCTTCAAAACAATTTACACAAGATTTACATTTTCCTTCATTTAAGGGTATTGCTATTGGTTTATGCCATCTACCAGTTTCTATTTCTAATCTATGAGCTGACACACTAAAACGTGACAATGAAATGCGAAAATTTTCTCTATTAATACACATAAAAAAATGGGTTATGGAGCAAAGCTAACGCAGGCATGTGATAATTGTTTACAAATACAAGCACAGAAAGCAAATGCGATGTCTGGGGAGAAATACATTTGTACAAATTCTTTTCACTGAAAAACAATTAAATATTGGCCGCGGTTTTTGCCGAAAAAAAGAGTCCTTCATGAAATCCAGACGTCTTTGAATACATTGCGAGTCTGTATTATAATACTGAAGGTCATTTCCTTAACTGAATACAACGCGATTGTGTTTAAAACTTGTTATTCTGATAACTCAATGGTATATCACGAATATCTGGTATTTGCGATATTTTTTTTCTGATGCATGTTTAAATGCATACATGAAAAGAGCATTACAAATACAAGGTCGTATATCCTCCATCTTGAGAATAAGCATAAGGACATGCACTGCGCATGCGCTAATTCAAAAGATAAGGTGTAAGGTTTTATCATTTTTCGCGAATAAAATAATTACAAAACTAATAAAAATACAATAATAATCATAATGAAAAAAATAAGGCGTAAAACATGCTCTTACATGCTCATTAAAAAATAGGGTAGGTGTGGGAAGGGACATTTTTTCTTGAAGGCGTGGGAAAAAGGTAAAAAGTGAAACAGTACCGTTCTTCGGACCTAATAAAATGTCTAGGGTCGCGGAAAAATTCGGGTATGCCGGGTAACCAGAAACAAACCATTTTTACGCCTCATAGCTTTACTTAAAAGTGATCAACATGAATCAATGTAAATCAATTCATGTTGTCCACAAGACAATAAACAAACTACATAGAAAAAGGCATTTAAATGACGTTTTTGTCACGTTAAAGATAAAGAGGATGAACACCACTCACCTTGATATAAAACTCAATATAAATTCTACATATTTCACCAAGAAGTATCGCTTTCATTACCAAAATACATGCTGCTTATCTAACATGTTGACATTATAAGAGGTCGTTATAACGAGATGGTATTAATACTGCAGGGATCTTTAAATGGAGTTGTGCTGTATCTTCGGGCATGAGTAATCAAATGAAACTTGTTACGTATGATACAAACACATTAAAACATAAAACTTTCACACACGGAAATGAGATCTGAGTCACTTTAAATTAAGTATTTTATAATTTGAAATTTCTACATCATGTGTTCACGGTAGCAGTCTGTTTTCTATCAAGAAACACGGGCTTATAAAGAAGGTTTTAGTGACGTGTACCATTGAGATACATAAAAAACGAAACTGAAACCGAAGCTTGTTAAATTTTTATCAAGAAACAAACCAAATCTCGGATAAACCATTTCCGGATAAAAGGAAAATCAAAAACCATGAGTGGGCGGAGAATAATTGTTGATGCAAAATAATTGTTTCCCACTTTAGTATCAGATTTTAAACAAACCCGGATAACAAGCTATGATAGCCGGTACCATGCATGTCGCCTCGTAAGTTATTTGTTATCAACTAATAAACCATGGAAAATCCAAACAATGAAGCTTTTAAACACGTAACAAGTAAATAGATTCTTAATGATTTTTTTTTATTTGCAGAGCTGTCGAAAAGCATGCTGGGTATGTAATGACGCACGTTGCAATTAAGGTTTTTATTTGCAATACACAATGTATAATTAAGTATTTTCTACGGAGCCAATGTTACATGCCAGTTTAATAAATTCGTATTCAAAATCCAAATTAACCTAACGATTTATTGTCTGGTGTTTATAAACCAACAGCGAGTATTTACGATCTAATTTTGTTAATCGTTCAAATACAATACTGTACGAATGTGTTATGGGTACTTTTACAGACACTGAGTGTGAAATAGGCTACATATATTAGATATATTAGTCGTGTTAACGGTCACAGCATCGATCATTTTCGCCGGCCCGTAAGTTTCTACAAGCAAAATCCAAGGTACGAAATTATTTAGGAACGAATCGAACCCAATATAGTGATCATGAAGTACGAAATTATTTGGAGACCAATCGAACCTACATACGCAATCTCTACCCAGAGTTGCCGTTCCCGCTACGCTCACACTAACGTATGTCGTGAGGATTGGAAAGGAACGACAACTCTAGGTAGAGATTGCTACATACACTGAAGTACGAACAGAATGTCCATTTAAAGAAATATAAACTGAGTTAGACTATTAGATAATTTATTTAAATTTCCAAACTTAAATTGACGTTGTGCCCGCCAAATTGTAGCCAGTCATCATAATATTATATAAATGTCTTTAAATGGCTCATACTATGAGAGATGCCAAATGTATTAATACATATTTGTCGATGACGCGTGACTACTTAGTCTAGACGTACTATAAATTAGAAAGTAGCACGCACATGCTTAATCAGGTATATAAGTAATTTACAATTTTAATAAAGTATTTCTATCTTTACAGCTGACTCAATATCACACTAGATGTATCGGAAACACGTAAAAAGGTGTACGAAGTCCCAGAAGTGCCATAATGGCAAAAAGCAATATTTTACTGATATGAGATTTTTATTCGTAAGATGTTTCAATGCTTTCTATATATCAAATGGCGACTTGAATGTTTTGCATGTTTAATAATTTTGAACATTGAAGAAAATATCTTTCTTCATATCTGAAAAAAAGTATTAACTATAAGCAACATCTGCAGTAAATAGATAAAATTTGAGATCATGAGTAATCATTAGAATGAGTATAACAATTAACTGAAAGGCATTTTCAGATTACGTTAAATAAGTTATGAATCTTGGGTAAAGCCCCTTTAAATGCAAGTTAATACGCATCTGTCCTCCCCAGGGCAAATTCTTGGCTCACCGATACAACGTCCATGTAATGCAATAAATATGAAGTATTGCGCAGTACAATCTTGTATACACGTAATTAGAAGGTGATATGCTTGATTTACTGTTTTCTATTGGTTTTAATAAATCTCATTAATTAATGCGTTTCATGCACGTGTTTATCATGATACTCTATCGATCGATCAAAAGTCCATTAGTATCACGATCAGTTGAGTCATGATGCAAAATAAAAATATTCATCATAGTGAAGTGTACAACCAAAGGTATCTACAAACATTGATATTACGACCACATTTATGGAAAACCTACTGTGACATTATTTAGATGGTCCCAATCATCAGTGGTAGATGCAGAGGAAATATCAAAATTCGGTCCGAAGATAATTTGGTCGTAGTGATCAGGTGGTTTTAATATTGAAATGGTCGCTAAGTAAGGTTGTATTGCACAAAATACAGTGACAAGAAGGGACGTAATACCAGGTCTTAAAACAGTGAGGTACGGTTATAGTTAATAAAAAAATAGTGAAAAATCGTATACACGTAAAATGAAATGAAGTCAAACCTGTGTTAGCGGCCATCTCCGAATAAAGACTATCATGTGATCATGAGAATAAAAACCATTCTTTCAAAAATAGTAATTGGTTATTTAGAACAAAATGACCTCCGAATAAAGGCCACCTGTCAATGAAGGACACATTCTGTCTTTCCCAAAGATGGTCTTTGTATACAGCTTTATATCCTTCTCCGAACTCATACTCCGAGTACTTCATTTATACCCAGAAGGTAGAATACATAGATTTAATGAAGTTTTCATTTGAGCTCCCAATAATTCACTATCTCATTGTTCCACTGTATAAATAAAAGAAATATACCACTGCATGCGTTGAAGTTAAATAATGCTTATGCAAGATTTTACTGCGCATTAGATAAATAACATAAATGATGTCAACTTTTTGTTTAGACTTCGTATCGATCTTTTTATCTTATTTTTATCTAAAATCGGCGCCAACGTAAACAATAATAGTGACCTAGTATGCATAATTTGTTTTCTTACATACTATATTGTACTTGATAAGGTATAGGTATTTGTATCGAATACGACCTGAAAAGAAATCTAAACAAATGATAATAACAAAACATTACATGAACTGAGTGCACTTAAATTATGTCAAGGATTTTTATTTACGTCAATAATCATTCTGTGTTTTTTTTGTAATTTTTGTAACTCATCTTATTGTTCAAATGTATTTCGTTCTTTGAACTTCGATAATAGTTTAATACGAGGGGTGATCCAAAATAAACAGGACTTTTGTCGCTCCGTGTAAATGGTTCAATAAAACAGACAAAAATTATATCAATATAATGCTGAAACTTTCTGCTACGTTCTGTATCAATATGAACTGAAATGTACAAATTATACAGATATTTCTTAACAACACTATTGGCTGTCCGGCACACGGTAAAAATAACGACATTGACGTCAACGACGTCACGTATTTCATGTTGATACTTATAGTATTTCTCAAAATACTTCTCATTAAGCTGAATACAACGATTATGACGATATAGCCACGTATGGAAGATATCCTTATACCTCTCAGAATCATATTTGTTTATAATTTGCCGTGTGGTTGCTGCTCTCAAATCAGTTAGGGAATCAACTCGTTGACTCTTAAGTAATGTTTTGATTGCCGGGAAAATACCAAAGTCAAACGGGGCTAATCTAGTGAGTTTGCTCAGACACGTTTCTTGAATCATATTGCCTGTTGTCTAATTATTTGCAATCTTTGATCACATATCTAATTTCAGAGTGGTGCGACGTGGACATATTGACGTCGTTTATGTTGCCACTTGTTTTGCATGAAGTTCGTTTATTTTTAAATGCAACATCAAAATTAAGTCAAATTTTCATACGATGTGATATACATATTATATGATGACTTGATGGAATTTCATGTCCTTAAACCGAATTCTGACTAAAACATTAGTGCCATTACAGGTATATTCATGATTTCAATTGCTAGTACTAGTGCTCCGGATGCACGTTACCATGGTTATATATGGCGTTATTGCCGGAATACGGTGAAATAATTTTTGTCAAAACAATCGTTCAGTTTCAAAAATGGGTGAACGTTAACTGCAGTACGTGGAGAGTTGCTGCAGAACGAAGCGATTTCCCTTGCTAGTGGTTCAATTAAGGATACAAATTGCTTGAGACGAAATGCGATATGTAATATCTTATTGATTTAAGCAGCGAAACTATTTTCAAGCATCAAAAAGAAAATCAAAACTAGTTAAAGGCTTTATTCGACAAAGGATCAGAAGGCATATTATTGTAACGGTCTCGTGAAATTACAGAAAACACAGTTTTATGCGCGTGAGCAGCTTAATTGAGTATACTATAGACATAACAAATAAACAAGTTTGCAAAAAGAAACTCGAACTACAATCAATAAGACTAACAAAAGGAGAAAATACAATTAATGTAAAAAGTCTGCGTACTTTGCAACCTCTTCAAAGCAAGACCCTTTGGGAGTAGCACCATTATGTTGTTGTTGAGAGGTTGTTGTTATAGAGAGGTTAAACCAATAGTTAAATCGTGTAGTGGAAAAATATGCTGTTGCTCAAAGGGAGGATGTTGCTCAAGAGAGGGCCGCTCTAGCGAGGTTGCAGTGTATAGGTTAGTGCTGTAACTAGAACATGTAACTCGGTATTGCATAAGCAGATATTATCAGACTGAATTATACCTTGATTGTTTTTGTTCTATTTTCAGAAAATATGATGACATGTCTCTTTTATTAGCATTTGTTGCGTAATATCCACCAAGGCTATAATTATAAATAATAGACATATGGCACGCATACAAGACGATTATTGTTTAGGTAATCCAGATATCAGCAGAAAGAAACGCTTCAAGCCTGTAAACAAATACATCCCTCGAGAAAGACAAACTATGGTCTTTATTGACAGGTGGCCTTTATTCGGAGACCATTTTAATCTAAATGATAATGATAATCAATGAGGAATTTTACAAGAATTGCCTTCATTCACAGGGTGCTCTGTATGTGAAGAAGGTGGCCGCTAAAACAGGTTTGATTGTAGTCAGGAGGTACACAATTTGAAAAACTGAATTCATAATAACAACATTATGACACAAGAAGTAAGAAGAGTAGCGCTATCATATACTATTAGTGACGGCATAGCAATTGACATTATAACTACGAGCTCATGTTGACGTAATAAAATAACAAATGAACGAAAGGCTTTGGTGCGGTCATCGGCCCACATACTGCATAGAATAATAAAATACGTAATAGACACGTTGAAAGTATGACCTGTAATCAATTTTCTTCGTCTGCAATGACGTCAAGACAGAACGGATAAGCATTCATCCAGATTGATTTTACTGGTAAATGCATTGCATCATTCCAAGTTTCTATCAAGATTTGTAATATCACATTGTAAAGGTACAGTGCAATCTCCACAAAGCAACACCCTTTGAGAGTATCAAAATAATGTTGTTATTTAGAAGTTGTTGCTCTAGAGAGGTTATATTGATCGTTAATCATGCTGTTGTTGAAGGGAGGTTATTGCTCAAGACAGGGCCGCTCTGGAAAGGTTGCACTGTATACGTGTAACTACAAGAGCAGTCAATGGTTTTTCGTTGGGATATAACATCGCACCACCAGCCTGAATATTTAGCGATTTACCAGCTTTAATGATTGAGAAGGACCCCACCAGCTTCAACAGTTGATGGAGACCCCATGTGTATATCTGGGGAGCACAACCGAACTTCTAGAAGTGAGCTGGACAGCTTCCTCATGTGTGAACTTTTGGTCTCGAGTCGGATTAGAACCCACAGCGGTGAGGAACAAAAACGTTTGTTAAATAGTTGATGATTTTTTTATGTTCATGACGTATTCATGCATAAACATGAACCTCTCACTACATACAGTAAACACAGTTATAGTGAACTCCCATATTCTGAAGAATCGGTTACTGTAAGGTATCCCGATATTTTCACCAATTTTCCTTTTAAATTTTTATTGTTTCGGATATAGTAATATACTAGTATAGTACTCATCCGAGTCCCCAGAAATTTGCCATATAAAACCGTGTTCTACGCACTTTCCCCAAGAAATCAGTTTTTTCTTCAAGTGAACTCAGTATTCTTGAATACTTCATAAATAGTTCGTGAAATATGAATACTTATCTAACAAGGGTTGACAAAGTGTTTCATGTAATATTTTGTCAGTAAAAACTACTTGATTAGTTAGCAAAAAAAGAAGTAACAGTCATTTGTATCCGTTTATTTAAAGCAACTAATGCCAGTGATACCAGTCGTAAATTCTAGTGCATTTCTGGCAACAAGAGAAACATCTTCAAAGCAACAATTTTTGTTAGTACCAAAATTATTTCGTTGTTGAGAGGTTGTTGCTCTAGAGAGATTAAATTAATAGTTAAATCATGCGGTCGGGAAAAATCATACTGTTGTTGAAGAGAGGTTGTTGCTTAAGAGAGGGCCACTCTAGAGAGAATGCACTGTATTATTGAATGATTCTGTTTCTCTCGAATTTCCCACGTCTCGGACGACCGTGTCATGAACAATATCGAAAAAAAATATCAAAAGAAGCTATGACGTGTCACGTGCATACTGGCCTTTTAGCATGTCCGTGAAGTTGGCAGCCCAGCAGCCTAGCAGCCTAGCAGCGTGAAGTTGGCAGCCCAGCAGCCTAGCAGCCCAGCAGCGTGAAGTTGGCAGCCCAGCAGCCTAGCAGCCCAGCAGCGTGAAGTTGGCAGCCCAGCAGCCTAGCAGCCCAGCAGCGTGAAGTTGGCAGCCCAGCAGCCTAGCAGCCCAGCAGCGTGAAGTTAGCAGCCCAGCAGCCTAGCAGCCCAGCAGCTTAATATATTTCTACAGTTAAACTGCAACACAAATCATGCAAAAACTTAAAAACGCATGAAGTAATAACATTATGTTGCTGTCATGTTTATTAGAAGAAAAAAATACGATTTTTATCGATTTTGTGAATCTGGCAGTGTAGCGGCCGCATAGCGGACTATTATAGTCAAAGATAAAATGCACAAGAAATCCGGCTAAACACTTACGAATCGATGATATAATTCGATTTTATTACTTTAACGTTCATTAGATGAGAACTTACACATTTTTTCATTTTTTTTTTGTGAAGTTGGCAGCCCAGCAGCGTCACAGCGTAATCTATATTTCTACAGATAAACTTCACAACAAATCAAGAAAAAATACTTCAGAATGCATAAAATAATGTCAGTCTGTTGTTTAAACATTAATTAACAGAAAATATATAATTTTCATATATTTTTTTTCAATGTGAAATTAGCCGCTGCTAGCAGCGTGAAGTTGGCAGCCCAACAGCGTAACAGCGTAATCTATATTTCTACTGATAAACTTCACAACAAATCAAGAAAAATACTTCAGAATGCATAAAATAATGTCAGTCTGTTGTTTAAACATTAATTTACTAAAAATATATGATTTTCATTTTTTTTTTCAATTTGAAATTAGCCGCTGCTAGCAGCGTGAAGTTGGCAGCCTAGCAGCGTCTAATTTCACGCACAATTTTTTTTTTGAAAAATCATATATTTTCATTTAATTAACGTTCAAACAACAGACTGACATTATTTTATGCATTCTGGAGTATTTTTCTTGATTTGTTGTGAAGTTTATCTGTAGAAATATAGATTACGCTGTTACGCTGCTGGGCTGCCAACTTCACGCTGCTAGCAGCGGCTAATTTCACATTGAAAAAAAAAAATGAAACTTATATATTTTCTGTTAATTAATGTTTAAACAACAGACTGACATTATTTTATGCATTCTGAAGTATTTTTCTTGATTTGTTGTGAAGTTTATCTGTAGAAATATAGATTACGCTGTTACGCTGCTGAGCTGCCAACTTCACGCTGCTAGCAGCGGCTAATTTCACATTGAAAAAAAATATATGAAAATTATATATTTTCTGTTAATTAATGTTTAAACAACAGACTGACATTATTTTATGCATTCTGAAGTATTTTTCTTGATTTGTTGTGAAGTTTATCTGTAGAAATATAGATTACGCTGTGACGCTGCTGGGCTGCCAACTTCACAAAAAAAATGAAAAAATGTGTAAGTTCTCATCTAATGAACGTTAAAGGTATAAACTCGAATTATATCATCGATTCGTAAGTGTTTAGCCGGATTTCTTGTGCATTTTATCTTTGACTATAAGTCCGCTATGCGGCCGCTACACTGCCAGATTCACAAAATCGATAAAAATCGTATTTTTTCTTCTAATAAACATGACAGCAACATAATGTTATTACTTCATGCGTTTTTAAGTTTTTGCATGATTTGTGGTGCAGTTTAACTGTAGAAATATATTAAGCTGCTGGGCTGCTAGGCTGCTGGGCTGCTAACTTCACGCTGCTGGGCTGCTAGGCTGCTGGGCTGCCAACTTCACGCTGCTGGGCTGCTAGGCTGCTGGGCTGCCAACTTCACGCTGCTGGGCTGCTAGGCTGCTAGGCTGCCAACTTCACGCTGCTAGGCTGCTAGGCTGCTGGGCTGCCAACTTCACGGACATCTTTTTAGCGAGGGAAATATTGGTTAATGAGATTCTCACGATCATGAGTAAGATCTATTTCAATATTTGAATGTATGCATTACATTATGTTTATCTAATTCAAGTAAACACGCTGGTTTGTCTGCTGTCTGATGCAAATTCGAAAAACAATGTAAACATTGGCACAATATTTACATCATTGAAACGTACACATGATGACCGATATCGATACAGTTTAATTGCGTTATAAAGACCACGATTTTCTTAATACAGTAAAGTCGCGACAGGAATACAAGACAACCTCTTCAGAGCGACCTTCTTAACTATCAATTTAACCTCTCTAAAGCAACAACCTCTCAACAGCAACATACATTTGCTACTACCAAAGAGTTTTGCTTTGGAGAGGTTGCATTGTACCCGGATTTCTAGACCCGGACAAAGTAGTCGTCATATTGAATTTGTCTCGCTCGAAAATACCGTGGAATCATTAATTTTCGTTGGGGATTTAAATTCGTGGATTTCGTTGGTCGGCTCATCACGAAATCAAATTCCCAAATGTACAAATTCATTGGTCAAAATGGTTATTATGT
This sequence comes from Lutraria lutraria, assembly GCA_964023205.1. NCBI lineage: Eukaryota > Metazoa > Mollusca > Bivalvia > Venerida > Mactridae > Lutraria > Lutraria lutraria. Next base: position 18,960,157 of record OZ026844.1, on the reverse strand, counting down.
TCGTTATATCGAGTTGGTCATGATTGTTTTAGTAAATAATTATGATGTGGGTTTTTTTAGTTAAAACCAGGTATTAAGATAAGAGGTCGTTATAAAGAGATAGCAATAGCAACGAAGTGGTCTTTAAGAAAAGTTGAACTGCATTAAAGGTAACGATATCTTAACATAAAATTGTCATTCACCAAGGTTAGTGCGAAACATAATAGGCCGGTTGCCACATAACATTGTTTTTGCTTTTCCCGAGTTACTTTTCATCATAGTTGACCCATTATCCCATGTTTCTCATTCAATTAATCACAAACGATGAACACGTTTGAAAGTCTGCGATTGTGAGAATGGTTTTTGAAAACCAGTGCTTTGTGTTGAAAAAGTAGTGGCACTTGTATGGGTTACGTATCCGTTGTTCCAGGTCAAAGCACTGACTCGGTGAATGTATTAGGTGTGTGTTGTCTGTGGTTGACAAGTGTCCGCTATATACGGCTTTAAAGACCGTTCTATCGTCGGAAGGGATTATAGACTGCTATTGACAGGGGTTTGTTGTTCACGGGTGTCCGTTACCACAGTTTTTACTGTATCAGAAAGGAATATTCGAAGAATCTAATAACTAAATACGACCTTACTTTGCGGTTAATACTGTAGCTATTTTAAATGCCAGACAAGCGCAGTTTCCCTTATAATTTCGTCACATTTTTAAAATGGTGTCAACCTTGTTATTTTTATTATTTTGACAACAAAGTATCGGATTATACAAATGTACTAGCACAATTTTATATTACCAAAGCGCATTTTAGGGAAGATCAAAAATAAGCCCGACAATGGCATACCTGAAACCCATGACGTTGAATGATCATTTAATCTTTCATGCGCAATATTAAAATCACTTCGCATAACAGAAATTCCAGAAAGTAAACGTAAGCCAAAATAAAGTAAAAAATGGTACATTTTTTAAAACTATTTTTCTTTCGGACAAATACGTTAAAATCCCCAAAGCTGTTATGAATTTGTATAAGGAAATTATAGTAAAGCTCGTTGCAAGAATTTGTGCAAGGGAAATATTGGTAAACGAGTCTCTCACGACATTTGAATGCGGTACGCATTACATTATGTTAATATCATTTTAGCAAGCACGTTTGTTTGTTTTCTGTCTAATACAAATCGAAAAAAATGTTAACATTGGCACAGTGTTTACATCATTGAAACGTAAACAAGATAACTAAAATACGGATACAAAGATTTATACAGTAAAGCCGCGACAGAAAAAAGGTTAGCATAGCAACAAGACCGACATTTACCTCTCAGGAAGGGACAAACATACAATGGTGTTGCAAAGTGAACATTAATCTCTGTGGATGCATTGTATTACCGGAATAAACCGAGTAAGGTCTTCAGATTTTGCAAAACTTGTCCATTGCGGCCTAAGCACCACTGCGAGATTCGAACGGACATTTAATTTAACTCATGTAACATTATTCGTGAAGTTCCGGGTAATTTCGGAACTCTTCGGTATATAGTCTTTATGAAAATCTTAGAGTCGATAAAATAAACATTATCGTATAAAATCATCAAAATTATCATTTCCAGTTTCACCAATGTAAGTAGAATTATAGTTATTCTAAACATAGTTCCCACATCTACAATATTTACCTCCCTTGGCGGCCATCTTGAAAGTCTAATTTGACTAGCATTGATAGAGGATATTTATATTTTTGTTCTGATAATTCTAAATATAGAATTTTCATATGTGACAACTACTTTTTCTTAAACCTGATACACTTATGTTTTTTCCAACTTCATGATTAAGTTATATTTTGTAAATTGAGTTGTTTAATAACCACTTTTTTGTTTGTTTCTATTAAACATATAAGAATTTTGACTTTCAAGATGGCCGCCAATTCAAAACAAGGGAGGTAAATATTGTAGTTGTGGGAACTATGTATTGTTGTTTTGCTGTATATGCACAATAGATACACTTTTTACCAGCACTTACAGAAAGTTTCCCGCGGCCTTGTATGTATGTAAGCATACGTCCGCTTGTTTGGTTGCGTGTCCGTTGGTCAAGGTCAAAACGCCGATTCGAATCGGCAAAGTTTTCAGTGTCTACTGTCCGTGGTCGATGAGTGCCCGCTATATTTGGCCTTAAATACCGTTTTTTCGTCGGAGGGGATTATAGGCTGCTGTTGACAGGCGTTTGCTGTTAACGGGTGTCCGTTAGCACAGTTTTACTGTATCAAAAATAATATTCGAAGAATCTAATAACTAAATACGATCTTACTATGCGGTTAATACTGTAGCTATTTTAAATGCCAGACAAGCGCAGTTTTCTTTGTCATAATGTCAGCACATTTTTAAAATGGTGTCAACCTTGTTATTTTTATTATTTTGACAACAAAGTATCGGATAATACAAATATTTTTAGGGAAGATCAAAAATATGCCCGACAATGGCATACCTGAAATACTATGCGGTTCCGCAAACCCATGACCTTGAATATTAAAATCACTTCGCATAACAGACATTCCAAAAAGTAACCAAAAACCAAAATAAAGCCAATAATGGTACATTTTTTTTAAAACTATGTTTCTTTTGGACAAATACGTTAAAATCCCCAAAGCTGTTATGAGATTGTATAAGGAAATTATAGTGAAGCTCGTTGCAAGAATTCAGAATACTTACGTAACGTACGTTATTTATGTCAAATAGAATGAGCCGTCTCAGACATAAGAAATGAATTCGACAGTTAGTTACGTCGATTTCATAACGTATAGTTTGGCCTTGTTTATGCTTTTGATGGATTTCACTCTTTTTCTGATTTTTCACTTCTATGTTCCAAGTTATCGGTCTAATCTGGAGACTTTTTGAATGACCCTCATAGTTGGCTTATACAGTGTTACCTGTTATAAGGTACCTTTGCTGACAACTTATGACTTCCTGGAGGTAACGTTATTTATGAACCAGCGGTTGAAGACAAATGCCCTTCGATTATTTCTCGTTCTTGACATGAACAAAAAGACCATCGTGTTGAGACACATATGAAATTAATATGAATATGATACGGACAAGTATTAAATAAATTAACAGCCATCTTTGAAGACAGAAGTTTTATTTGCACCATACTTATATCGCATTTCAAGTCAACAAATAAATTCATTTATTATCTCCCATATTATGTCATTTACAAAAGTCTGAAGATATTTCACAGATTTTGAATGCATTATTATCGCATTAAAATAAAACTTTGAAAAAAAAATCGTTGTAAAATATTGTCAACGATGTATGTGAATACATACTATATTGTCGAACCTATATAATTCTCATTATTCACACAGAACAAAAGATAATCAAACATTATCGATCACTATGGAATCAAATGCGCACTTAGAGATGTAGACAATGCGACTTATTGCAAACATAGGCGCTTAGTGACAAGGTTCGTAAGATCGAATTGGTCATTCAATATTCTATATTATACTGTGTATATATAAACATGTATGCTATACATGTATATATATATTATCTCGAGCTTGAGGTAATATATACATGTATGGAGAAAACATAGAATGACCAACTGGACCAATCGAAACCTGTAGCACTTGGTAAAGCATCTTCGTCACTTTAAATAGTATTACGGTTATTCTTTTAACTGTGTATGACAAAGACTACGGCTGTGGTCTTGTGGTTTGTGTACTGGACTTGTTACTCGACGAGATTGGTTCGAATCTCGGTCACGACTGGTCTTTCCATACTATGAAAATTTTAAAAAATGTCGATTTTCCTCAATTGTATGTAGCAGTTGGCGGCTACTTGTGGAAGGGTAAGTTAGTACTGGTTAGAATACAGTTAAGGAGCACTGGCCGTTGAAAAAGTTGTTGAAAAACGGAGTTAAACAAGCGTATGACAAAGAAAACATTACATGAATTCCTCTAGGTAATACATGATAGCCTTACATCGATATCTTTGGTATGTTGTATTTGTCTTACCATGTTGACATTAATTCAGGAGGGGAATGTTGGCATGAGACATTAATTCAGCCAGTAAAGATAAACTGCTATTTGTTTATAATAGCCAATTCATGTTTTCACATTCGTTGCATACTTTTTGAATGTGTCATGACATTTTACAGCGATCAGATAGAGTGACACGAACTATTTGATACATTTCTTTTTCATTTGATGTTATTAATGTTCTAAACAAGTAATCTTTTATACGGCCCGTGTCGTAACGATATCACTTAAAAAGGAGACTCAGAATACTTAAAAAATACGAGTCCGCATTCGAAATCGGATTAAATAGCAAGAGAATAATATACAAAATATCAATACCAATATGTCCGTCAACTAAATACATCAATCAGACATATTTACACTAACATAACAACAATGGAAGCTACAGGCCAGACAATGTTGGCACGGTCACACAATATTGTTGTTTAGACACAAAATCCCTCTACACCATCTTCTTCCCCTCCAAACCAGCTAACTGGTCTTGTTCCGGAGCCGACCGGTTTAAAGGGTTTTCTCCTGTATACTATACAAATATGTATAAATCTACATTGCATGTACAGATATTCAACCATTTTACAGTAAACCCATAAAAACCGGTTCCTATCCGGATTTGTCTTAAAGTTTTATTTTCTGAGAATTCCAATATCGGGAGAACTCATGGTTAACTCCGAAAATAAAGGGACTTGAAAAGTCGTCCGATTTTCAGGGAATTCTGTTTTTCAGGTTTTTCACGGTATATAAATATACTATAATTCAATTAAATTATGAAACACTTCAGAGATCGTCCACGCTTAAGGGTTCACTTTCTAAACTTGAGTACAAAGTACTATGATATTTAACATAATTAACAGTACAGTAAAAAAAAACTTGACTCACACTTGGATATTAATTACATTGTATCATCACCAAACCCCATAAAACTACACTGAAAGTCATATAATTATCATAGATCATTTTACTACATGTAATTTGTTTTCTACCGAATACATGATTGGTATTTTTACTCGAGGGTTTTACCTATCTAGTATGTTTTACTTTGGGGATATTATTCATATGGACTTATTCAGATTCTATTACAATTAAGCCTGTAGGAATCACAACAGATGCCACATGAGCACCAGTTTGACGTTGAAATTAATAACCGGTGGGGGAATGACATACCAAACTAAACCAAACTTAACAAAAAGTATTTGTGGAACTTGACCTTTGACATACTGACATCAAAATCAATAGGGGTCATCTTCATGTGATGACCTTAGAAGAGCGTAGGCCAAATCGTTCTCTGGTTATTGGTCAGACAAGGTTTGGTTACGGACGGACGGACGGACGGACGGACGGACCGACCGACATGTGCAAAGCGATATACACCTTTTCTTCGAAAGGGGGCATAATAATGTTGGTTTGCGGGCACACCTCTCAAACTTTTATCAGCCAGTGTCAGTAGGTATGCATTCTTTTTGTAAACATTATTTGTTTGTAGTGAAACCGAAAAAAGAACGGAATACCTTTTTTTATCAAAATTGCGTAAAAAATTGGGTTGGGAGTGTGGGGGGGGGGGGGGGGTAGAGTAAGTCTGTCGCGTAACTGCTAAGTGCAAACAAATTTTTAGTGGGATAACCTTTCAGCGTTTTTTTGTTGCTTTTTTGTCACTGTCATATGATAGATGATATCGATTCAAAAGTGCATATCGAGGGCTCAGCGCAACACTGTCGTAACTTGTTCTTATTTCAATATGAGTTACAACACTGTTGCGCTGAACCCTCGATATGTTAATTCTATCTTGCGTGTTTTAGATGAAATTCCTAATATCACTTCCGTGACATTATCAAATTAATGATATCATTGTTATATTCAATCATGTTATCGAATAACAAAAAAAAAAACCAAAACAAAAACCCAATTCAAAAACATAGTGAATACCTTTGAACCAAACCATTATCATAACATTTTGGATATGTTGTGTTTTTTTCGCCAACACGCTATCAAACAATATAACTATTATTATCACATTCATTTATCAAGCCACATGCCCGGCTTATGATATATATGTTGACAAATCTGAAAAAAATGTTGATTAAAATGAATAACTGCAGAACAATCCGGATTACTGGCCAAAAGTTTCTTAATGAAGTTAAACTGAACATTCCTAATAAACATGTCGGCCATTTTCAGATTAACACTAATTTTAATTCAGATTCAAGTTGCTATTAACACTGATTTATAATATGATATTCTAAGTTGGTAACCTTTTTCCCAATGGGTTTAAAACGCTTCCATAAGTAAGAGAGTTTAATCGATCTTACTGACACACTGTTGTATTAACCGTGCCACGTTTGACAATAAGTGGTTCATTAATTTCTCACGAGATGTTGACACATCGAGCAATAAGTGAGTCATAGTGTCATACAGTCTTCCAAGATGTCGGTACATCGAACAATAAGTGGGTCATAGTGTCATACATTCTTCCAAGATGTGGGCACATCGAGCAATAAGTGAGTCATAGTGTCATACAGTCTTCCAAGATGTGGGCACATCGAGCAATAAGTGAGTCATAGTGTCATACATTCTTCCAAGATGTGGGCACATCGAGCAATAAGTGGGTCATAGTGTCATACATTCTTCCAAGATGTGGGCACATCGAGCAATAAGTGGGTCATAGTGTCATACAGTCTTCCAAGATGTGGGCACATCGAGCAATAAGTGAGTCATAGTGTCATACATTCTTCCAAGATGTGGGCACATCGAGCAATAAGTGAGTCATAGTGTCATACAGTCTTCCAAGATATGGGCACATCGAGCAATAAGTGGGTCATAGTGTCATACATTCTTCCAAGATGTGGGCACATCGAGCAATAAGTGGGTCATAGTGTCATACATTCTTCCAAGATGTGGGTACATCGAGCAATAAGTGAGTCATTGTGTCATACATTCTTCCAAGATGTGGGTACATCGAACAATAAGTGAGTCACAGTGTCATACATTATTCCAAGATATGGGCAAATCGAACAATTAGTGGGTCATAGTGTCATACATTCTTACGAGATGTTGACACATCGAACAATAAGTCGGTCATAGTGTCATACATTCTTACGAGATGTTGAAACATAGAACAATAAGTGTGTCATACATTCTTACGAGATGTGGGCACATATAGAACAATACAATGTAAGTGGGTCATAGTGTCATGCATTCTTACGAGATGTTGACACATCGAACAATAAGTGGGTCATAGTGTCATACATTCTTACGAGATGTGGGCACATAGAACAATAAGTGAGTCATAGTGTTATACATTCTTACGAGATGTTGACACATCGAACAATAAGTCGGTCATAGTGTCATACATTCTTACGAGATGTTGAAACATAGAACAATAAGTGTGTCATACATTCTTACGAGATGTGGGCACATATAGAACAATACAATGTAAGTGGGTCATAGTGTCATGCATTCTTACGAGATGTTGACACATCGAACAATAAGTGGGTCATAGTGTCATACATTCTTACGAGATGTGGGCACATAGAACAATAAGTGAGTCATAGTGTTATACATTCTTACGAGATGTTGACACATAGAACAATAAGTGGGTCATAGTGTCATACATTCTTCTAGGATGTGGGCACATAGAACAATAAGTGGGTCATAGTGTCATACATTCTTACGAGATATTGACACATCGAACAATAAGTGTGTCATAGTGTCATACATTCTTACGAGATGTGGGCACATAGAACAATACGTGGGTCATAGTGTCATACATTCTTACGAGATGTTGACACATCGAACAATAAGTGGGTCATAGTGTCATACATTCTTACGAGATGTGGGCACATCGAACAATAAGTGGGTCATAGTGTCATACATTCTTACGAGATGTTGACACATCGAACAATAAGTGGGTCATAGTGTCATACATTCTTACGAGATGTTGACACATCGAACAATAAGTGAGTCATAGTGACATACATTCTTACGAGATGTTGACACATAGAACAATAAGTGGGTCATAGTGTCATACATTCTTACGAGATGTGGGCACATCGAACAATAAGTGGGTCATAGTGTCATACATTCGTTCGAGATATTGTTCACAGGGAAATAAAAGACTGGTTTGTTGACATGTCAGTTGCCATAAATTTTGTAAAGCATTCAACTACAATTATTTCAAGTGTTCAGGTGTTTTAAGTTTTAAAAAGGTTATTGAGAAGTTTACAACATGCATTGCACCTAAACATAAAACAAAGAAAGAGAAACTTAATAGCTGGATAATACAAAATGTAATTGTTTATGCATGATTACCAAAAAATCTAATATTTCCCCTAGAAAAGCGGAAACGAGTTGAAGACAGTAAAATAGTACGTGGATCAATTACAAATTAAAGGAAAATCGAAAGTGTTTGTGCGTTGCTTATGGTTACTGAAATCGTATGTTACCATATGTTACACCCACAATAGTAACATGCACTTGAGTCACACATACTTTTGGATTTATGCATGATTTAACTCACGAGTACTTGACTACGAGTGTTTATAATATACAACTCAAACTATTTATATACAATAATCGTTTGATCTGAGATTGAATGGGCGACGCCCCTATCAAATAGAAAGAAATTTGACAATATGGGTACTATGTAAAAGAAAATGAAGCTGTGTTTTACTATACATTAATAACATTGCACACCACGTCCATCTTACATCTCTAAGCGATAATATGTCAAATCAAAACCAGAATTTTTAACACGAATCTTAGTCAGATATTTCCTGAAAATTTCTTGTAAAATGAAACTTAATAATTGTACCTGGTAAAAGGAATCCCTCTGGTATGTAGCACTATATATGTACTAGTTCGTTCTGTTTCCATGCAATATAGGGTGATCAATTGTTTTATTAACTAGGCTATATATAAAACAGTATGAGACACATCCTCATTTGTAGTGAAACTGTTATTCTTCACGTAATGGATAACTAAAATGTACACGTATACTATATTCGATCGAAAGTCATTGTTTTGTTATCAGTTACATAATATAAATATGATAAAATTAGGACGCTGTCAACTGATAATAAAATGTAAATAATTAATTGACAGAATTACTAGGAAAAATAAAGAATGACCGAATGGTTATTATAAATTCGTTCAGTATTACGTTAATGTATTTAAATGATTTGAAACAACAAGAGTTCGGGTCCACTAAGTTAAAACATTTACGAAATCGTGTACTTTTATTCACCGTGTCAATGCTGTACGTACATAGCCACCAACGAACTAATGTCCAAACTAATTGATTTGAAACACATATTCCTCTTGTATTGGTCAGAACTATTCTGCAACAATTAAAACTGTGTCTGTGCTCATAGCTACCACATAAGTATTTATTTTAATTATATGTTTACGCTAATTTCGTGGTCAAGCATATACAATATCTGACCAATGTTTTTCCGCCATGTTTTATTTCGTTAAAAAATTAAAGCATTTTTTCTAAATTATTTGTTTTTGCATCACATGCTTAAACATGACCCATATTGTTAGTAGCAACGCCGTCGTGAATGACAACGTGGAGACAATTATGTGCATTAAAATTACATTGATCTGAACTTGGTAATTCTTTATTACTCAAGTTAAACAATTAATATAAGTATAGTTGAATACTGAAAACTGAAATATAATGGAAGTATTTTTATACGTGGATGTTGATTAAATTATAATTATTATTGCCGATTACAATGTTATATAAATGATAAAATATAAATTGTACCTTTATCCGATTTTTAAAGTCCATAAGCAAAAGATAATGTTAGTCAGATAAAATATGGAAAATCCAATGTCTATTTATAGCATATATTAATACGTTTTTATAAATCAAAGTACTGGAAGTACTGTAACATTGTGAAGCTAGAAAAATTACCCAAAAATTACAGACCACCAGAAAGTAGATGCACACGAGTTAATTTGTGACTTGCGTGCATGTAAAGCGTGATCCCTTCTTTCAAATAGTTTTAAGTGCATTGATCAGTATTTATGTTCAATGTACTGGACAAATGTCGCATTGTTGAATGTGGTATAGATAAAGAGTTGAACTATAGGCAATTATTTACTGATTGATATTAACAGGAAATTAAAATGCGCACGGAAACGAAAATACTGGAGTACAGTATGATTCAGTGAGTAAGTTTCGGGTACAGTGAGAAAATCGGAAGCTACAGTTCATAGTGACCGTTTATTCAATACTAAAGACGACATGGTGGTTTATTAACAAGTCATTGTGATGTTTAGTCATTCGATTGTAGGATAACGAGACCACGTGAAAAAAGACGCCCATAAACAATGTTGATTTGCGGTGATATATAACCCAAACTTTAAATAGTGGTAAGGTAGGTATCTTTTGTTTAGGCTGATTGAAGGATGAGTTCAATAAGTGTCTTTCTCCATTTAAACACAGACAGAGATAAGTACCGTCTTGCATTAACCCTTTCAAATAATATATGCTTTTACGAAAATAAAAAATCTGAACTATAAAAAACGAAATTAAATGCACTGTACATAGATTATTTTGTCAAAGTCGCTTAAAACTAAATTTTGGGTCGGGAGTTTTTTTTTTACAATACATGTACATATATTTAGTCGACTTTTCCATAATAATTTAGAACAAAACGGACATTTGCACTTGTTCTAAAGTTTAATTAAGGCTCTTCTTCTTCTTCTTTCATGTACTGGCCCCCTTCAACAGGCTGAAGAGTATTGCCTCTTTTTCATGTTTAAAAAATGCAGGATACGTATGTAGTTAATTATCATAAAATAAATAAATTTAAATGTATTCACGTTTTTTATGCAGTTTAGTCATTGAATTATGTATCAATTTCCCCAAGAAGGGAGTTTTTTCCTGATATAACCAATGCTATTACACATATAAGATGCCTAATTACTTATATGTGCTTGGGGTGAATTTATTTACATCCGTAAAGCAACTGTTAAACCATTGATAGAGGGATTTTTTTGTGAAATAACCTTTAGTCTGTACGAAATGCTGATTGGTTGGGCATATCAAAATAGATGTTTTGTCTGACTATCGCAATATCATGTCTGCTTTACTTCCGGATCAAGACTTGTACGGACCCCAGTTGTGATTTTTGGACTTGATTTTTATCAAAATCAAGTCCTTTGTAATCGTAGACTTATATTGGTCGCTGGACTCCATAACAGCTTGGTTAAAAGAATGCCACATAAAGGAAATAGTACGCAACTAAATGGTATGTTTATATAGAAGTATCTGTAATCTTTCCCCAATTAAGTGTGTCAGATCTAAATATATTTCAAATCATTCTATTGTAACTACATGGAAAGAGTCATGTATCTAAATAAGTGCTTGTCTGTAGATACATGAGATATTCAAATGCGTAGAATTAAAACCGCGTATTCACTGTCCAATAAAATATCTTGCCGTAAAAGTAGTTCTACTTTCGGTTTTCGTTCGATAGAACTTTCAGAAAAATCTCCACGGACGTATTCATGCATTTGCAACAATCTACCATCGATGTGTGTGTTTTGTGCCTTTCTAACATTTCTTAATATTGCAAAGCGAATTCTCATGTAATCGTATTCCGGGATATTCACACCAACTAGTGTTATTTTGATGACGGAATCGCTATTTATAGACTCACTCCCCGCAGTGGCTAGTAGCAAAGCGTAACCGATGTGGGGAGTTTGATTTATCGAAGGTTGAATGTTAAAACTGCGGCTTAAGAATAATAATTCGAGTCGCTAAATACGAACGTAAATTACTGGATACGTGCTTTTAAAATTACTGTTTAAGAGTTCCCTTTACGCCAGATTATTTAGAATTACATAATCACGTCTGAATTTCATGCAACATCGGGTTAACTATAGGTCATATAGGTCTTACTCTACTGTGTCAGGACCTTTTTGATTTGAGTGACCCTGAATGTGTTCAATGCGACGATGTTCTGTTGTGTTAAAACCAGAAGAACCAATGTTTGTATTTACTGTTACTGAAGTGTTGTTTACTAGTTTTGTACAAAAAAGAGTTTTTAATGCAATTAAATTGTCCTCAATTAATGTGCTAATCATTAAACTTTCCAATATCAGGCTTTTTTCATTTTAAAATTTTAGCAAAGGGACTATAGTAAAGCCCTAGCTTATGTCATTTACCTATATGCATATGACCTGCATTACAATATGAATGAAAAATCGGTCCGTAATTTTAAATGTTAAAATATTTGTATGGGCTCGAACAATGTGGGTACACATTTCTTTCTTTTGTCTCGAATGGTAAAAATCAAGTCCGACAGTACTTTCAGTACTTTGATTTTAATTCGGTATCATCTAATTACAATGAATGAAGGAAGTGCAGTTAGATAAATGTATGTTGGATGATGTTAACGGTTACTATAATAAAAAAGTATCAATTGTGTCAAAGAAGGAACGGTTTTTCAAATCATTATAATCGTGTTGCTGATTTACCTTGAGTGTATTTAAACATCTATCAAGTTATCTTTAATGATTTTTTTGAGTCCTAGACTATCACTAATCGTATCAATTTCACTGGGGAATAATTAAAAAAAATTAACACGCGTTGTTGTTTAAACTGTATTGTAATTAGGGATTAACGTAATACATGTACCAATAGCCATGTTCATGTGGCAAGTGTTCCAACTTTTATGATGTAGGGAGACCACAAGCGTACACCTGTGTAAGAACCAAATCATCGACCTTCAGCTAGCTTCTTCCTATATTAAACGTGGTACCGGGATAGTCTGGATTACCTGCCCCTCAGCTGAGTACAAAGAGACTTCTATATGTTTACAGTAGAAGCTAGGGAACCAGACTAGTAGCAGGAAGGATTCGAACTCACAGCGATAAGGGGTCAGAGACCATAACCACTCGACCATGGAGACACTCACAATATATCAGTAACCTTAGTGCTGTTTAAAGTAGCGTGGTTTACTAGTACATATAATTATGTATGAATTGAATATACATTTTTGTATAAAGATAAACGCATTAAATTTATATTGTAATTTACATTGTATTAGTGTTTGAAGTTCATCGCTGACATCATATATTCAGAACGTCACTTATTAGTCGACATGCGAGCTTTCAATGGATGCATGCAGATGCATAGCGTCTGATTCAACATGTTCTGAGTAGCCAAGGAAACGACAGAAACACATGAATCATCGGGAAATGTAAGCCTTCTTAAATCCACCAGCATAATTATATGGTGGCTGATTTCTGCCATTTCATATCTTCGTGTGTTCGCCCCTGAAAGTCGAAGCACGACGACACGAACACACGACAAATTGCTCATTTATCGTGTCTTCGCCTTCGACCATAGAGGGCGAATACACGAACACACGAAATATTGAAGGCGAAATAACGATATTTTGATAGGCGAACACACGAAATCATCTCTTGTATAGTTTCGTGTCGGCGGGTATGAAATCTTCGTATCGGCGCCCTATATTTGTCGTGTGTTCGTGTCTTCGCCTAGACAGGCGAAAGGCGAAGACACGACAATATGCTAATTATCGTGTCTTTGTGTCGTCGTGCTTCGCCCCGAAGGACGAAGACACGATAATGTGCAATGTTTCGTGTCGTCGTGTCTTCGCCTTCCGGTAAACATGCGCATAACCATAAATCTGGTCCATCGTGTAATAGTTTTGCAATTCAATAATATGTGTAATGGTTCTGCGCAGGTCTAAATATTTCAGCTTAGATTTAATATGGAGCCGAATCCGCGAGTCCGCGTTTTAGAACTGACCGGACACCATCTTAATACGTAACAAAGTGTTCAATAAGACTGTTTCTGTTAAAATCGTTTGCGGCAAGCGTTTTCCTTCATCATCATCTTAAGTAATTGCATCCCTCCATAAGGAGTATACTCACAATATAGTCTATTTACACATGCGCAACAGACAGGACTGACTTTGGTTGATTTGAAAAAAAATAATAATGAACGCACTACAAGTATACACCAATCGTAACTACAATGCACTCGGGCATTGCCTCGTACGTAAGTGTAGGCGATTACAAATTCTAGGCACTCGTTTTAAATAACCATTCGCTGACTTTCAAACGAGTTTATCGTTCGCGATTAATAAAAGTGGCATCAAGATTTCATTGTAAAGGAAACAGGTTGACTATCGTTGTATTCCAGGGTCAGCTAGCCCGTGAACAACAACAACAATATGGCGGCCTACCTACCATGTCCGAGGCATTTTCTTTAGACAGACGCAAAAGAGTTCCGATTGAGGTATACGCATGTGGTCTCCCTCCAACGTTGTCACATGACCATGGCTATTTGATGTGATTTCCAAAAGTCGAATAAACGGCCGTATAATAAGTCAGGAGTACGCTCTATGTACGAGTACATTTCAACCACAGGTAACTGTATCATGAATAGATCATAAAAATTTGAAAAACAATTTTTTTAAAAAATATTTATTAACATGTTAACAAGGTATATTTCAACAAAAATCCCAAGATTTTTAAAGCATCAAAAAAAATTTTGGGCTTAAGATATTTCCAGTGATCGATTATATTCATAAAACATATTGTTAAAACAACAATCATGCAAAATCCCAGAGAAATCCGTCGCCTAGTTCACAAGTTATGCCACAAAATGTAAATCAATACTTCGGGACGATCACTGAGGTGATTTTGACATCCACTAAATGTACATAAAATAGACAATATTTAGTCTTGACCGTTGTGTACAAACATAATGAACAGCTACACTTAGAAAAACACAACTGTTGGAACACATTTACCCCCATAACAATTTGTAAATTCGTTACATGTGAATGTTTAAGCAATAAACAAATTTTCGGCTTTAATTTTTATCCCCGATAGACTCCATTTTGGTTCATATGACGCGCGTGCTATCCAGCTTGTGACAACGATTTTCATTGGCCGATTTCAAAGGGTTTTTCCCAAGTGAAATGACGTATGTAGAAGAATTTGGTTCCCGGCCAATGAAAACGAACGTTACAAAATACGCTGGGATTTCTCTACAGTCATCGACAGAATGAAGTTTTTACGTTGATACTTAGATAAAATCGGAATTTAAACGTTGAATTACATGTTATGAAGGTAAAAAATGTAAATAAATAAAGCTTTTAATGCAGGAATATGTTTTTGTTCAATTACGGCCGTAAAAAGAATATGCATTTGCATTAATTCACCGGAATCCTTGATGAAATTGAAAAACAAAAGTCACCTCAGTGATCGTCCAGAGAATTTTCGTTGAAATATACCTTGTTTACATATTAATAAAAAAAATTGTTTTCATTTTTTTTCATATTTTTATAATCTATTCATGATACAGTTACCTGTGATTTCAACCAACTTGGTGTTAAAAAGTGTTAAAACTAAACGCAAAAGTTCGTCCATTTACAGTTCTTTGACATCGTTTTCATTAAAGACGAAGTCAAGTCACTAAGTATATACAGGAAACCCTCCAAAATAAGACCACCTTTAGGACCGGAGCGAATGGTCTTAATCCGAGGTGAAGTAGAGAGGAACTATTATAAAAGGGCTTAGGTTATAAAACTTGAGATCGGCCCCCGAACTCAAATCTAATTTTGTTTTCAACCTGTGTCAGACTAATATGTATGTTTGCCACACATACGGTAAGTCGATATTCTGATAAGCCGACTTGTTATAAATCGGTATGCTGTTTATCATGATGGAGTTTAGAATCTTGAATTCACAAAATTGAGATTGAGATCGGAGAAGAGTCTTAGATTCTATAACCTTGGACCCATGTCTTACCTGCTCGAAATTCATATACGCACATCAAGGGAAAAAATGTCCATTATTAACAAAAACTTGATTATTATATTTTTCCTGTTTATTTAACACGTAAATCTGTTCTTATAATAAAAAAATGCAGTTTTAATTTATTCCCAAGCAGATTTGCTTTACCAGTAAATACTCAATACGGTTGTTCTTTACTGAACAATATATACATATATAAAAAATAATAAATCTTCCTGGATTTCAGGGGAATTTTCTAAGAGTGCGTATACAACTAAAAATGTACATCCGCTACAAATGTATAATACCGAAATAATGATAACACTTGGTTAAACCAATATTTGGTTATATAAATCTGAACGCTCATTGTATTTCATAATTACATAATATGAAACAAGGCACTGCCTAGAACGGTGATTTATCCATTTAAAAATAAGAAAAGGGAATTTTAATTAATCTCAAACAGATATTCATGTAGTAAGAATGTTCAATTAGCCACCCGCTCAAATTTGAAGTAATTATACTGCTCCCCTGAACGAGACGGTAACGAAGCGTTTATTCACTTAATCGTCTTCCCCTTATTTTCTAGCTAACATGTTTTTTTCTGATTTTCATTGCCGCCATCATTCATTTATAATCTTACTATCACATAACCATGCGCGGCATGTATTATCCATGAGATTCCTCTCGGGTTGTCAATCTGATTTATAAAGTGCGACTTCTGAAATTGACACCAGAAACATCGAAAAAAATGTTTTAGCTAGAAAATAAGGGGGAGACGAATAAGTAAATAAACGCGACGTTACCGTATCGGGGATTTCCTCGGTGCTTCGCGAATTAAGTAATGCTGCGTTTAAACATGGAACGTATCAAATGCGTACGTAAAGCAGTAGAAAACATATACATGTATGTTATAACTGAGTTTGAAAATCAACTTTCCATTTCACGAGTTATTAGCAAGCTTTTATTTCTGTAATTTTCTTTTATTATTTTGTAGTTTGAATCCCAGAAATAAAAAAGGAAAGACATAAATTATATTCCTTAATTCAATAAGCAAAACATAAGATTTTTTTTTAAATCAATGAAATAAAAAAGAATTTTCCGCCAATACATGTAAATCATACATGTCTACATCGCGATTCAATTTAAATTTTGTACGGACAATGTTAGAAAAAATGCCTGTATGCTAGATACATTGCTTGTATGCAGTTCTTGCGACCTCTCAATTTTAACCCAAAATTATAAATGTGGCGGCTCCCGGAAGTCACCGAGATTATTCAAAACAGCAGTTAGTGCTCATCCCGCTTTCTTATCCAATCAATGAAAAATATTCTTTAGGGGGAATTTCTTGTTTATATAGTTACAGTCGTTAACGCTCCTTGAACAGCATTTTTATTCACTGACAAAACCCAAATGTGAACTAAAGCCTATATACATACATGTACACTAGATATAAACTACCTTGTTCAGTTCTATGAAATAGATATACGTAAAAAGACATTTAATGTATTCAAGTATAAAAAATGACGAATATCTACCCGCATGTATACAATCTTAGATAAATATCTTTACTTCCTACAAACACGGAGAGTAATAGTAAATTACGAAATACAAATGTACACGTAACCGAACACAAAATAACAATATTTTTATTTTCATATCATGAGACTTTTTGTTCAATATGATTATTTAATTGACGAGGCAACATGATCAAGTAAAGTTTATGTGAATTAACATTTCGACTTGATATTTTTACTATACTGTAATTTACTATATCGAGCGATTTTTGTCCTCCCGTAAAAGGTACCTTCCCAAATCAAAAAGTAATCCATGTTCCCAATTTAAAGGAAACAATGTATGTCCAAATTTGGTGCAGAATTTTATTTTTTCATAAAAACGGTTATTTTTTATTACATGTATTTTAATTAAAAACAAAGAGGAGCAGTTGATAATATAGATGTCTTTGTGTTTTTTTTAAAATTTCCAATTTATTAAACTGAGATTCCCAATTTGGGTCAAAACGCCGCAAATTTTTCCCAATTTGTCTGGTACCGGTACCATTCCCAAATCAGGCTAAAAACTCGCTGATATCGTTCACAGTGAGACCAACATAGTAGTTAACTCTCAAATATAGAGCATAATCGTCGGGAGACAAAGTCCTTAAGTATAATCGTCGGGAGACAAAGTCCTTAAGTATAATCGTCGGGAGACAAAGTCCTTAAGTATAATCGTCGGGAGACAAAGCCCTTAAGTTTGTTTAGAGGCGGTAGTTTCCGTGTTCTTAATAAAAGATAATACATTCCTCATGTTCACTTACTTCATAGTTAATATTTTGTTAAAAGACGACAGAATTTACGTCGTACGAACAATACCCACCAACACGATCATTTAGAGAGTTACGTAAAAGGAAGTAATCTATAACGAATATCGTCATCAATGGAAACTCCCTTTCTTCGGAAAGTGGCTTTAGTTCTTTGAGTAAATAATTACAAAGTGTATTTTGTGCCTATTTGCCATGATAGTCGGTATGAATGACCGGACTGGACCGATACAATACCATTTACAAGACCGTTATCAGTTACGTTCATTTTTCGCGGCATGATTTTATATCAGAGTAAAATTTAATGTACAATATCAATATGAATTTTGTGAACTTTATTTCTACTTGAATAAATTAAATTTTTAACTTTTTATCAGAGTACGTGTTTTAAAAATATTAATTTCAATTAAACCGGAACTAAAAACAATCTCATTTAACTCATTTAGTACTGGAAGTCCGTGTAATAAAGACTGAGAATTATTACATTCGGTGTTTTCTTTAGTCGCAGGTGAAGCGCCAGACGGCAAGGTATCGTTGCTTGAAACGAGATCTTACACCTGCAAAGGGTTTCCTTTCGTATGACATCTGCTAAACGTCTTTATTCTTTTGTATCATTCCCTTGAAAATGTATTTATACCATAATGGTTAAAAAAAATACGCAATAATAACAAAAACAAAAAAAAAACTTCACAAGTTGTCACAAAATAATCATAACTATATAAAAGTAACTCCCCCCAAATTATGTCCAGGATGTACAGATGTTGTAACAATCTATATTAACCAATGATGTTCATACGTAAAGTTGAACCGTTCAAAAGAAAGGAAAACAACGTAGTTAATACAGTGACTCAAGTGTCGAAGACATGGAGGATCTTAAAAGGACGAAAAAGATACTAGAACTATATAATTATAAGGTACACACCTGTATGTGGGGGGTGGGGGGAGTGGGTAAAAGTTTCGAGGACGAGGCTGATACTGACAACGGCAATCATCGACATAATTCAAAGTACTGAAAGTACTCAAGGAAACTGAACTTACATAGACTTGCACTGCAACATGGCACGGGAACTGGTTTAAAATTGCATTGCGGATGTTGAAAAACAAAGTTGGCTGGTAATTGCGCTCCGAGTGAGTGACGGCTATGGGAAGCTGACCTGTCGTTCAGTTTTCAAAAACCGATCCTGTCGGCGCTCTGTTTGGACCAGTAAACCAATTCAATTCGTCGGGATACAACCACACAACAAAGTCACGTAAAAGAACAACTCTGTTACAACTAATTGACCATAACAGATATAACAAAATTAACCATATCCGAACCGTTCTCAGTATGGTAACAGGTCTAAATCCAAACCATTGTGATAAAATGATATCCATTTTTATTCTCAGCATTTAATTAAATGTATCATCCAATTAAACTAGTTCCAAGTTTTGTCATATTAAAAATTCCAAACAAGCAGTTATTAAACATGAGTTTTACTTTTCATGTTAACTACGCACATCTTTCTAGTAAATTTGTGTCAGCTGAATGTCTAAACGAGTCTATACGAGTTTTCCTTTAAATTAACATAAGGGAAATAAATCTTACACGTTAACTAATGTCATGAACATAAGCTTATATTGGTTACGTCCCTTTATGATTTGGACAGTGCAAACACCTTCTGGAAACCTAAGGCCGCACCATTCACTAAAGGAAAGAAGCAGCATGCACAAAATTCACAGAGGACAAGTACCATGACGTAACTATTAATTGAATTGAGCGGTCGATAATAGAACATTTCTGTTAGAACACGATACACGCATTAATAATTTGTAACTCGTTATATCAGTCAAAGTCAATCCAATTGAAGGCCATGCGTTAGAAACATGAACGAGTACACTCAATTTCATTTTGATATAGGTATAGGTGGCAAAAAATATTTTCTACATTTTTTTCTAATCATGTCTTTCGTAATTTGGAGGCACAAACGTCCCAGAATATGTCCGCACTTTGGCATTTGCTGTTCCAAATTTTAAGATCGCTCGGGTAACTGGAAACATTACTACATTGTATTTTGTTTTGCATTATACACTGAAAGGGGATGGGTTGTGTTGATAAAGGCAGGAAATAAAGGGCATTGTATAGTTCAATTTTCTTATAGTCAAGGTTGAATATTGGTCGATACCATTGTAAAGGTAATCACTGCAAATTTATTGCCCAAATCATTTTAAATCCGTAGTAAATTGTCATTCACTTGAACCAGAGTCATGGTGTATTGGATAAGTTGGCATGTGCATTGTACATACACAACCTTTTACAAAAAGAAGCAGCTGTGAGTGGTTCGAACTCAGTCAATGGCACTTTCTTTTTAAACTATTATATACATTTATTTTTTAAAATTTATTTATTGAAATATGTTTGTTCTTGTTACATGAATGTATACTCGTACACGCTAAATAGCACCTTTTTTATTAATTTTCAAAAGAGAAAAAGGAAAGAAGAAATGCATTTGTTCTCTGGTGTATTTCTCTTTTTTATGTCTTGTATACATTTTATTGCACGAAATCGCGAATTTAAATGTAATTTCAAAAATAAAAATGTACTATATAAAAATACTAAACACCTGAACCGGTTTCTACTTATATTATTACTCCACAACTGAAATATATAAATCCTAATTACTCATGTGAGGTTATTATATTTTTGTTAATTTGACGGAACAATTTAAATATAAAAACATATGAAACATAATTTTGTTATCGATATTATATAAAGTTAACTTTTATTAAAAATGGAAAAAAAATGAAAATATGATGTCCAACATCAGACGCCGTCCTCAATATTCACTAACTTTATGCTTTACCAATTGCGCCACAGAGGACAGTGATTATAAAGATTCATAGATTGTTCTATAGCAAATTACAATAGTATTCTTGTTACCTAAACATGTATAAATGGGATCGTCCATGTATACAATAACATTGCTGACCTAAGCATGTTGACTTCCGCTCAAAACTATAACACCAATCAACGCAATCCAAGTGCTCGGCCCACTTTCTTATCCAATCAGTTCCGAAGATTTAAAAAATATATTTTGTCTTTCTTATCTTAACGGAATTTAAAACCGACTTAGTACACACATGCGCATGCTCAGAGGCGGAGTACTAAGACGGTCAGAATGCATATTTGGGTGTTGTTCGTAATAAGAAAACTATCGCTCCTTTTAGTCTCCTTGTTTACGAAGAACAACCAAATATTATGCTCTATTACCTATACATAGACTAGCGTGTTGGTTCACACACAAATACGTGTGAATACCTTATTCACCAATTAGATGCAACAGTTTTAAGCTCTTCTGTTGTCTGATGTATCAAGTGATGTAAAAGTACGGTATGATATTTGCAACAACACATGTTTCTACCGTCAATTTATCACCTTCCAGCAGGTAGCTCATTTTACTATCGGTTACTATGAGTGATGTTTTATTCTCCGTATTTACTCAGCGTGCATTTCATTAAAAACATAATGAATTAGTAAGGTACTGTATTTTGTATTGTGACACTTTAATAAAGATTATTTAAAAAAAAATGCAAAAAAAAATCCTCTGTGTATTCGCCGACTGATCACATATTTATGTTCAAAAACTAGTTATCAATAATAATTATTATTATTCTGCGATGCCCCAAACTTGCCCCAGCTCTTTCGGTCACATTTGACTTCGCTGGGATCTATACAATAAATATATTGAGCTTCATTCGGGGGCACCTCAACCGATTCCGTACCTCCATCAGGCGTGCCGAATGATTGGTGCAAACGTTATGTGCATTGAAAGTTGATTAGACCAGAACGCATGAATTACAACAAATGAGTAAGAAATTAGTGAATCACATTCATTGAATCAGAAATGAGTGTGGGTGGGGCATGGTAGGGGTAGTATAGCAGAACACATGATCTTAAACGCACTAATCCGTCTTGAGCTTGATTGATCACGTTTCTTCAATTGTGTCCTGTATTCTAACATTTTAAAGGTTTTCGTTTTTAACTGGATTTCATATACATGCTGACGGATAGTACACTAACCAGTGTTGTTGGATTCCGTGTGGATCATAAACTTGTTTGCCTGTAAGTGTAAAACTTCTCCCCACGAAACGGCCGTGAGGAACGAGCGGTCTTAAACCAAAGCGTCACGTATGCCACGCCCAAGGGCTCATGTTCATGAACTCGATGGGTGTAGATCTATTGTTAACTCTATTGAGGTAGGCGGGTTCATAATTGATGAATTAATCTAATTTTGTTATATTCCTAATTTCCTAAAAGTTTAAATATCATTTTGATTGAAAAAAGTATTAAATACAAATCAACTCTGAACTAAATATAATCACAGTTGACTCATTCACCGGAACTGATATTTTTTATAATAAGCTGTTGTTCGATCAATCTTCGCCAAAGAATATAATTCACGCAGAATTAACAATTAATTATCATAAAGAAACTCTAATATTACAAATAAACACATGTACTCTGTTAAAACAATTAGGAAAAATGTGATCAATTTTGTAACACTTGTTTCAAATGAGATTTACGATTGGCAGCATGTGGTAATCACTAATGTTGGAAATGATATGATTACGCTACTGTTGTATTAATTTTGTCATAGTGTTGTTTCTTGCACAACAGTGAGTCTTATTGTTGGTGGAATAGCAACAAGCATGGACAACTACTTTAAATTAGTGCTGAATCTATTAATAATGACGTCATCAAGTAAGAACATTTTATTGTAATTATGGTTTCGAAAATAATTATGGTGCTTTTGATAATATTATTGAAACATTTTAAATTTAAATTTAACCAGACTGTTTTATTTTGACTACATGTATATCTAATCAACAAAATTGTGACATTACTGTAAATGCAATACAACGTCATTAATAAAAAAATTCAATTCGTGGCTCAGGTGATCGCACACTATTATTTATCTCATTTCATTAATGTATCGCGTACATTGCACCAAAGTCGTGGCCGTGCTCCTGTGATTATTATACTGGATTTGTTACCTGGCGATCCAGATTCTATTCCCGGTCGCGGCGGGTCATACCCTTCCATGAATAGTGTCGAATCTCTCCACATGTTGAGAAGTTGTCCGTTAAGGGAAAGTTCCGACTGGTTGGGATACAATCCAGGAAAACTAGTGAGGTGAATCGGTCACCGAACATATTTGAAAATTTTGTTGAAAAAAAAAACGGCATTAAATGCAAATAAATAAAGAAACAACGTTGTACCAACAGTCAGAGTCATTGGGCGACCTTTACAGACCTCACGCTGGAGGAAAACCCCAAGTGAACACCTGCGTGTAGAACCTCCCGCAAGATAATCGGACGGACAACTTCATTATATGTGTTATTTGGTCCCCGGTGAGGTTTGAACTCACGGCTGTAGGAGGCTAGTAATTACATGTACTAGTAAGAGACCATAACCGCACGGCCACTAAATCCCCTACATTGTATTGGCATTACATTTATTCACCTTTTTGTCTTATTGAAGCCTCTTCATTTATTGTGTTTTCTTAGATAAAGAGAGATAACAAAACATAATTAATGGTCTTAACATTGAAGTTTTCTGATTTATATGTTGTTACAGAGAGGAAAAGTGAAAAAAAGTGGTTGTTATAGTATTGTAATAGTACTGTCGCGGTGACACCTAAGTGAGGTTTTACTGCATATAACACCTAGGTAAACAAGTCCCCGTTGTCTCTGTAGAGAGTGCTCAACAAAATGGGATGGACACCAAATAACAGGTTTATAACCGTGGTCGGAGGGGGGGGGGGGGGGGGGGGGGTCCATTGCTAAGTGACGAAAAACTGGTCCTATCGACTCTCTTTGTATAAAGACCACAGGTACGGACCTCAAATCCTGGACGCTGATTGGTCAAAATTCAGGCTTTCCCTTAGATTGGTACCCGTTCCATGTCGTAATTCTCCAAATGTCTCAGTACACAAAGAGTCAACAAGGACCAGTCATTAAAGTGATCAATCTTGCCTCTGCATTCTAGTTAAAGTTTCAACTGTTCAAGCCTACACAATGTGACTAATTAAGGCAATATTTATTAAGCCTTTAAATCTTTGCTAGTTATTTCATTTCATCATAATTACCACCAATACACTGGCTCTACAAATCTTACGTCTTATTTACACTTCCTTCAGTTAAAAGCGAACACCTTTTTTATACAATAAACGGTGCACGTGTTAACTGACCACTACCTCTCCCCACAATGTTTACCATCGTTTCTTTTATTTCGACATTGTTCAAATACGTACATGTCATCATTTGTCTGCTTAACATTAAAATGCTTTATCCATTGAAGTTTCATTTGATTTAAAAATAGTTCACTGATACACACCTGGCCCCTTTTCCTGTGATTTTGTAGACACAGTACTTAGCTCAGTAGTTGGGATGAGGACACTTAAAAAGCGTTCCTGAGAAATTCGAAAGAGGGAGCCGAGGATTGAACCCATGTCCTTTTGTTTAGTTACCCGTGACTCGGTCACCGATCAACCCTCTATATCAACCCTCCTGGTATATCAAATGAAATAAATGAATGAATGAAAGAAAACAGAAAAAACGAGGCTTATCATAATCATTGCCAGTTTAAATAGTATGCGTTTTTAATTATATTTAGTATAGATATATTAAAAAAAATGACAAATCTATTTACAAGTCATGATATCCTTGTACTCGTGAGGAATATGAATACTGTGCAAAATGAATAATCGACAAAATGATACATCTATGTACTTAAATCATCATATCAGCCGCCCTTTTGCTCCAGCGAACCCAGAAAAAAGAACATAAATTCAAGAACTATTAAAAATATAAAGTTGACGAAGAGTGGGCACGAGGGTATGCAAGAATTACTGTATTTTCATTTACTTTCGTTGTGCTCAATTTTCGTGTTTTCTTTTCTAAAATGGCTACTTCGTGGGGACATAAATTCGTAGATTTTGATTTTTGAAAAGAAATGCCTTATCTCTGCATTTAAATTCGTGGGAATTTGATGTCGTGGATGAGCCGACCCATGAAATCCACGAAATTAAATCCCCAACGATTAATGATTCCACTGTTAATCACAATTTGACCATCCTTAAAAAATTTGTTTGCCGTAACGCTACTTGGCTTCTCAGGATTATTTATTCTGAAATGTATTTTCGGTTGGATATGAAAAATAAACTGTAAAAGAAGTTCTCACTTACATACCTACCCATTGAAACTTCTCTGGGTCGGGTTACAGAAAACAAACACTATTTAAGGATGGTCCTAACGCGCATGATATATACACAGTTTAAAAAAACGTGTATTACGAACATCGGGTATCTCGAGTTTTAGTCTGATCTCTCCTCGAGATAGCAAACTTTTACTGTATATTTGTATTATTTATTTTACAGTCGTCATTGCAACGCCTCAGTGTAAACCGGGAGGAGGAGCTCGACAACCAGACTTCAACAATTGCCATATGTTCTATCTTTGCTCCAAAGCATCTCCCGACAATGCTATGCCGTGGTTGAGTGGATTTGGGGAAGAATGTCCATATCCGGAGTTATTTAACATAGAAACGATGACATGTGAGGCCGGCGAAGAGGTTAAATGTGGGTCGAGATACAAGCCCGCAACTGCCTGTAAGTTATTTGAATAGCTAAGAGCTATAATCAGAATGTATAAAAAGTTTCAGATACTAGTATACCACCACAAAGCCTTGAAGTGCAACAACACCACACCTACAACAGAGCCATTAATCAGCATTATCAACAAACTAAAATTAAAACCCCGTCATGACGTAAACATCAAACACTATCCAATTCATTTTTTATAAAGAACACAACAGATAAAGAAATCGATTTGTCTCGAAACAAAGCTACAATACAACATACAGAAAACTGATCAACACAAAAATAAAAAAAAGACACACATACAATACAAACCCTCAGAAAAGACAAACGCTTGAGATAATGCCATAAAAAATCAAGAATATATTCTGAGACGGGAAAAAACGGCAATTAGTTGATACTGGTATAAGCAGTTGCAACACAGATTTGTTGAGCCTTATTAAAGATCGCAATGGTCTGTACGTTGACAGTCATCATTTTTCGTCAGTTGGAAGGTAATTGCCGAATGTTTGGATTACAGCAACATTCTCAGAAAAGTTCGAAATTTATAAACAACTGCTCTGAAATAGCAACAATTGATATAATATCATTATGAAACTATGAGAGCTGGGTGATCTTAACAGAGCAGTTTAACTGTAAATACGTCGTTATTTTCGTGTGCTGACTATTAGCGCAGTTCGAAGTACATTTATTAAAATCATTGAATGAAATTATTTTATATTTTTGCAGGTGAATATACGCTCAATCTTTGTACAGACCTGTATTGTCAACCGTGCAGAAATGACTTCCCAGAATGCTCTGACAATGTCGCCGTGGACAATTCCGCTGATCCCGGCCCATTTCCTCACTTGCCAAAAACCAAATGTGGTTACACAAAACACATACAGCGTCTTACGTGTCCGATAGACAAGAATGGGAAACGAATTCCTCTCGACGCATCAGTCTGCCATGACGACCAAAAGTTTCCCGATGGCGTTATAATATAACGAACAGACAGGGGGTTAATTCAACATTATACGAAGCAAATTCTATCCTGACTAAATTCAATAAAATATATTCAGAATATTGGTTGTTTTTGGACATTTTTACTAATTCCAATTTATTATTATTGAAATGATTATGGTCGCTGACTCCTATCACTGTTAGAGCGTTCGAACCCAGCTACCGACCATGTCTCTTTATGTGAGAAGGTTGTCTGTTGCTTAAGGAGGATATGGGAGAAGCTAGTACTGCAGTGGTTCCTCACAAGAACGATATTTAGGTGAACTGTCAGCCTCATATAACTCCGACTATTGAAAAGGGACGTAAAACCCAATCAAACAAAAAAAAAACAAAAAAAAAAAACACACACACATCGGAATGGTAAAATACATGTAGTCTTCGTAGGCCGAGAGAGGATCGAATGAACACAAACATTGATCAGCTAGTGGTCATTTTAACCATTACACCGATACATATATATATTGAAAACAAGACCAAAATTTTCTAAACAAGAAATGTCTTTAAAAAAGACAGTCGCGAAGTGTGTTTGATGTTATGATGTATGCATTTTATTTAATTCCCAAATTACCGTTATAGTACCGTGTGAACACCACTTTAATCACCTAGCAGTCCAATAAGGTCACGCATTAAAATGTTGATATTAGGTCACCCAAATAAATTACACATAGTCATATACCTACTATATATTAATTCAAATAAATGTAAAATGTTTGTCAAGAACGGTTTATAACTATTTTGACCGCTGAAAAATACATTTCCGTACAAATTTTACAATCACAAGAAGAACACATTAAACATTGCAGCCTCAATGTGTACACTACGGTAGCGCTATGTATAGAACGATTGCAGCCTCACTTTAAGTTAGCGTGGTCTTAATTTTACCGCGCCAGTAGATTTCATCCAATATGGAAGGAAGAGTTTCCAATAACATTAGGAATTTCTTCGGAATAAATGATACGTCATGCCAAGAAATATAGGTCAAAAGTGAGCTTAGACACATGCATTCGCCAAAAAAGAAACTACCCCGTGTTGATTTCAGTACTTCGAATAAAATAGAATTTGGAAATATACGTATAACCATGCAAGCGCTTATTTAATACATGAAGCGTAAAATGATTACATGTGTACGTACGTATAGATGCATTCGCAGTGTCATAATTTAATAATATAACCTTTTTAGGATGGTTATTACTTAACACCTTTATAAATATTTGATGCAAAATGAAACAATAAAAAGCAAATACATATGCAATTAAATTGCGATTATTAACTCATGTTGATATTGGAAGCTTGCCAACTAGCGAATCCAGGCTCGCATTGACTTACATTACGGGATACGTATTACAAGCAGTATGTCAAATTTATTTACCTTGACTCATGTAAACAAGAACTGTGATCGTGTTTACGAATCGCGATGAGTTAAATAATTAATCTCGGAATGGATGATATTTTTACCGAGATGCACGGAAATAAAGCATTGATCAAATAGAAGGATTGCAAAAGTGGACTTGTTTTCATCGTGGTGTAAAGGTGAGTTTACATTTTTTGCGTCTTTAATATTTACGTTGTTTTTATACACTGTACTGAATGTATTACGCGTGATTATTGGTTTGAGCTTTGATCGATGGTAAACAATCGGTCGTTTTACCTGTTCTGAGTGATAATATTATATGTGTGCATTTTTATTAATAATTCGGCTTAGATAATTTACGTGCGTATATGCTGATTGTTGAGAAACTATGGCCTGTAGCAGGGAGTCTATTATAACATTCACAAGAGCTGAAATATGTTCTCAGCAGTAAACTGACTGGAAGTACATTAATTAATGATTGATTACGACGTGAAATAATGTGATGATTATTTTACATGTATATATTAATATTATATAGTACATCTATGCTTAAGATACACACTACACTACAGTAGATCACGCGGTTATAGTGAAATCTTTGAGAAAGGAATTTATCACTTTGTTGCATTCACTCATCTCACTATATCAATGAGATATGTGGAACAGGCATAACGTCCCTTTGATACAGGAGAATTAATGGATTTTTTTTAAAGACGAAGACATTTTCTTTAGGTAGCATCTTGAATTTCTTCTGATCATGGGGAACTTTTCTTTAGAATGGGGAAATACATACTTCTTTACTATACGAGAACTGGGTCGAATACACAACACCAAAATGGCATAAAGGGGCCTGTGCGTTTGGGGGGGGGGGGGGGTAAATACATAACTGTATCTAAATCTTCATTATATCCGAGGTCACTATAACCGTGTTTTACTGTATTAGATAATATTGTTAATAATACAGATAAGATACAAACATGTCTGTATTGTTGTATCGTGCTATTCTTTGATTTTGTTTTGTAAATCATATAATTATTATCTAACATGATATATCATATATATCTGTTATCAAAAGAATGTAGGCCCATTGTAAATGAACACTATTTGGCCGAGATTATAAACGCATTGTTATCATCTTACAAATAAAACAATCATGAATTCATTCAATAGTTTAGAGTATCATAATAATAGATAACAATAACATTCAATCAGTGTTAATTGTTATGTTTACCAAAATTATCATCATTATTGAAACTTGGAAGCTTATAATTTAAACTTATGATGACCGAAACACTTACAATTAATGTATCCATACATTACTTAATGTAACACATAACTCGAAACTGAAGTAAAGTTTATTACAATAGTAATAGTATTTAATGTGTCTGCCAAACTAAATGTTTGTACATAGATATCATCCATGATTTTATATGATGATTAAACTGCTGAATACTCATTTATACGGACGGACGGACGAATGGACATCTGTTGGGTATTTCTTTTGTTCTTTTGTACCCAACAAGACCCTTGAAGTACCCAACAAGTTTTCGGTATAAGACCTTTGGGGTACCCAACAAGTGTCCACTCGTTCGCATTGACGGACGGACGGACGAACGGATCGAAAGAACGAACCAGCTACAATCTTATCCCAGATATAACAAATATGAATATACAAATGTATATCATTCCAGAGCCAATTCAGAAAGTAGTATAAATTATAGTTAGAGGGTTCGTGTTGACGTATTGAGGATGGCTACTCCAGACGATTTGGTACACTGTCCAATATGCTTGGAGCTGTATATTCAACCTAGAGCTTTACCATGTCTGCATACGTTCTGTGATACGTGTCTTCAGGAATATATCGAAGCTGCATCAAGGAAGGCTTCTTCGGCTTATGGTAAATTTGTTGTTTAATAAAGACAATAAATTGCTAATAATTCACCATTAAAATGTTAAGAACAAATATTTCACCATAAATATATAATAACGAGAATTTTACCATTAAACATGTTAAGAAAAAATATTTCCCCATTAAAACTACCAAGAACGAGTATTTTACCATTAAAACTACCAAGAACAAGTAATACACCATTAAAAATGCCAAGTATTTCGCCATTAAACATGTTAAGAACGAGTATTTCACCATTATCAAATGCTTACTACGAATGTAACCAGTGCCAACATTATTTTAATTCAAGCATGTTTTTCGACAAACGATTTGCCATTAGTAAAGGTTTAGTAGTACATTGTATAATATTTCTTATTGTAGGATTTGATTGTCCAATATGTAGACGAAAAACAGCACCACCAAGTTCAACACAGAACGGTCACTCTGGATGGTCAAAGCTGTTTCCCCTTAACCACATTGTAGTAACATTATTAGATGCTCGAGATGACAGCTTGAAAAGTGAAAAATATGGAGAGGAAAAAAGTGGTTCCAGTATTAATGAAAGTACAAGTTGTTCGCAAACTGGTCAGGGAACCGGTGAATCTTCAACATCAAGTTCACAGTTTTATTCACAAGAATCAACTTTTTACGCTCAGAAGGGTACTTATTAATCTCATTGACTTTAATGGTGATATTATAAACTTTATCAAGAAAGTTATCTCACTCATTCAGAATGTGAAATGATTTATAAAACAGTATTTGCAGCCACTTTCCTGAGGAGCAAGTAGTAGTCAAAAACATGCATGACGTATCTCATTCCCTAAGGAATCTACATTGTATATCTACATTGTATATTATTTATGCAGCCTGAATTGAGCAACATTTGCTATCCAGGAACCACTTAACTGGTTGAGTAGGCTACCAGGCATATTCAGTTAAATATCTGCTCATCGCATTCAAATTCCGGTTTAGCATTTGTTGGATCTCCAATGGTCTTATCAGGATGCTTAATAATCCATATCACAGTAACATTTGAATATCCATTGAACAAAGCAATTTGTACTCAGAAAACATTAATTATCACAAATTCAACCCAAGTTTTCTTCTAATTTTTCAGGATATTATGATACCAACGATGATAACTCCTATGAGGCTGAAGATCATGATTACTGGCCACCTCCTCCACCGCATCACCCCCATCCACCTCCTCCTGGGCCACAAGGCGGGCCTCCGCCTCACCATTTTCACCCCCATGGTCCTCCGCCACATCATGGCCCTCCGCCACATCATGGTCCTCCTCACCATCCACACTGGCCCCCACCTCACCATCACAGACCCCATCATAGAGGTAAGTGTTAAATAACCGTCTAGATAAATGTTTTGCGAAGAATTAGCATTTTAATTCAAAGCCATTTTCGTATAATGCTTTATACGACTCGACTAGTATTCCACAAACAAATTCAACTCGAACTATTCATGACTTACAATGTCAGTTTGACAACTCTTGAATGGATCCTATTAGTCCGTACGTTATGGTTGTTGTTGAGATAATGTGTTGATATATTTGTCGTTCCTTCACTCTACATTGGTTCCAATTTGATTTAGAATGGTCAATGTTAAAAGAGTAGATTAGCCGACATTATATTTAGAGAACGCTATGCCATTTTATCGAAATCATGCAAATGTGCATTTACTTCTAATAAGTCAACCATTATTAATTCAGGATCATACAAAAGATCATGAACAAGTTATGCATAGTCTTCAAGGTATTGGAAGCCTCCTACTAGACACTAATTCAATGTATGGTCGTATCATTTCAGGTAGAGGATGTCATGGACCTAATGGTAGGCCTATGGAAGGATTTCATCCTAGAGGGCCACGTGGGAGGTTCCCGCATCCTCATGGACCACGACATCGTCATCATCACCCACCTTATTAAAATGTGATCTCTCTTGTGAATGAATGACAATGACTTATATGGTCATATAAACAATACAAACATATATCCACTTAACATATAAATACTAGCAACGCCGGAAGGTTTCTATCTTTCTGTCTACGCGTATAATGCCATCTATATCAGAATGATCAAATGTTTTACTGGTTTGAGATTAACCAAAGTACAGTTTGAATTGTCACCGCCCTGACGTCTCTTGGATAGAAATGATTTGTTCTGTTAATTACCTAGTCTGTGTGTAATGATGCGTAGGTTATATCCCTCGTATACATGTAGTGTTTTATATACATTTGTATTCCATGACGCCTGAATGCTTAAGTTTTATTTGAAAACAAAATTGTATTGGAATTTCATTTGGTGTTATTTAACAAACCCTTATTTATTCTCGGATTTTTTCATGTTACAAAGTACATGTAGATGAATGTATGTGTGATTGATTGTATAGTTTTTAACCAAATACTTAATATATTAACTATTTATACCTGATCTTGTTTTGTTTTGTATTAGAACGTAAAACAATAACCTCTTTAGCATAATGTGAACACATTACATGTGTATTATATACAGTATGCCCAACTCCCTGTCAACATGAACGAAAAATACTGTTTATGAAGCCGGATTAGCTGTATACATTATGTTATAGTTTGTCACTCAAGTATGGAATTTGACACAGATTTGTCTCACAATCATAGTAAATTATAATTCACATAGAGATTCAAGTCAAAGAGTCTAGGTTACATAAAACTAGTGATTGCAAATATTTGTCATATTTTACCATATATGTGCTGTCCTTAGTCGAGTCCTTATATACGTATCAGACATATATAGCGAAGACGGTCTTCGCTATATATGTCTGATACGTATATAGGGACAATTTGATACGTACAGTTAGGCTAACTGAAACAATATCAATAAATATATTTGTCCAAAAGAAGAAGAATGCATCATGTAAAGGTATAGTCAACGTTATGCAAGCATTTCATCATTCTCATTTCTTTTAAAAGTAGACCAAATGGGTTTGAATTCCGAATATTTTCGAAAGGTTTAGGGCACGGGAAATTAATGGAATCTGCGACTAATATATACATGTGTTGATCCAGAATGTAGGACAAAATCTCCCCCGGACAAAAGCTCCCCTGTTCATTTTGATAGGGGCGGACAAAAGCTCTCCCATTGTTTTACTACCCCGGACAATCGCTCTCCCGTTATTTTTGCACCCCGGACAAAGGCTCCCCTGGACAAGAAAAATTCTGTCGAAGTTTCAAAGCATAAAAAATGTTCTTATACCAACGAAACTACAGATTGTCTTGTTAACATTTTGATTTAATAACAAGCATAACAAATATCAATCAGTATGGTGATATAATTATCGTTCATTGAAAGTGTAACAACCAAAATTAATTAGAGTATAGTATAGATTCAGGTCTTAAGTGGTCCGAAATAATCTTGATACATTTATTTTATATTTATTGAGTGAATAACATGATCAACGGGTGAGTTTCTGTCTTGGGGAGCTTTTGTCCGGGTGCAAAAATAACAGGAGAGCGATTATCCGGGATAGTAAAACAATGGGAGAGCTTTTGTCCGCCCCTATCAAAATGAACGGGGGAGCTTTTGTCCGGGGGAGCTTTTGTCCGGATTCCGTTGATCCCAGATGGAACATATACGCTGATTTTACTAATGAATGTTTTACTACAATTCAATTGTTAAGAGTTAAATCATCAAATTAAAAGTAACGATCATTCGTAAAATATCCATGTGTGTTACATAGGAGCTATGTACATCGGATATATATCAGTCTTTATTTTATAGGTTTTTAGCCTAAGCCAGCATTTTAATTTTCACGATGTGTGATAGTTACGCATACACCGTATCAACACCAACGTAAACAAATGGCGGCGTAGAAAAGACTGTTATTGAGAAATTGTTAATATTTGTTTAAATGTAAGTGTTACTGCCATCTAAATCGAGATCTTAATTAGTAATATATATAATTATACTCTTATGATTTCTTAATCCATGTGATAGTTGGAAAAAGAAAGAAAAGAAGAATTTCCTCAGAAAATATTCCTCAAAATAGAAATTCTCGGCCACATGTACAGTAACAATATTTATTTTGCTATTATTACTTATCTATGCATACTGCAGCACTCCACTGTATTTTGTGCAGGTATTTGTCACCACTCATAAAATTGAAGCAAAATTATGGCAGTCGGGTTCCATTACAAATTATGTTTAAAGCATTTGCCTGATTTAGTTGTTCTGATGTTGTTAGAAGATACACAATTTTATTTACAATTGGTTGAAGTATAACAAAGTAACATTAGCCATGTATAGCTATTTACTGAAATGCTGTTGATAAATAATAAATGACAACCTTACAAGTAAGAACAAGGTTTCAAACAGCCTTGTGATGGGTTAACTTCCAAATAAATTGTGCATTGTAATAATCTATATTGCCACAGTTTTTCTTTTAATTTAATGCTTTCTTTCTTTATAAGATCTGTTTTCAACTGGAATAAACTTGGTGACTACCAAGTGAACTGTACTTCAAAATCTATGCAAGCATACTATAGAACAACTCTATTCATTTATACAAGGACTTATATACATACATGTATGTATATAAGTCCTTGATTTATATGATTCAATAACTTGCACACTCCCCAGTCATGTTAAAGCCAGTTATTGGTGTCTGCGACATACAAATGTACCTATATACAGATTCAGAGAGATAAGGAATGCTCAACGTCAAACTTTGTATTATATTGATATCAATGATTCAAAAACAGTATTACTTTTACAGATGTGTAATTGTTATAATGCTTCTGTATCTATGATTGTTGAGTATTATAAATAAAACTTTGCAGGGAAAAAAGCAACTACTACATTATTTGTACTGATTGTCATTTCAACAACTTCAAAAAAGTCATCTTACTTCATTAGATGTTATATAAACATACATACTTTTTTATAAGTAATTAAATAGAAAAGTCACAATGGTTTTTGGAAAGAAGAAAGTGGTGTGGTCGCCAGAGAAGAGCCTGAAAGAGGGACCTGAACAGACAAAAAGACTCAGTAATCTTCTGAAACTAAGATCAGAGCACAATCAAACTGTGGCTAAAACAGGATGGGACAATTACCAGATGGAAATGGTGGGTATACATGTACTTCATATGAAAGTGAAAAATAAATATGAGGGTTGTTCGATAAGTTTGTGGAAGGTTGCTTTGGTTGGACGTATGCATTACTTTAGTGTATATAAGGCTTGGCATTTAACATTTTTTTGTGATGTGCGTATATTAGGAAACCCGCTACTCATTCACAATATTAGGCAAAAATTTCAAAGAATGACCTTTTAAGAAGAAATTATCACGAACTTACTGAAAAACCCTCATATGCATTCATATGAATTTGGCTAGACAACATTCTTCACAGCTTTACAAGTTTTAAAGATATGTGAAAAGAAAATAATCTTCAGCTGGACAGGTATAGTTCTCAAGGAAATGTCACATAAGTTTTAAAACCATTATTTTTGCATAGTAAGTGTTATTTACAGGGCCTTTTTTCCAAAAATTGGGAAGGGGCCTTAGCCTTTTATTTTGGGAAATTAAAGCGCGATATTTGGCCAAATTTTGAGAAGGTTAGACTACTGAGTTTGAATAGTCACCAAATTTCGACCTCTGTTACAGAAGGAAAAAAAGTGCTGATTTACAACCTTGATATTCATTTTAGATTCAGATCTATTTCAATATCTATTTCGCACTGAGCTAAATGTAAATCTTAACATTTTTGAATGGTTAAGATATTTATTTTCGTTTTTTTTATCAATCACTTAGCATAACAATCAGATGTTGAAAGGATTGTTTAAGAAGTTGGATCCCACTGTGATGAAGCCAGTCGGAGATGTGAGAGGAGAGGTACAACTGTCATTCAAGTATGACTTCAACAATGATATGTTGTTAGTGAAAGTAATCAAGTGTCGAGAACTTGCTAACAGAGATATAAGAGCAAAGATGTCCAACTTTTTTGTGAAGGTAAAAAAACAATTCATTATAAATGTAAACATCATTTTCTACAAGCCTGATAATCAGGGGTGTGATTCTTCCCCTTTTAGCTGATTTCCTCTTTTTTGTCGTAAAATGTTTGAAACAAAAGGGTCCAGATTCAGTCTGATTTTCTCAAAAATGATGTTTTTTTGCAAGCATGAAGGAGTGGGGTGAGGGTATTACAGCCTTTTTGCTCTTGGAGCAGTTACACCCCTGATAATAATCTTGGTAAAATATACATATAGTTATATTTACATTCACTCTTAAGTTTCTGTAAATGCTCAGCCTTTGAGGCGAAGCATCCAAACCGATGATTCTGATTGTTAGACACTGTCAGTGATAGTGGTAGTTATATTCTTACCATACTACTTCCAGTCTAAATTTAGTAACATTGACCCAGAACATGTTTTACGTGCATCAACACTGAAACCTACATGTACGTTGACATAACTTCTTGTGTTTACAACACAGCTCTAATTTATTAGTAAAAAACATTGAATTTCACTGCGGTTTGAATATGAACTATAATAGGATTTATGCTATCATTCTATTTATTAAAAATTTGAAAAATGTACTGAAACTTGAGAACTTCTTCTTTGACAAAGAAATACTAAAAAGCCTAATCAAAGCCATGCAAGGGGATGTTATTTGCTGTTCCCGATTCTGAATTTACCATATGTTTTGTCTCCATTATTACACAAAAACCAAGCGTTTTTACTCGGTCAAATATGATTTTTATGTTAGAAAACAAAATAATGAGAAAATGTAAATACAAGGATTAAATCTTATTTTCAGGAGTTTATGCAACATGTTTACTCTTAGATGGGGTTTTGAAAATTTACTGATAAGTGCTAGCGCGCTTCACAGAAATTTCAAAACCCTGTGTGAGTGTTTTTACATGTACTTTCATAAATGCCCAAAAATAAGAAACAATCCTTACCAGAATTTATAGTAAAATTAATCATTTTTCCCTAACTAAGCCCTGCTTTATTACTATGTGATAGAATAAATAGATACAGCTAAATTTGAATTTAATAAGGTTAAATTTGGGTCCCGAGGAATTCTCAGTGATTATGTTCTATTGGTATAATTACTTAGTGATTGTGCGTTTCTTAAAGATAGTTATTTTTCTATTGCTTACATTCATGGTTGCATTGTTATTTTACGGGATGAAGTTACAATCATGATTTTTTTCAGCTGGAATTGCTGCCTGATCGTTTAAACCAAGGTGAAAAACGGACTCAGGTATCTCGGGGAACAAACTGTCCACGTTATGATGAGATATTTGGATTCTGTATCCCAGAGCATGGGTTAGGTAGGAAATTACAATGGTATTACGTAATCATTTCATCACATAATCAGAAATATGTTGATCTTTTAATATTGTAAATTGATGTACATGGAAAGGAGGAAACATTTTTATTTCAA
This sequence comes from Lutraria lutraria, assembly GCA_964023205.1. Classification (NCBI taxonomy): domain Eukaryota; kingdom Metazoa; phylum Mollusca; class Bivalvia; order Venerida; family Mactridae; genus Lutraria; species Lutraria lutraria. The sequence goes on along the minus strand of OZ026844.1, from coordinate 18,922,746 downwards.
AGTTTATTCTGTTGCAGAAATTAATTTTTATGCTTAATTATGAATGAGGCGCAATGAAAATGAAAGTATAGTTAGACACTGAGCCTTTTAAAGTTGTTATATAAGGGCAATGCAAACAAAAAAATATTCAAGAATGTTCTGGCAAAAATCTCTACTAATTTTTATTTGCTCATCTTGAGGGGACATATGAGAACACATGCAATGGTCTTCAAGCCAGCAGCTTCTACAGTAGTTGTCTGCTCTCTAATTTAAATAATTCTTATTTAATTTTAAGCAGGTAGTATTATTGACAGGCATAATTACTTTGTAACAGTTTGTCAGTATTTCATTTGTAATTAGCATTACAAATTATTCTTGTTTCTAGGAGAGTCTAAATTGGTTGCCCAGGTATGTGAGCATTCTCTCGGTGGTAATGATGATGTCAGAGGTGAGATCATCATATGTCTGAATACGTTCTCCTTCCGTACTGAACCAACATACACAGCTTGGTACTCTCTAAACATGGAGGTAAAAATAAATTTCTTTGTACTCTCTAAACATGGAGGAAAAACAATTTTCTTGTTACTCTCTAAACATGGAGGTAAAATAAATTTCTTTGTACTCTCTTAACATGGAGGTAAAACAATTTTCTTGGTACTCTCTAAACATGGAGGTAAAACAATTTTCTTGGTACTCTCTAAACATGGAGGTAAAACTTTTTTCTTGTTACTCTCTAAACATGAAGGTAAATTTTTTCTTGGTACTCTCTGAACATGGAGTTTAACACCACAATAAAAAGTGGTGTGACCTTTAAATTGTTTGTTGGGATCCCCTGTCACCTGCAAAAGGTATATGTCTGAAATGTATGCAATTTTTCACTTGGGATTAACAGTACACCACCAGCTAGGGTCCTATGGCAACTTTTCCAGCTTTGACAGCGGAGGGAGACCTCAGGTTTACACCTGAGTATAACTAGTTACCTTCCATATGCTAGCTGGACAGATTCCTCACATGTGAAATAAGGTCCTAGTAGGGATTTGAAGTAACAAAAGTTTGGGGCTTGTGATTGCTTGTCAGAGACCATAACTACTTGACCGCGGGTTCCCTTTGTTTAGAACTATTAATGTACAGGTATTTTGCTTGTGCTTTAAAGAGATCCATTGTTTGATGTTCAGACAACCCTGGGTAAACAGCAACATGTAAATATATGGTCAGTCATGTGCACAGTTTATTGATACATGAAACCAAAATTTAATGACTTTCAGTATTTAGACCAATTGTATATTATTATTATAAAGGCAATATTACTCTTTTGGTTTTTGTTAATTTTCAACATTGACTGTTTTTATATTCATAATTCTGGGATATTTTTAATGATTACTATCATGTTGTTAGTGAGTTACTTTGTGTCTGTCTATAAAAATGGCTGGATCATTTGTTTTTAGCAATTCAGCTGTTAGTAGATTTACCCACACATTTCTTGTCAGAGGATGATAGGTATAATTATATGATTATAAAATCGATAATAAAACGCAAATTTTAATTTTAGACTGACTTGAGCATTTCTGGTGATTTAGACATCAGCATTGCTTTCCAACCTCCCAGAACCCTGTTGGTGACAGTACATGGGGCTAACAATCTGGCCCCTAGAGATGAAGGACAGACCGCTGATCCATTTGTTAAGGTGGCTGTGCCAGGTTCTGATCAGATTTTTCAGTCTCAGGTAGGAGTTTCAAAGATGTGGGAATTGGTTTGAAAAATTATGTAGTAGTTAAATTATTTCACTAATCACCAAGTTCTTTTAATATTACTTAATAGGTTTTTCTTGTCTTAAAATAATGATAGATGCTAAGTCCAGAAGTTATCAATTGAAGTGAAAATTAAGACCAATACATCCAGATACTGTGTAGCATGTAATATGAATACAAAGGAAATTTGGATAACTATGACTTTGAACATAAAAAAATGTGCTTGTTTCAAGTAGAAGATGAAATCATACGAATAGCTAATTCTCAGAATTTGTAATAAAATTTGTGTGAAATTAGTTGGCTTGCTGAAAAATTTATGCTTACTGGTAGGTTGCTGTGTAAATGACCAGTCAATTAATTTTAGACCTTAGTTTGTTGCTAATAAGTCTGCTATCTTTTTTTATTGCAATTGTTCATTTTATTTTTTATAAATTAATTTAGGTGAAGAAAGGAACATTGGATCCAGTTTGGAGTGAGACTTTTGAGTTTCAGTTGCACGAGGAGGAATTCATTGATAAGTAAGTTTATGTTTCATATACATGTATGTTAAGTTTTCCTGACGATCTAAAATGTCATCAGTATGCTGTAGTATCATGGTTTGTGCAGAACGAATTTCTGCATGTTTTGCTTGATTTATGAATGTTCTGTAGATTTTAAAGATGTTTTTTAAACTAAAATTGAAAACAGTCGTACATGCTGGACATGTGGTTAAAGCCATTATTTACCCATTTTGTGTGTTCAACGCTTTTAAAATTTATTTACAAAAAATTACAGATATTCAGTCCGTTTAAAACCTACTTACAAAGTTTGGGTATTCAGTGCCTTTAATACCTACAGAAGAATTTTGGGTGTTCAGTGCCTTTAAAACCTACTGTTCTGATGACTATTGCCTTTAAAAACTCCTTATTCTTATTTAAATTCTTTCAGGTATGTGATTTTTCATGTAATTGACCAGGACAAGAATTCCACTAATGACTCTCTGGGACAATGTATTGTGGAACTGAAAGACTTAAATCCAGAGTTTGGTATTCATGGAAATTTTGCATTAGCTGATCTGGTATTAAAAACATTATTTATGTGCCAATAATTGTTAATTGTAAACAGACATAATTTAGTTAATGTAAATTTACTGGACTTCAAAATCTCAATAATTCCTTTAAAAATTTGAACATATTTTCATTACCAAATAGCATATTTCTTGTTTGTAATTTGTACACATTTCTATTTTACATATATTTTTTCATTCAATCTTTCAAATTTCAACACTTTGGTTTTGAAATTTCAAATAGTTGAACAGTCTGTCAACTGTCTATATACCAGCCTTTGTTTTCTTGAGATAAACATGAATGTAACTCATTTTTTCTTCTTCATTATTTTACAGAGAAATAGCGAGAAACTACGAGCAAAGACATACCAGTCTCAGATCGCTCAAGAGTTCAGGGAATCTCTAACGGCTCACTCTGTGGCTCGCGCTCCAGGCTGCCTGTTTAAGAACCACAGGGGAGGAAAGGTACGTGTGTAACAGCAGTCACACAGATCAAGTGTCTTTTCAAACATGATTAATAAATTTAGGTCATTTTATTGGTTATACATGATGCAATAAAATTTACAAAAATCTTAAGTCTGGAGTAAAAGTTCTGATCTGCTGGTTAAATTGAGTCATTCAGCAGACCTTTTGGTGCCATTAATCATAACTAAATAAGTAAGGTAGTATTAAAAAAAATATATGTTTGATACAAATACCAGTTTTTAGTACATTAATGAAACTATTACATTGCCCTTAAATCTATTCATATGTTACTTGGCTGCTTTCCTCATTTTTCAAATATCCCATGAAATGTATTATATAGATAACTCCAGCATACTTTATCATCATATCTGTACAGGTTGTCTCCCTTTAACCATTAAAAAACGGAAAATTTCATTAGTCATGGCTTGTTTAGTTCACTCATTTCAGTGATGTAATTAATATGAAAGGGAGTACCTGCATTTATTGATTCACTTTAGTGATAAAGTTATCAAAGGAACATAATTTAAGATGTATTTGATATCAATAATTGTTGTAGCTGGATAAATGTTTGTTTCGCGACTGCTTTTTACGCAGTGTTAGTAATGTTCGTATATGTGTTGATGGATAAATTTAAGGTAAAATTAATTTAATTCCCTCTGGAAACCAAGGTAACTCACTTAACACTTTGAACATTGCTTTAGATTCATATTAACTGCATTTTTTCATGAATTTTCTGAGGAATTGTAAATTATTTATGCAACTTTTCAAACAGATTTTTTTTTTGCATTCCACAGTGAGTGCGAAACATGACGTTTTGTTTTTCTTTCAAAATTGTCAAGGGACATATCAGCGCCAGTAGTTAGCCCAGGGGTGAAATAACAGGATGATTAGACTTAAATAAAATACTGAAAAAGCATGACAAGTTATGGGAGTGAATTATAAACAAACAATATTATGTTTATAGCAGGTTTCTAGCTGTATCCACTGAACACAGATACAGCCTTGTTCTTTAAACATGTTATACACATTTCTATCATTTCAAATTAATGGTATCCATAAGTGAGCCTCAAGTTGGCCATGTTATCTGCCAAATTCACACAATGAATGCATTATATGTGTTTAAGATTTGCTAGGAGCTAGAAATGAAAAAATCAAGTCTTTACTGTTTAACATGAAGTGGGATAGCTTCTGAATATAGGAATTTTGAGGGGTTATCTGTTATCTTAATTGCTCATATTTCCTCCATCTTAAAGCCAAATACGTCAATAATAAGTGTCTCCATCTACAGGACTTATTGCATGTACTTTCAGGTTAGAAATATTAAAAAAAAAGTGAAAATTTGAATCAGTAAGCTTTGAGACTGTTCAGTCAGTGATTGAGTTACCTCCCTTTGTCCACTGTAGACTTTAATGTCTTGGCAAACTTCTGCGAGATTCAGAATTCCTTAATCACTTTAATAAACTCAATCCAAGAAAAAAAGCTATAGTTATATAATTATCATAATTTATGTTTACGTATGAATATATAATGAGTACTTCAGCCAATTGTGAGTACAGGGAAATTAGTCTTAGTCAAGTACGCACTACTGTTATTGGGTTATTTCATTTATCCACTTAATAATATATATAACTTCATCAGCCTCTTCTTTGTTATGATAATGAATAGTTCATTACATTGAATACATTAAGGAGTATCGCAATTTTTGTAAATTTTTATAAGCAAGTATTCAAAATAAATTATTTACCGAAACATTTATTTTTGAATTGAAACAATATGGCTATCAGCCTCTGTGGTTTATTAGTATTCAAATTCAGAAAAATGTAACTAGCAAAATATCTATGCTTAAAAACTATAGAATTACAACTGTGAAAAAACTTAGCATCCCAAATAAATACTTTTAAACTGATGATATAACTCATTTATGATACATTTATGACATGCATAATGCATTTCCTAGAAATCATTATGTTCCTTATGAAACTTATCAACTGATATAATTTTACCTATCATTGTTTCATTATTGCACAGAAATGTTCAGTTTGTAAAAAATAGTGTTTATACACAAATATTAATTTTAGACATATAAGTATTGCAAAGAACCTATATTGACTTGGGAATTATTATGTATGTTTAAGGTTTGTGTCTTGGTTAAATATATATTTAAGAGATGAACTTCTGGTTCAATCTAAATACAAAGTGGACATAATCCAAAATCTTTGTTTTTGTCTTTACAACAGCTGTGCTGTAAACAAACATTGCGGAGAACTGAAAAAATTGATGAACATTCTAAAAATCAGACTTAGTCATTTATTATATATCAAGGCTTTTTTGAAAGTTGATGTTTTACAAGAAGTAAAGAACATACTTGCAAAACATTGAGTTGTTCTTTTTTCGGAATAGTTATGTTAGCATCTTTATTATTATTATTATTATATTAGTATTTATCTGCAGTTCATGGCTACCAGCCCAGAATACACATAAGCATTATACATAAAGGGAATACAACTTTATGATTAAAACATAGAAATAAATCTAACTGATACATAGAATAATTCATTGTTATAGTAGTATTTACAACATAAAATAATCTACATATATGAGATTCTTACAGTAATTGTCTTAATATATTATCATTATAGAGAAAGTTTACAACATAAGTATATTCATCTTGATTTGACTTCATGGAATTGACATCTGTAATAAATATGGTGAAATGGTAAATTTTTAAATAGTAGATATAAAAATGGTTCTTTTGAAATAAGGCTGGTAAAAAAGTCATTTTTACAGATACTTGACCAAAAATGAATTTGTTTTGTAGTTTGCTAATTTTTTTCTATTTTTCTAAATCTTTTCGAAACACCCTCATACTATGGGAGAACAATTTGCATCCAAGTATTTTCATGCTTTGGATTTTTCAGTTAGAATCTTTTGGGTCAGCACCAAATATAGGGCTGGTCTAAAGTTGCGTAAAAGAACATAATATTCATGCCGAAAGGTTATGGTTTGAAGAATAATAGGGTTGGGATGTATTATCGAATAATTCAACATCTTTAAATCTTATTTTCAACTACATGTATTCCAATGAGCTGGAATACACGTTACAATTTTATCTTAAGATATATATAAGGGTTAATAGCTATTTTTTCAAATGACAAACTACTTTATTTGATGTTATAAGAAAATGGATGTTTTTTTTAATTAAAGGTATTCTATTAAGGAATAATGATCATGTCCGGTATAGAAATAATTTTTTTTTAAAGTTTGATAAATTAAACCAAAAAAAACCATCAGAAATCATTTATCTTTTGAAACGGGTTAGAAATATTACTTCGATATGTCATATTTAGACGAGAAATGTATTTTTATTCATCATTTATACCAAAAACATGCTTATACTTTTCCTTAATACAAAAGTAAATCGTCTTTTGATGTTAAATTGGTAGTTTTTGATGTAAAAAATTCAATTTTAGTTGTACTATTGGCACGGAATTCCAATTTTTTTCCTGATTACTTTTTTTTAAAATTTATGTGTTTTTATTGCATTGAAATAGATTTTTCAGACTTACATAAAATAGTATGGGTCTCGTTTTATGATTAAAAGATAAACAGTCTGCATATTATACATATTATAAAATTTATTAATATGATGTGAGTAGATCTACTCCAATAGTTTTAGTATGTAATTTTTGATACATTTTTATTTATTACTATCATACATATTCTAGACCCATATAATTTTACACTACATTTAATTTTTTTAATAGCAATTGTAATATGAAAACTTACTTTTTTCATAATTATCAAATTCAGTTTCTCACTTATTGATTTAGTACTAAAAATAAGCTTTTTAGTTAAAAGTGTATGTAGTTGATTTTCTTTTCTTATGGAGATTAAAAAAAATTCAAACCGGAATACTGCAATAAATTATCTTCTCATTTTGTTTTTCTATTTAATGGTATGTATTTATGTAGCGATATTCTTTGCAAACTGCATATGAGCATAAATTGATTTTTTTTTTAATTTGAGAAATTGCCCACATACATTGTACTTAACAAATGCATAACAATGGTAGTATTTGATTTGAACAAAAATCTTACTTAAAATGCATAGCTATATGTTGGATTTGAAATACATGTATATATAAAAGAATAGGATGGCTTAATTGTAAAATAATTCTTATTTAAATGATCCCCATTGTATATAATAGACTTTGGAATGGCCAGATTTCTTTTCTTGTTACATTCATAAGTACGGTAAATCTTAATCTGAAGAGAAATGATTTTACGTTCAGCGTAGCAGTTTTTGTCATTTCTGAATTAATTCTTCTATTTATTTCTGATTGGAAGAAATTTTATGTGATCCCTGGATGCTGCCATGTATTTAAAATTCAATAATTTTTTCTGATATTGATGAAGTTATTAAATAAAGGTAGAAAAATATGTTACCGAAAAGTGGATCATCTAAAACCTTTATAATTTATGTGAATTTTATCTTAAATACTGAGATTTGGGTGAAGTTAGCCTTTCTACAATACTCAAAGATAATTAGCTTCTTGATTTTAGAGTTTAAGTGGGTTTGTAAATTTCTTAAACGGCAATGTTCCGAACAAAATGATCCTCTAAGTGTATGCAATATGATATTGTAACATTACGGAGATAAGGCTTTTTAAAGTTAAGATGTATCCCGTATTATGTGGTCGTTACCGTGCGCAAATCTTCCTCACTTGGTCGGACTTCAATTCGGACAATGGTTTACGCTTCTCTGCGTAAAAACCATGACACTGCTCATTTTCGTTACATTTGACACCAACGTATTGACTATAAGATCTTTTACAATTATGACTGAATTATTTTGACACAAAAGCAGATCGTTTCTATGTGAGGATGGCCTTTTATCAAGGTATCACCCTGTTAGGCTGTTATTGTTTGTTTAATTGTTGAAAATAGTTAAATAATCTTTAGATTGCATGACGGTATAAAGTAGTCCACAGTAATTAGTTAAATTTGCGGCAAACTGAATTGTGATGGCGGGACAATGGCTCCTTTTGTCTTAAGATGTAACATGAGTTGAGTTATTGTTTAGAGGGTTGTATAGTCGGAATTCGGAGTTTTGTGAACATTGATGTATTCATTACATTTCTGTATTTAAATTGATATCTCGCAAATCATCGTTCCCATATGACATTGCTCTTCACATGAAATTGTATATCTATGCAATCCTGTATAGATATATTTTGTAATGTTAGTCGTGAACAGACTTTTATAAACCTAGGACCATATTATCAGCCAGATATCTCTGCTGTAAATAAATGATAAAATCAAATATTTCATGCTGTCTTGAACTCTTCTCATTTTGTTTGAGATATTTGAGAATAAAGTCAACTGATAATCTGGTGTTATTAAAGCTATATGAGCGTTAGATTAAATTTATATTATTACCGTCTAGAATATGATACTTGTTACATTTTTTTGTCAATAATTAGCATTAAAATATCACACGAAAGGTCATTCTGTAACAACTAAATAATAGTAATATCTTTCTAAAGCTGAAATTTTTAAGAATTAAAATAATTTTTTTTAGAATTTTTGTTTCATTACAAATACACGGGTATGACATGACATGTCAAATTTTGTATGACGCAATAACATTTTTATGATTCTTTGCTTAATAAATCATACTCTTGCCAAAATATTGTCTCACATTTTTCAAGATTATGATTTTAAAAAAGAAGTTGTCATATATTTATTAAGGCATTTTTATTTATTTATGTGAATCATTGTTACTTATTTGTTTTTTCAAAATAAGGAAAAAATCTTGAACTGATATACTTATTTGTTTAAAAAAAGGAAAAGTCTTAAATTGTTACACAATTTGATTATTTTAGAGGGAAATTAGTCACTTCAACATAGCATTTTATCTAATATTTTTTTCTTATATTTTGTTCCACATTGCTTGATCCATTTTTAAAAAAAATAAATCTTTTTTATTGTATGAATTCTACAGAATATATTCCTCCTTTTGCTTGGCCTGTCAGCATGTTAGTTTATTTCTAAGTTGCTATCATACTGTTCATTGTGTTAAATTTGTATCACATTTGAACATGGCAAATAACACATACATGAAAATTAAGTATGAAATTTAGCAATGAGTATCCTGTTAACTTTTATAAAATCACGTCTTTTCAATTTAGTTTACATAGCTACTGAGTTAATGCATAATGCTATGCTATCAAAATATACAGTAACGACACACCTTAGGATAGTTTTTTGCAGCGCTAGTTAGAATTGTATTCTTTTAATTCAATGGTGCATTTATTTCTACATCGATAGAGGGGCACATTAGCTGGTGTTAATTGTTAAATGATTTTAATGTAAATGCATTATTTGATTATTTTGTTGTTACCGCGACTATGATGCATGCACATTTTGTGGTAACTATCGGAGACATTGAGGCCCCGGGGTTATAAAACTAGAGATTAGTCTCCATGCTCAAATCTCAATTCTATTTGTAGTTTGGTTAAATCGTAGATATCACAGTTTGATGTTAATGTACACAATCAGACCAACTGATGTTTCACTAATGCTATGATTATTTTATCGAAATTTACCCGGAAACTTTGAAAGACAAAATATGAGTTTTAAACTTAAAATCCAATGTCAAACTTCGAACTCTTGAATATTTTCTTATACAAATGTATTTAGAGTGTGTGTTAAAATGCGTTAAAATTCATTTTTGGTCGATGTTGTGTTTATTGTAATCATTCATGAAAACTAAATATTTAGTCTACAATATATTAGATAAAAATGGATCATAAAATGCTTGTTACATTTTCTGAACAAACTTATTTTTTATGGAATAATCAATGGTTAATTATACAGCTTATGATAAAATATTTTTTGTTTGTTTTAATTATAAACTGAGTTTTTTTAAGATCATGCAGAGAAGAAGCCATCTTTTGTTTGTGTTCAAGCTTTGTGAAATTAAGAAGGTGTACAGGCCAGCGATGTGCCGACGTATTTGATATTCTATTTCAATTTTGAAGAAAGAAAAAACACATTGGATATAAGATGCTGTAGTGTATCTGATGGGTGGTCTAGTGTTATAAAGGTTTTGCTCAAATTTGTGACAAAAAAAATAGCAGCCTGTGTTTACTGGCTGTCTAATCATTTTCTGTGTTTATCTGATCCCGGCTATCTTTCTTATGTGCATACATTAAACATACGATGATTTATTTCTGGACTGCGTGATCGACCCACTTTTTTCCACATGAAATAGAAACTGATTCTGTGTTTCTTCTTAACACTTTCTATAATTAGGAATTGATTGCCGTTATAACTATTCAAAGTCATGTGATTAACTTGCGTATACTGTATTTATAATGCTTACTTTTTTGTAGGACCACAGACCAATTTTCCGCCATTGTTAACTTTAATCAATTTGACCATGAAATCTAACGGCCATCAAAATGAGACTTATTGAAAAGTATATAATCATGATTGCCAATGCAGTTGAAAAGTACTTTCAACTCAAAGATCTACTTTATTAATCATAAATTTATTCTGGATTAGTCATAGGTTTCTTAACGGTTGAAACTTAATTCCACAACTTTTGTCATTATTTATTTCATATTGTAGGGTAATTAAGGTTTCACCATTTTTTGGTATTTAGTTCACTTCCATTAATTCGTCTTGTTAGTGGTTAACCGACAACTTAATGAGAGAGTATTTTTATCTATTAGTCATTCAATTCTTTCTGTTTTATATTTTATTATTTTTTTACTTCCGTGCATGGACATTTGTCTTATGGGTGGTATTTTTGAACATGCATGTTACTTGTGGGGAAATTTTGGTAAAAATTGTCAAATTGCATTGAATCGATATCTGAGTTTGGTGACACATTATGAATGATTGTTTCACACACATGAATGTGAAATATAAAAGTTTAAATTGCATCATTGTATTGCTACAAGCTGTATATATGTATACTGATCATCTTTGTTTAGTTAATGCTCACTGTTTCTGCTGACCCAAAATACCTTATCTTTTCTACTCATCATAGATTGATTTGTCTTAGCCATTTTTTTGGGCCAAAATTTTAATTTTAAATGTGAAATTTGGATCACTGGTGGATTCAAACTGGCAGAAGTGTGGGAGGAGTGATGGCTAGTGTGAGTCCATACCTACATGACCACAGAAGCCCCTGTCTTGTTTTAAGTTTTCCTATCAGGTCACTGGTCTGTTTAGGGTCCAAGTCCATTTGTATAAATATACATTATCTTAAATTTATCTCACTTATAACTCAACATTTACTCAAACTACAACTTATTCATTAAACCATACATTTCTCCTGTATGCAGTTCAAAATGTGGTATTAAAAGAAGGCTCAGGAATGGTCTAAAAATAGTTTTCTGCAATTTCAATCTAGCTTTATTCTTTAGATATGGTATAATTCAATAAAATTGGTTTAAGTCTATTATTTGGAATTTGAATTTTTTTACTCAAATGAAAATGAAGTTTTGAGACTTAATTTATGTGCCAGACCCACAATACTTTATGTTGGCACATTCTTAGTAAATAAGGAAACACAAATGGTAGCATTTCTGGTCAAAGACACTAGATTTCTAGACAGAAAAAACATTGGAGTCCATAATTGAGTTCCTACTCAATTTTGTTTGTGAAACTTGGGTAGGAGGTTTCAAAATTACAGTTGAATCTCGATATTAACAGAATATTGGTTTTAACATGAATGTGATCATATCATAAGTTGAAAAATTGAAGAAATATTTTTAAAAAAATGGTTAGAAATTATATGGTGGATTTAATGTGATAATCTTAGTGAAGTTTTACTGTAAATATTCTTAAATTATATGACAAATTACATTGAAATTTATTAAAATCATAAAATAAAACTGATATTTACTAGAGTAAAGATGATGTCATACCCTCTTGTTTTGTCTCTAATGATTATGATTCATATAATATCAACAAAACAGTTTTCACCCGATGGGAGATAGTCATATAGAACAGAGTTTGAAAATGCAACATGCAATTAGGCCAAACATGAAAATTTATACATTTCACCTGTCAAATAAGTATTTTCATACTTCATGAACTATTCATGAAATATGCAAGAATAGTTCATGAAAAAAAATTCATGATTTCATGAGTTCCATCTGAAGGGGTTGTTAAGACCTTGCTGAATCATGATTATATAGAAAGGGCTCATAGAACTTTGGAAGGGTTCTGAGTTAAAACTAATTAGGGGTCATGTTTTTTTATCAGTTGTTAACGAATTGCCCTTTTTAGTAAGTGTATTTGTTCTTAATTGTCGCTTAGAAAGAAGAGAAGCTACTAATGTAAGTTATTATTTGAAAATCATTGATTCAAAATCATACAACTGTACTGGTCAATATACATAATTCCATAGAAATTGTTTTTTACCCGCCCTATTTTTGGGTGGGACATAGTCATGTTTAACGGGCAATTTTCCAAATCTACGCACATCGTAAACTACCTAAACTTATCTAAGAAGGAATATACTAACCAAACGTTTTTTACAGTTCGCACTTATTACTACTTTTGCCTATCGTTCACTTGCTGAAAAAGCTGTGAACACTTTAGATGCATTGTTTTCTTATGGGGGAGAAATTTCACCGCTGTGATAGAATTCTAAGAAAGAAATGCCAAAGTCTGTTTCACAAGTGGTGTAAAAGTATGTGAGATATTTGTAATAATGAAATTATCCTCCGTTTCTCTGCACATATTGCGTTAAGTCGTAATTCCACGAATGACTGTGCAGTTTTCTTGTTAAAATTCTCACTCTCGACTAATAACTATGAAATATTCCTGACACATTTATTTGCATATTCTAACTTATGAAGTTATTTTACATTTTAGCATTAACAATCGTCATGGCTTTTTGACTTATTTTATTCTCATTTTAGCTATAATAATAACATGTTGTAAATGCTGAGCAATGTCATTTCATTTAATTTAGTAGCATTTTCTGTATTTTTTCTCGCTCAAATTATTTATGTCATTATTTTTTCAGGTTGTCACGGTGACCTGTAGAAAGGCTGGCGCACAAGGCAGAATCAGAATTGTGGATGGAATTCCAATTTATTAGACTGGTTCCGAAAGTTTTACTGTGGCAGTGCACATTTAGACAACCAGTCTTTTATTTAAAACATTTTGACAGCAAACTTTTTAAACTATTTTTTACAAAGTTTGATACCATTAAACCAGTTTTTTCCATTTATGCATTTACTAACAAAAAACATTTTCTGTTTTCATTTTGTTATGATTTTTATAGTTTGGGAAATGGCATTCTCTATGAATCAAGATGTCAACAATTTATTAAATTGCATCGTGGGATTTCGGACCATGAGAAGAAAAAAAGAGATTTTTTTCCATTCTGTGTGTGAAAAAAGTTGTTTTTTGAAATCAACCATGATTCATCATTTGCTTTTTTTATTCATAGATATATATTTTTTTGGAGGGGGCGGGATATTTGCAATGGCATAGTTTAAAAAGTATTAAAGTTTCATCTGACGGTATAAATTGCAAAATGCATTTTAAAAATGATGGATTTCCCTTGCCTTGTTTTTTTTTTCAAGCTACTGTGATACTGTTAAACTATTAGAAATATTGGCTTAGAAAAGCATTTAATTGAGTAGATTTATTTATTATGAAAAAAAGAAGAAAAAAACAGACTACAAGCATTTTGGATGGTTTTATGTCATTTTTGTATCAAACATTTTTTTTTAAATGTACACTTAATTGTTATGTTTTGAATGATATTGTCATTTTAACTATAGTAAAAAGATATATATTCCATCCTTCAGTGATCAAAATTTATAACTACGCATTATTGAAACAAATGGGTCCAAGGTTGTACGACTTGAGATCATTAATAAAAAGATTTTTATTAAGATTATTTTGTCTTTTAAATTTTTGTTTTTTAACTATAATTAAATTTTGACGATATTAATCCTATGTTAGTCTACCAGCATGATTTATCTTAAACAGTAGATTCATCTGAATTATGTACAATGATAATCTTTTCAACCAAAATATGTCTGAGATTTAAACTCAGATTAGAGATTGTTCTCAAATTAATAAAGTTAGAGCCTGATCTTTTGCCTTTATAAAAAGTTAGTTATCTGTGATATTTGTTCTTGTCTTGGTCATTTTTACTGTGTTTTTTGTTTGTGGTTCGTTGAAACAATTTCTGAACGATTGATTCTTTAGAAATGTTTTCCCTTAATTTTTATATCGAAAATACACTTCTTGAGATAAAATTCTAAACTGATATTTTGTCATTTTAGCAATTTTAGTATATTGGGAGACATTCAGAAAACATTTCTTTGCCACTTTGCATTTATCTATTTTGTAAAGAAAAGGTAAAAAAATCAAGGTCTGTGAAATACTTTGTTATATAATTTTAAGTTCGTACATTTTACTAATATTGGCTGGACCAAATGTTTCATTACTTATTTTCTGTAGAAATAAAACAATGTCTTACTAGAGATGCTAAGTGTTGTTGTTTTTCCCTTCATTTTATTTTTTCAGAAAATCTTACATAAATACTACATGTATAAACAATTAAAGCCGTTTTGCTGTAGACTGTAGATGTTGTTATTTTCTATAGAGTTTAACACTGCACCAACACCCAGCATTGGTTAGTGCCCTCAAGCTTTGTCAATAAAAACCCGTCAATCGGACAATGGAGGAAGACTTGTGGCTTACACCTGGGTTACTAAGAACCACATATTTTCCATTAGGTAAATGGACAGCTTCCTTACTTGTGAAATGTTTCTGGTCTGTAGTGGGATTTGAACTTGCAGCAGTGAAGTGCTAGTGATTACTAGTCAGAAATAGTAACCTTTTGCTTTCAGTGATTTGTTTCAGTGTGTTGAATGTTGTTTTTATGGTCCACATAACAAGTTTTCCTGGACTGTATTCTAACCAGTACTAACTTATTTCTAGTAAGGAGCTGGCAACTTCTACACTGATGGAAGATTTGTTAAATACAGTACAACCTGTCTAGAGTGGCCCTCACTTGAGCAACAACCTCCCATTAACAACAACATGATTTTTTCCAACTGCACGATTTAACTATTAATTTAGCCTCTTATAATTTGCAACAACCTGTCAGCAACAACATGAAGGGTGCTGCTTTGGTGAGGTTGCGCTATGAAAGGGTATGACCTGCTTCGACTGGGATTTGAACCACATTGCCAGGTTGAAACACTAACTGCTCGACCATTGACCTAGGCCATGCACAGAGTTTATTCTACATAAGTCCAGTATAGGATACATATAGTATAAATATTGGCCTGTTACTTAAAGAGATCTTCTTTGCATCTCAAAAATCAAATTTAGCAAAATAATTAAAAATGCAGCTTTATCATTGGTCAATTTTAATCCAAAACTCAAAAGCAGCCAATCAATCAGATTGGGGACTGGCCATTTAGCCCTATTCGATCAGTGACATTTTATGAAGCAGCAGTGCATCATTAAACACCTTCACAGTAATAGGGACGTATGCCAACTTTTCTTTTTTTTTTGAGAAATCAAAACTTGAATTCAAATTCTACCAATCAGATACCTGAGCTTAGAGACGGACCTTTAGGCAATTCTGAAATTACAATTAGTCTTAATTAAACATCATAAAACATGGAGATATGACCTATTTGTACTGAAACTTGTATTAATCGGGATGAAATCAAGAATAAAAGTTTTTAATTGTCGGCAATGAAAGTTTCTTCTTGTATCATGTTAAATCTGATATCAAGTATAATACATTCGTTTGTATTGATCTATATTATCATGCGTGTATCATAATTTTTAACCACAAAATAAAAATTATACTAGATTAAAATTTTAGATAACACCAGAAAAAAATGTTTCCACCACCGATCATATTTTTTGTGCAAATACCAAATTCTGAAGCATAAAAATATTTGAGGTACCTCAATAGTACAGAAGGTGAGTTAAATAAAATTATAGACACAAATTCTGCGACCTTCTTACCATATTTTTATGCCCCCCCCGCCATTCGGAATGATGGAAGGGCATACGGGTGTTACACCTGTCTGTAAATCCTTCTGTCTGTTTAAATTTGGGTTTCCGAGCGATAACTGAAGAAATATTTCATGGATTGGTTTCTTAATTTACATGAATGTATATATATATAATAATGAAATACAGGTCAAGAACGATTTCCGTTAAAATCCAATTATTTTCACCACAGTATTTGCTGTAGAAATGATTCCATAATCAACCAATTCCAACAAAAATGAATGTGGTATTTAATAACATTTTTAAAAGTCTAGAAACTGAGTCATGATAATGATACCGAATCACCTGCGAACATGCAAAGGCCAGCTTTGGAAAACACAAAATAATGGACTTTATTTCGGAGATTATTTTGGTCTTAATAATCGATAAGAATGACCTTAATTAACACAGGGTGGCATGCATTAGGTGGCCACTAACCTAACACAGGTTTGACTCATGTACTTCCAAGAATCCAATCTAGACTTAATTTTTATAAACACCCCAAGGCTGCAACAATTAACATTTTTAAAAATAATTATTGAGTAAATTGTAATGATTTTTTTAATGAACTGGGTATAATATGAAGTAAATTATTAAAGTAATTATTGTAGTGAGTCACGATTTTTTCTCAAAATGGGAGGTGTCATTATTTTGGAAAGGGTTGTTTAAAGAGAATCATTGTTTGGTACATTGATAGCTTTTTTGTCTCTAAGATGTAACATTCTTCCAAAAATACAATGCTAAAAATGTGAATCTTTTTTCAGTTAGGTAAGGTGTTTCTTTTGCTCCTGAACGCACACAGAAAGGTAAACAAACTGAAAAAGTGGATGTACCATTCCTCAGGCCAAATAAGAAATCTAGGGCCACAGGGAAACATTTAGGTGGATCGGGTATCGAGAAACGAACATTTTATTTTAATGCCTTATACAACAAAACTATTTTGGAATCACCATTTTTATCTATTATAGGTTCCGATGGCTAATTGTATTTCTTTTTTCAAGCGTAATTGTTATTTACAAAAAACATTGTGTACCTTCCGCTCAATTTTGTTATTTGCACCGTTTTATGAAAGAACCCGCAAGTGTAACTTTTAGACACTATGCTGAACTTACTGAGGCATAATCGACCTTGCACATTTTCCATTGTCAACAATTTTCTAAATTTATATTTATTGTGCACCTTTCGTGACAAGATCTTTTGAGACGACCACTGACAGTACTCTCTAATTATGAAGTCAAATTTATCCGTGCACCCAACTATTTGCAAAATTATAGATATTTCTTCCTTTCAAATTTTCAAAATTTTGTGGGTTAAAATTTAGGAGGTTCATTTTTTTCTCGATCAAAATGGCTTTCATTAAATTTTAAATCTTCAATAGCAATGATTGTAACACAGAAAGTTCCTATTTGTGCAAAGGTGCAGTTAGATAAATTGGTTTTTAATAACGTTGGTATAATACCTGGCCCCCATGAATTGAATACATTATAATAATGATAATCATAATTATAAGTCACCAAGTACATACACTACAAGTACACTACACTATTACAGTAAAACCTGTGTTAGCAGCCACCTCCGAATAAAGGTCACCCGTCAATAAAGTCCACAAAATATGTCTTTCCCACGGATGGCCTTTATTCAGTGATATGACTGTATCTTCATGTGTTCAATGATTCGACATACAAATTTGTCTTTTACAATGTTATTGTATTAGCCCAGAAAAATAGTCTGTTTTCTTACAGCAAAATTCAAATTAAGCCCAAAAATTGAGTTGTACCAATCTTAAACTGGTTCCCGTTGACTTGTGAGCACTGCATCATGGAACGGGAACCAGTTTATACCAATCTCTACCTGAGTTGTCGTTCTTTATCCCTCACGTAAACTGGTTCCCGTTCCATGATGCAGTGCACCAAAGGTACACACAAGTCAACGGGAACCAGTTTATCCCTGAGATAACGAACGACAACTCTGTGTAGACTCATATTTCCACAATAGGTGTTTAGGAACAAATTTTGTTTGACCTACCTCGACTAATTTCTTTGGTCGGGTAATGGTGCTCAGTCAAAATAAGTGAATAGGGGCTCGTTTTATATAGACATATTGTAGGTAAGATAGCACTATTTAACACCAATTTCTTGCCTACGTTTCAAAAACTGTGTTTAACATTGGGCAGCAATATTCGAACAAGAGTATATTTAATGTTTTTCTTTACAAGTGTCATGATTTTAAAGTTGCAACATTGTTATCTTAGCTTATAATATAAAGGTCCTTGGAATGGAATCAAAGAGTGTTTTGCACAGAGTCTTCTCAATTATGGATTATATAGTAAACACTAGCCCCTCGCAGCTGCGAGTTTGAACCCATCCAGGACCAGAACAAATCACATTTGAGGGAGCTGTCTGGACAAATTAAGGAAAGTGTATATGTGGGGTCTTCAACCTTAAAGAAGTTGCTTTTCGACCTTGACTGTTGCTGCAATACAACAACACAAAATACAATTGAACCCTAAGACTCCCAACTGTAGTCTATCTTATATACAATTATTAAAACCTGTAAAAAACTACTAAACATTGACACTGTATATCGTTTGCAAATAAATACTTCAAACGGAAAACCGATTTAATTTGAAACAATACGAATTGTATGCCATTTGTGAAAATTGTCATGATAGATTCTCTATTCTGCTAATTTGCCATTTGAATGTTCCCCCTAAAATGCCCCAGACTAGGAATATAATGAAAACATTGAATTAATGGCGAAGATTTTCTTAATCCAGAATAATAGCCAATTTTTGCATATGTTGGAGTCAGTTGACCCTCTTGATACGAGGCTAATCAGCCGTACATAGCTTCCCCCATGCTCGTTTGATTTTCCATGACAGGAGACACTTTTTCAGATGGAGTGTGGATGTTTACAAAAGCACAGCTAACAATAGTTTTAGTGGACTGTGTCCCATTGTTTCGTTGAATTGTTTAACTGCGAAGTGGTAAAAACAAGAGACACAGTCAAGTGGATAGTATTTGTAAATTAACAAATAAGGCTTTAAGCAAAGATGTTTATCTTATTTTTTATTCTAACCATTTTCTGTGGTTGACGAAAGATGAGTTTTATAGCCAGTTAGCGAGACTAACTATTTCTCGTGTATTTGTTCAATATTTTACCCCCTTTTAAGGGATTTGAAAAGCTTCAAAACTTAGTTAAGAATAGTAGTTCACATCTGGGAAAAGACCCTAGCCAACGAATTTGTACGTATATCGATCAATAATGTGAATGTTACGACAATTTCAGAATGATGTCATGTCATTGCTCCACTTCCAGGCTCTTTTTAAAAATAACTTATCAGGTATAGTTTGTTCTATTACAAGAAAAAACATCAATGCTTCATAAAAAATGGACAGTATGTCAAAATTGATAATTTTCACAACTACATGTAATCGTTATAATGTTTTGTATAGTCTAAGCGATTTTGGAAGATTTACTTAAACATTTTACACGACATATCTCTTAGACACTCGCTCAATTAGAAAAATTTAAATATCCCTTTGATGTTAGCTTTTAAATTATTCTAAATTAAATGAAGAATAAGATACTGATACGAATTATTGATGGTATATCAACGCAGGCATTGCTTTGCGCATTCTCTAATTACTGAACATTTTAAGTCTGATTTGATTAAAAAGTATTCTAATATTTGGAACAATGTTCTTGGCCAGAAAAAAACACGCACCATTTTTTCATATGATAACTGATTTTTAAAAGCCGAAGATGGTTCAACTTTCTATAGCACCACTCGCTCAGCGCGCATGGATTTTTATGCGGACAATAGTACTATATGGTTATCTACATCCGCGATGAAATTTTTAAAATGACGCAGTGCAAGTCTATGTAAGTTCAGTTTCCATGCGAACTTTCAGTACTTTGATTATTTTGATACATTATTGTAACATATAATTATCTTTTTTTTTCATACGTGATTTGATACTTCGCACCTCAACGTTGAAACAACATCAGTATAGAATGATAACTCAGGGACAGAAAACAGAATTATAGTTGAAACAGACTACGGTAGTCAAATCACAGACCATACGTCTCCCGTGTCCAGTTTATTGACTTTGACCTCTGGATAGGAACGTATTAGCTGTCAAGTTTTGACCAAACAGACTATGGTGATATTAATATCAGATGAGACTATCACTACGATGTGTATGTTATCAGTTGAATAAAATCTATGTTCATGTACCTTATGGTCAAATGAAATTGCCGGAGTTAATCAGCCTCCGTATTTTATGCATACAAAACTTGATACACAATGAATGGGCTTCAACGTGAGAAACACCCATTGTCATGAAAACCGACTTTTAATTGACTATTGTAGCAAAATGTGATTTATTTTATTTTTATCAGCATCAAAGAAAATTTAATCAATTGCAAATAGCAATTTATAATTCGTTATTCATGATATTGTTGTAATGACCATAGATGCTCGCTCCGATAAGTTCGCAGAAAATTGTGACTTATATTTTTATCAACGCCAATGATTATCATTAATTGGTTATCATTCCTCTTGAATACCGAGTTAATTAATGCCTTTACCGAACCAGCAATAAGGAATTTATTTTTTGAAGTGGTTGACATTTATGTTTATCAACCAGCCACGTCAATTGTTGTTTATTTTTGGCCCTGAATGAAGTGATTGTGAATTATAATAAGCGCACGAGATATATCAGCCAGTGCAATTTTTGAACTTTTTATGAATGATTGTTTGAAATATGAAGCAACTCAAATTTCAAAGAATATAAAACAGTAAAGTTGAAAATAGCCATGAAGGTGAGGATGCAGATTTTGTGCGTTGGGTATTGAATGCGTTGGATTTGGGGTCATATGTCAACCCAGAGGATTTTAACACTGGCGAAGAATAAAGAGAGAAAAGAACACCCAGATATAACTACATGGATACACCCCCCAAAAAACAACAACAACAACAACACGATCAGACCAAAACTCACATTACACACAGTAACAAACACAAATTAGGGGACCAAACGCAATTTTGCCGATGGATATTACCTTGGGTTATACGAAAATCCAAGATAATACCCATCGGCAAAATCGCGTTTGGTCCCCTAATTTTTCAAACATGTTAGTGCTAAACCTTCACGCTAACAGGCCACCGGGGCGCCGACGGGAAGCTTCTCTGGAGTCGATTATTTTTTGCTGCATTGTTCTTATTGGAGAACAATGAATAATACATAAAAAACTAAACGGTCTTATTGCATTTTGAATATATTAATATTCCTACTCTCTAGGATTTCAAACCATATGTTTTTTTCAACAGAGGAAAACTATCCATAAGTAGAAACGCCCACAAGTACCAAAGTTCAGACTTATTGCCTTTTTTGAAATGCCCATCAAGCAGAGGACAAGATAGTTTACCAACAGAAGTCTCCGATACACAAACAAACATGGTAACCTTCCTTACATACTAGTTTCATCAAAGACAATACTAATTATTGGTAAATAGAGGTCAAACGGAAAACGGAACATGACAAACCTTTGGGGACGACAACGCATATCCACCAAATAAGATAACAAAAGATAAAATGAGACTGTAAAATATTGTTGACTGCATCATCTTTTTTAAAACATATAGATTGTTAAAAAAACAAGTTTAGTTGAGCGATTTGTGGAGTTGAACAAAAACATATTTTGGCTTGATTTCTCGACATATTTCAAAGCAAGTGATCTAGGACAAAGCAGTAACTGTATTATTCCAATAAAGAAATAATGTCCATGGACATGACATGCCCATTACTTAAGATTACGCAGACCACCTCAATATTCTGAGCACCTCTCAGACGAAATTAAACGAACGGGTGTAGTTTTGAATGCGCACTACATGTACGTGTATTTTCTTACTATTGAACTCTTAGGGTGGACCCAGTAATTATACTTACAGTGAACTTTGAATACGATATTAAGACCGTCTTTTCGGGAAAGAGCAGTAATACTGTCTTATAATAAAACTGGTCTAAGTCGATAAGATATATCTGAGAAAATTGGACCAAACTATAAGAGTCTTTATAAAGAGATGATGTGGTAATTGGTATTAAAAAGGTCTCGAAAATGGGTTTGTCAAAATCTTTTTTTTTTCAAAATACGGTAAAAATGTAAATACTAATTAATAAGGCATACAGACATACAGCCAAGAATTACTTCAGAAAACACTGTGACATAATGATCCGAAACCTTACTACTAAACTACTTCACTGAACTAATATTTTTTCGCAAGGTCTCAACAAGTCGTAATAAGTAAGCAAACTCACTAGATAAGGTGTAAAAAATTGACTGCAAGTGAAGTGACGACTTGTGCCAGCCGAGGGGCGTACGGTAGCTACTTTCTTCCACTAATATGTTGGAGTTAATTAGAAATATAGTACCTGATGTGAGTGTATCCCAACTCCCATCAAATGATTGATCATCAAACTATTTGCCTGCAGTCTCCGTTTTATCTATGAAATCATAACGATTTTCTTGTCTCTCAGTTAAGTGGTTGAAAATCCTTAACGTTTTGATGTTAGTTTCGGGGCATGGCAACCACTCGAATTTTTTGTCCGTAATATTGTAGTTAATTAAACCAAAATACAGGTTTTCAAGCGTTTGATAAAACCAAAAATGATTTGGAAAATAGTTTTGAGTCGTATTCATATACCATTGATTAAAACACTTAAGATGGTATTGATTAGCCCGCAAAAATAACAGAAAATTGCATCGCGAATGCTTCTTCACCGCGAAATAAGCGTCTCCTGTCGCCACTTTGACCGATCTAGGCGAAAAACGCGAGAGCTTTGGTTATATTATCGTGAGGTAAGTTAACAAAATATTTGATGAAACTTTTGAACACAAAACTTACATTTTATAACTGATCTGTTATCATTTTTAAGTGGCGCGCAAATCATTACCAGCACATTTTTTCCCAACGTGTTATTGTCAAATTGAACTTTAAGGGTTTAGTCAACATCTAACGTCTATTCATAATTGATTCATTCATATCGCTCCATGGTCAACGAAGAGGAATCAGGAAAGGCATACTTTGTATATAAGTGTTAAGTTTTACAGTTCAGATATGAATTAAGATATACACGAACCATTAAAATTACATTATAACATTAACTGCTAGTTCCATTGAATGTGTTTTCCCGAAGTTAAATTATACCTTACAGCCAAAAGAAACACTTAGAGTATTTTATAAATGTATAATTAGAGAAAAATCACGCAATCTTTTATGTTTATGTGTCTGACTATTGTCGCCAATAAAAAATAACAGTCGAGCATATCACATAAAAATAGTAATACATGTACATATATCAGTTTATATATATTATATATTGATAATATTTTTTTATTTTAAAACAGCTCGTATATCACGAAAAGCTTCTATCTCGACAAGCCTCCTCAAATATAACGCCATCATTTACACCGAAGCTCGAATGCTTGACTTGGGGAAGCACGAGAAAGGCCAAGATCGCAAACAGTCACTCAAACAACGGGAACAATAGGGGTCACTCACAACAAACACGGGATGAAGAAATTGAAGGACTTTCAGGAAATCAGGTATTTAAAACGAATCACATTCGCATGCACTTATAGGAATAGCCAGTTAAAAGTTCGAGATTGAACAAGGTGAAATAATACTGACCCTGTCTTTCAAGTTGAGGTCTACAAATTTCAGACTTTTAAATTATCGAAGCTAATTTCATTTTGAGTTTTATTTAAAGAGAGTCTCGCAAATGCAAATCTTAATATTTATGAAGGCGCATTTAACAAACATTTAAAACAATTTTAAAATTACATCTACTTCAAGAACCCATTATCGCACCATACAGTTTATTACAAGTACATTAATTTTGATAATTATTAAGAAATCTTAAATTATTAACAAAATGTAATTATACAATTGATCTCATTGACCGATAATAAGTTACAAGACTTGATACTTGCTCCGTATACAGATTACCATATTGTCAGCAAAATACAGCAAAAAGCAATGTACAAGAGGCAGAAAACATTAAGGGATTTGAGTTGAATAAAGCATTAGACAAAATTGCCAATATTCTTTGAAAAGGAATATTTATAAACGCTAACAATATGCCCTGACGTATTGGACGTTAATAGGAATTGTCAAGTGAATTGAAACTGTTACCGACTGAATTGCTAATTAACTAATAAACCATTAAGGCTTATCATACACAATTATCATGCATCCTAAGATTTGCTGTAGCACTTAGACAATTTAAATATTTATATCGAGTTCACTTACGATATTAAATATTAATATTCAGCTTCAGAAAAGAAGAAATTTTACTAAACATTTTATGCATATCAAGGTTAGCCTGTTTGCTTTAATCGTGCAGTGATGTTGTCTGAATCAGATTGGATCTATCCATCGTGTTCTACCATTTGCAAAGGGATTTCTTACGCGTGTGCCTTGTATGTAATAAAACGAAGCAAAAGTAACCTTACTAAATCATGCAGTCACATGTGTTTGAACTGAAAAACAAAGTTTTAAATATAAATAATGAATAACTTATCCATAAATGTTTCTATTCTTTTAATCCTAAATCAATCCGTTGTCAAAGAAGCATGCCCGTAGGAATAGTGACATAAGTTTGTTCATACCACGGTCATTATATCATTGTTTGAACTTTGATGTATCTTTTTAAGAACTGTTTGAATCAGCGAGACCCGCATCGGAACACAGTATGCCATTCTCTGATTCGCTATTAGCTGTTGCCTTTTATCCTACATTATAAAATAGTATAAACGAGTCAGGGAAGGTGTTAATAACTTTGTACTTTTAATCGTCTCTCAAGAGACAATGACGGCAACTTCTCTAAAAGTTCTGTGCATATTTGACGACTTTAAAATCATGTTTAGCAAGCTAATCATACACGTATTTTATTCGTATCGATCGGTTCCCGTTAAGTAGCTGTCCTCTGAGACCTCTATTGAAAGCTTTTGACAACGTAGTGACCCAATATAATTCCAAGTACGACTAACAATTACAAAGTTGTTTTCTAGTATGTTACCAATGCTATTACAAGGTGGGAAATTTTAGTTATTTAATTCCGAATACAACAAACATCTTAATTATGATGATGCGGGTTTGACAGTTAATAGCGGTTTGACAGCTTAAACGATTTTACATCTTGATACCTACAGACCGTTTATAGTATCATAAATTTAGATGTGTCATTAATAAAATGTTATATGTACCGATGTACAACTTGTAGAAATCTCCGAAAGCATCTTCTAACAAGTCAATTAGTAAACTACGAAAATGGGTAAACGCTAAACTTCCTACTTAAGAAAACATTTCAGATTGTCTACAGATTATTAATATACTATTAATTTCACAATCTTTGTGACAGTTGACGAATAGCTATTGGTTGACCCTCATAAACCTTCGGTGATTCTTTACCATTACCACCACCGGGATAAGCAATGGCAGAAGCTATTACAATATCAGCCAAGACATCAACACTATCGCCATATAGTGAGTTTTTATACAGCAAGGTAATAAGAAGAAAACATCATCAAAAATCAACAATACAAGGATTAATATTCAGTATCAATTTACTTGCATTACATGTAAAATTAACATCAAACTCTATGTTTAAATATATTCATTAGGCGATGAATAAAAATACAAATGCCTGCCCTAAAGCGACCGACACAGAAAAAAGACCTCGACCTATATTTTTCTAACTTTAAGGTCTAGAATATTCTTTATCAATAATAGGCTGTCTGCGTCTTATAAGCACCTTTTATATTGTGTTGGATGAGAAAAAAAACAACATTGTTTCAAGTGCATGTTTGTTGACTCTGTGAATATATTGAAATATGTTTCCCTACCTAGACTTTGTAGAATTATCTGTTCTGTTTAATTTGTAATACATTAAAAATAGCCTAAATAATCAAAGAAATACTGCAAAATTAGCATAATTTACATTCAAACTACGCATGGATCGCACACGATGTCAATGGAAAAACCAACAGTGCAGAATATCACGGCAGAACATCACACAAAGACGCGTCGAACACCCTGAGACATTTTATGTGGAACGTTGTACGAAGCGAAAACAATGGATACAGTGTAAACATCACATACACAACTTATTAAGATATCGTAAACAGCATTTTATATTTGTTGGAATCATAAAACAAATATCAATTAGGAGATAGTCATTATCAGTTTCTTCGCGGGAGGCTTAATAATAACGCACGTTTTTATTATCATTATGAATAGTGTTGCCAACATTAAATATAAACTGGCCTAATTTGGTATAAAAGCACAAATAAAGATTCTCGACAAAATAATATCAATCCATTTAACTAAGAAGTGTTAAGGCAATTAGGTAAGGCAAGACAACCGAACATACAGAACAGAACAGAACAGAACATAATTGAAGTACTTCTGACAAATGTCGTAAAACCAAATTTAATACAAAAGGAACATGCGCGGCACATTCTATCAGCATCTACATGAACGACACGATGGCAACATTACCAGGGTGGCCAATGAACAAATGTATTCATTTTATCAGACCTATGAATTATGGGAGTGTACCTCACCAGGAAGCTTCGATAATGTACCCCATGCACATTTCGAAAACAGAAACAACAACAAAAAACTAACTAAAGACACAGTCGGGCATATGATAAACAAGGCAAGCGTCGTGCAAGAGGAGGATGTTACAAATGGACTTTGTGAAGATTCTAAGCATACTAAATACATAATCCTCGGAATCTTTGCGAATCGTAATATCTTATTATCCAGTGGTTTCTTATCACTATTTATGATATATTTTATCTCTGAGACTTCATTCTAGGTTTTGCCATTCTTCCTGTTATTGCATAGAAAAAAGTAAACATACATCATACATGCCACGTTAATAAAATTACGTTTTATCAGAAAACAGTCAAACGTAACACGGTGTCAATCTTCGTTCATTAGATAAAAAAAAGTTCCAAGAATTACATCATTTTGATTTTTACGGCTTGGTAATAATGGGCGGGTCAGGCAAACTTTAAAATATTATGAAATAAAGTGTTGTTTTTTTCATAAAATATCGGAAAAAGACTAGAGTTTTAAATTTATAAATGAACAATGCATAAAACGCATGTTTAGTTAACGTGGATCTAAATCTAAAAAAAGAAGACACAACACATGTTTAACAATCTCTATCAGAACAATGGAAAAACATGTACGGCTAATTTTCTTCTGTTTTCGAAATAAAAACAATGTTTTTAAAAGTAAACTGAGACTTATCAGTACTTTGATGACGCGGGGTATTTTTGTACTGCCGCAGGTCTAGTACAAACGGCAATTCTTGGGTGTGTTCAAAAATTGAAGCTGGAATTCGGGTTTGATTTCGTAAGCAACGCAATGTAAAAGGCTCCTGAATGAATGCACTTTGTATAATGTTATCATCAAACATTTCCTCTGCTCTGTTATTTCAATATATTTTTCATGATGCCAACATAAATATGTAAAATGTATGATTTATTACTGAATGTGAAAACGTGGATATTAGTTGTACAAATTTATCATTCGTTCTGATCTATCCGAACATTATATTAAAGTATATTCTCCCAAAATCTGGTTTCAGAATCAGATGATCAGATAGTGGGCAATCTTTAAGATAATCAAACCGAAGTCTGCTGGGAGCCTTCGTACGCTTTTAAGCTGACATGCCTCTCTTAGTGAGATATTGAAAAGGGGCACACGCTTGCACTTTCGTATCTTTTTAGAACATATTATGTGGTAAGTGCTGTACTCGGGTACGGGCACTGGTTTTTTTCTCTCCCACTTTTCCAGTAACCTTTTTAAGGCATGGCCACGAATGGAAGAATTGTTTAGAAGTTGATCTACATAAAGTACATCTATATGCGAATATTTCATCATCTCGATTTTCTTTCAGATTTGTCATATCAAGGCTGATATTCAATATAATAGTTTATAATATTTTTTTTTAAATAAAAGGTTGCCAAGCATCGAAGGAAAATAAATAAGAAGGTCAGATGTTTCTTTAGCCATGAATGGTTCTGATATTTAAATAATGGTATCCAGTTAGATCGAAGAAAAAGAGTTTTACTAAGGGGTCCATCCACACAGATTCTAAAGAACAACGCGAGGCATTTCATCTCTTTAATCACAGATAACTTTCCTTCTGATGAACGACAGACATTTCTGTGATTATAGAACAAATTACAAATGTGATCAATGTATATCTAAAACTGTTCCATCATAACATCTCGTTACCAACGAGAATCTACGAGACGACAATTCATCAAATAAATAAAAGGATAAAATGCCCAAAATGTCGGTAACACACGCGTATATCTCGACTCATGCTGAACTCTTGTACAGAGATATCGTGATGTTGTTATATAGGAAATGGTACTTTCGTCAGTTGATTTTTATCTCCAGTTTCTCTCCGCTGAAATCTATAAATCCTGCTTCAGATCGAAAACCTTATCAATTCTTTACTTATCTTGACAATTTTTACTGGATGATTATGCCTTCCTTGTCAGGCTAAGCTGGGAATATGACGCAAAATCAGATGAAATTGATGACAATCACCACGAACGCCGTGAAGCGACTACCTATCAGTTCTACTATAACATGAAACTTCTAAGAAATATTACCCTGACCTTCTTCAGTGAATACTGTCTATTCTTTGATAAATTGTGCTATCATTTTTTCTGTGTTATTGCTTTGTTGAATTCAGTGTATATAATTATTTACCCAGTCACTGTTGTCTTCATTCTTTTTTTACAGAAAAAAATAGTAAGTGCCTTGTATTTCGATTTGTGGAAATAATGTCTTGCGCAGCATCGTAGCAATATTTAGCTTGTTGATTCTTATGAGTATGGTATCTTAACTGCTGAATCAGCATGCTATTTGTGTAAAAGTATTTACAGTCCGATAGTTTTGAGTGGGCATCATTGATCCTATCTCAAGGAATCCATTATTTATTTTGAAGATAATAAAGTACATGTAATTCAAAATATTGTCCTTATTTAAGGTATTGTGTATCAAAAGCATTTCTTATTTTGAGAGACCCGTTTCAATGACATATCTAAGCTAAGAAAGCACTTTAAATTTGTTTCCCCTG
This sequence comes from Lutraria lutraria, assembly GCA_964023205.1. Taxonomy (NCBI): domain Eukaryota; kingdom Metazoa; phylum Mollusca; class Bivalvia; order Venerida; family Mactridae; genus Lutraria; species Lutraria lutraria. Next base: position 18,893,270 of record OZ026844.1, on the reverse strand, counting down.
AATTTTGAATAAAAAGGTGTTTGTCCCGTTGTGTAGTTTTGTCGATCTATTTTGTGCGTGGCTGTGGCTGTGGCTGGTAATAGTTAATGTCTGAACAGTGTACCATAAGCAAGGTTTTCATGTTAAAATCTACCATATACCAGCTACATTTGAATCTCATTTTATCAAACTCGCTTATATCAAAATTTCGGTTACGTCAAACTAAACGTATATGTATAATGAAATAATATAATGTATAATGATATTGTCTATGGAAGAGTCACAGACGCAGGGTACCAAGTAACTCCCTGGAGATTTATTTCACAACGTAAGTCATGTTGATGTGTCATCAGCAAAGGTATTCAAATACATTCCATAGTTGCCGTTGGCGATGCTGCACCTTTACGAATGAAACGTATTACTTTTAGAGAATAATGGAGGATGACAAATATATTCGAATTAATATGGGATGATTTGGTTCATAAATACCTTTAAGTAGAAATGACTGCATGGATACCATTTGTTGAAACAAGTATGCTAATAAAGAGCCTCGGGATGTGATAAGATTTATTGATAACGAAATCATTGTTTTGAACGACAAATAAGCCCCCGAGCATTATTTTTAGATCGTTACGAGATACATATATTAATCTGTATTTACTTGTATATATTTGACTTGATTTTAGTCTAGAGCAAGCTAAAAACCGTGAAATCATGGTGGTGAATGGTGAAGTGTTAGTAACTATTGCATGTTTTCACTCGGGGTGACACTAATGCTAGCACTCAGTTTGAAGTCCCTGCTGACTGGTCGATACTTCCTTATCTCTTGTTTTACATTAGAGATGTCCAACAGTTTTTCTACTTCACCTGGTCAGACCTATGGTGTGAAAGAATGCTGTATTTAATGAACGCATTTTTTTGGAATTAACTTTCTCAGCACTGATAAGAACTAAAGCTTGGGTAATCATTGTGTTGACTTTCTGAATGCCATGATAAAAATACTACTGGGTGAAGAAACTACCAGTAGAGGGATAAAAACATCAAATGGTGACATTAGAATTAAGTTCTTAATTACAGTAGAACACGTTTTTTTGAAGTCCTGGGGACTTCACTCTTCATAAAATGAGTTTTCATTGAGTGTATAAAGACACATTAAACATTTTGTGAAATGAATTTCGTGTTATGTGATTTGTTAGCATACATGTGCTCTATTGCAGTACGCTGTATAAGTTTGACATGATATTTTGATTACTAGTAATTGCTGTCGATCGAGCACTTATATCAATGTTCAAATCTTACTATAACAATCTATAGTTGGTTTCTTAAAAAGGGGATAGCAAGACACGTCTTCAGAATGATTAGATACATAATGGACATTCAGAAGTAGATATACATGTACCTGTATTTTTTTCGACCAAAAAGAGAAAACTGTGTAAAGTTAGAAGAATTATAAAATTGGCAACTACAGTAAAACCATCTTTTAGCGACCACAGCATTACTAAAACCATCTTTTAGCGACCACAGCATTACTAAAACCATCTTTTAGCGACCACAGCATTACTAAAACCATCTTTTAGTGACCACAGCATTACTAAAACCATCTTTTAGCGACCACAGCATTACTAAAACCATCTTTTAGTGACCACAGCATTACTAAAACCATCTTTTAGCGACCACCGCATTACTAAAACCATCTTTTAGCGACCACCGCATTACTAAAACCATCTTTTAGCAACCACCGCATTACTAAAACCATCTTTTAGTGACCACAGCATTACTAAAACCATCTTTTAGTAACCACAGCATTACTTAAACCATCTTTTAGCGACCACAGCATTAATAAAACCATATTTTAGTGACCACAGCATTACTAAAACCATCTTTTAGCGTCCGGTATTTTCTTTATATGTTTCAAATTATAATAACGTCACCTGATTATTAAGACCCAGTCCTCGTTAGTCCCAAAGAATGTCTTAAAATCGAAGCTTTTTGTACATTGCAACCTCTCCAAAGCAACCCTTGTGAGTAGTTGCTGTTGTTGAGAGGTGGTTGCTCTGGAGAGGTTAAATTGTTGCTCAACAAGAGAGGGCCGCTCTGGAGAGATTGTACTGTGCTGTATTTTGTGTCTTGCCGTACGGTTAATATTGATTGACAACGTTAATCAGGCGGAAGATCCATTCTACGTGATGTATTTTATGTGACCATGGACAATAATGAAGCATAAATAAAGATGAACCGATAAAACAACATCTATAGTTATGGCAGTCTTGGTTTTGATTTGAAATTGATAGAACAGGGTAAGTTCTCACCGATCTATATCGTGGTATTTCAACAGTAATAACGTTTTATGCTACTGATAGCATGATTCACACACATTTGTAATGATTTATATAGATTAGTAGTGATTTATTTTTATTTGATTTTCAGTCAACTTCTCGTACTTTAGCATTTAATGGGCATTACTGAATAGCCTCGTTTGTGATGGTCCGTAACAACTACAATTCGAATTAACATTGTCGGTTCGAACGGTAAGGTGGACATTCCGTTGTCTGAATACAAAGCTATGGTCGATTTTTGATATTCAACCGAGCATCGAGACCTGGGAATTAATATATCGACGTACATGTATTTCATTGGCTTTCTCGATTGTGTTTATAAACACTATCATGACTTCTTGAATGAGTCTGGCCTAACACTACTATCCAAACAGAATGCCCCAGGTAGGTAGTGGCCGGATATTTGTGAGATAATATTGATGCATGTAGTCGATCAATGTGATTATAGGAATTGAACCCAAATGATATACAGTACGACCTCTCCAGGGCGGTCCTCTCTTGAGCATCAACACCCTTTTAACAACAGCATACATACTTTTTTCCATGTAATAATTTAACCTCTCTAGAGCAACAACCTCTCAACAACAACATCATTTTTGCTACTCCCAAAGGATGTTGATTTGGACAGGTTGCACTGTAAATGTATTTAAATGAACTTAACGTTACAGAAAACAGAACAGCATTACATCATGCTCAAAAACAAGCAGTTGTCCATTTTCTTTTTTAAATCATATTTCCAAAACTGTTGTGCATGACAAATTCTGTAAGTTATTCGGGCAATACCCGATAACTGTCCAAGTTGGCTGTTACATATGTTCTATGGGCGTATTTAAGAGTCGTGACTTAATGTATATACGTTGTAGATACACCAGGGAATCATTCATAATGGAGAAAGCACATTTACTATAGGCCGTTCTGTGATTGTATACCGATTGCATCCCAAATAGTGGATTTACATGAGTATTTAATTGCGTTTTCACACCAAGAATGTGATGCCATGTTTCAGCCAATTCACTCAGCAATTCCTGTACAAACTTTCCTTGCACGTTCTAATTATCATTTATTTCATTAACACCGCTGTACGATACAAAGTCGCTCGTTTTCCTACACGGTACAAGCCCTATCCATCATCAGCCTCGGTTTGATATCGATCAGAGTCGTTGTTCCGGTGACTGGCTCCAGGCATGATTGACAGTAATTGGACATCTTAGTGTTGTGCTTCGGTAACCAAGCTCGGCAGCCATATTGTTTCTTGAACATAAGAGCTTTTGTTTTGTTTTACATGCGTCTTATATACTCTAGTAAACTTAAAGGGATAATGAACGGCTTTCTGATGATTTAGTGGTAAACAAAGACGACAATTGGGGCAAATTATTTGAATATTGGATGCGTTCAACACTCTTTACTATTCGCACTAATAAGTGTCTTTATTGGAAACTTACACATGTGATTGCATCACGTATTCTTTTTTCAGCCAAGTTCGATTGAAAACAGTGAACAAACATTATATTCTGTCAATAACAAATAAAGTAAATGTAGATCGTTACAAATGAAGTAAATTATATCCACGATGGTTGCCCTTACAAATACTAGTAGAGTAAATTTAGACCTACGAGGGTTGTCCTTACAAATAAAGTAAATTTTGATCTACGAGGGTTGTCCATTAAGTGTATAGACTTTCTCCGTAAATTATATAATACGCACGACTAGCTAAGCAATTTCCAGTCTTACAAACGCGGTGTTATAGTACAAAGGAATTCTTATAAAAATGCATCCCAGGTTGCATTCACGAAAAGCCAAAAAAAATATGCATCTACCAATCAGTGATGTAACTCAGCTGACAATTTTGTGCAATAAAACACTTACAGCGCATGCGCAAAATAATTCCTCTGTCACGGGAGATGTGATACGGGTCGACAGCGGTCTTCATGTGTATCGTTGATGCAAAAATGTTTATCTTTATATTCTATTTATAATCTAGATTCGCAGACTATAAGACGCAGCGAACAATCAAAGAAAAAAAGCAAAAGCTGGGAATCGGACAAATAGGTGCAAAGAAAAAATGTTCAAGGCGTGTTAAAAGTAATATGTCCTTAATTGCATCTAAATGGTACGGTCGCATCGAAGACTCTTGTATGGAGGCATATTTCTTTCGTTTTTTCGTGAAAAAAAGATTTATTACTTTCATGAAAACATTGTATCGTCCACTTGAGTGGGTTTGGCGTTCAGGTTCAATTTGATGTCGCAAAATATTTTCATGAAGAAATATTAAAGTTCGTCAAAATGCCTTTGTTTTTTCAGGAAAATCTGGTAGTTTTTCGCGAAAAAGGGTGTGACGATCTTTGGCAGAAATATCCCACCATACTCTTAAAATAATTGCATAGTTTCCTTACTTGCATCAGTTAGGTTAATATTTGGAGACAATAAAGTTTGTAAAGTCTTTGATTTCAAACATCAGATAAATTAATTGATATCGAAACTAACGGTTACAATTCACAATTCTCAGGAAACAGGCATCAGTAGCAAACAAAGAAGCCATCCTTAAAAAATGTTAGTTTATAGATACGCGAGCGACTCATTAAAATATAACCCGTCCCCAAACCTTGTTTAACGAGTTAGACAAAATATGCTTGTTCTTTATTCCAGCATGTAGTTTTCAGTAAGACTACATGCAACATGTTAACAAATCTGTCTCCTTTAAAAGATTGGATCGCTTAACTGCTAACCAACATTTTTTAAGGATGGCCTGACGAGTCCGTTTTGGCCTAATATGCAATTTTGAAAAAAGGTTATGACCCTGTTTGGAAACTTTATGAATGACCCTCGTATATGTGGCATATAGTATAATTATGTGAGAAAACATTTACTTCAGCAAGACCCTTATTCGCAGACTGTCGTAAAAGAATGTTTATTCATGTATAATATGAATTACCAACAAAAATGACTATGTGTGGAAATGAGCAAAGTACAATTCAAGCACCAGACATATTTTACCGTACCGACAATACTGCCTTGCAACTATCCGAAATCTGTTATTAAGCGCCACATACATATATACTTTTACCAAATGAAATGCTATCAGAGAATGATATGTTGTTAATGCATTTTAAAACTAAATGCGATAGCGTGTCAAAAAACTCATTCATTTCGCAATGCCAAACGTAAATACCCCATTCTTAGACACACACACACACACCTGCACATGTCATGCATTTTATGCCAACCACCGGTTATGGTAGAATAGCTTGCAGGTGCACGTGGTGATGGAACCTATTTTTTCACGTGCTCTAATTGAATTAATGATATTGTAAAAATTCCTGAGGGACAATTGGCATAATTCAATGCGTTATGTAATCCTGCGTTTTATCAACATTTCAAATCCAGGAGGTTTAGCTGGCGCAGAAAAAATAGTCAAGACATGATTGATTCCAATTTCAACAAGTTATCATTTTTTCGCACGATTTCGTACGTGTTATGTCACACGAAAACACTAACCAGTTACATGCTCTGCATGAGTACGTTGTTCTAACTTTCGTAATCATAAAGTCACCCATTAAAACTTGAACATTAACTAAGATAAGATACGGGTTTATATCAAAACTTATCAGCCCTGATATCTTAGCACTGATAAAGACCCTCTTGTCCAACAGCGTTTTCAGCTTTGCAAACGTAAAAATTGCCTCAAAGAATGCGTTTTTGTACATTTAATTTTTCCTCTGAAACATGGATAACAGTTGTGCTCATGTTTTTTATTTACGTGTATGTGTTGTAATGGCGGTTGTCAGTCTATCATCTAGGAAGGAATTTTGATAAGATTCGATATGAAAATGGGGTCTTATCAGCTGAAAACACACTCCAATCTCTTATTTTGATTAATGGGTTGCCCGCGCAAAATTGATGTAGTAAAATATTTTCGAAGTGCATTGCCGACGCCCGTTCGTATTTTTTCTTGGAAAATAGCAAACAAGTCCCGCTTTTTTATTATCAATTTCGACAACTCCTATAAATATTGTTTATTTTCCATATATACAAACGAAAGAAACATATATTTGAAACGTATGAAAAATATAAAACGCATAAACAGACCACTAAATGAAATCGGATAATATTTACTTTGTTGAATTATTTCTGACGTAAGAACATATTAGATGCATGGAGAAAAATCGTGATTTCTCGTAATCCGCGAGTTTAAAGATCGTGACGAGAAATAAAATCGCACTAAATGCCCGGAAGGTTCTCCCATAATTTTCTAAAAACATATTGAAACGAAAAGAGAAAAATGAATGACCTTTGCATATTATTCTATCTCAATTCTAAATGTTGGGTAATTGAAATAAAAATACACAGAGGCATTTCGCTAATTTGCTTTCGATGTTTCGACAGGGCAGACGGACTTTTTTAAAAGCTGACGTATTGCTCAATGCTAAATAATCTTTGCTGATAATCGTGATGGTAATCTGAAGTCTCTAATTGGGGTATAAAAATTTAGATCAGTAAAACAAATCTTATCGGGAATAATGGAAGAATAAGAGCCATCATGACCAAGAAATAAAAAAGCAGCATGCATCGAAGATGCTTAAAATATATTCACGCACGGAGTATTTCAGAACATGTTTGACTGGATTGGCGAAAGGTTTTAGTCATGTTGTGTGACATAGGTCGCGTTATAAATGCCACGTTTGTAATCTAGTACCCGCCTCCACAGCTAAAGAGCGAAACAGCGTTTGCTTCGGACATAATCTTGAGAAAATAACTTTCTTATAAAAACTTCATACACCTTGCATCTAACATTTTGTTCATGGAATGATATCATAAACTTCAAAATTGATATATCTTCGACTTCAAATATATTTCTAAGGATTGGTAGATTCTTAGCCTCTTTGATTACACTTGTTTCTGTATTGACCCCGTGTGAAATATCTATGAATGCCCTTATTCTTTCGTTATAGTTCAGGATCCATTTTGTGGTTAATGAACTCAGCTTTATATGTATCATAGGTTAGGATCGGTTCTTCCAGTTTTTTAGAACCGTCTTTTATGACAAAGGGTACTGAAAATATGTATCATATTAAAGAACTCCAGCAATCGTAAGGAGCATGTTTCCTTTTCCAACGATTTTCTGTTACGTCCCACCATTGATATGAACGTACCTTCAACATCAAGCGCATATTTTGGAATTTATCAGTCACGTGATGAAATTAGGTAAACAACTGACCTGTGAGAAAGATTCAGAAACGTTTCGCTTCTTTGAACTGTAAATTTATTGTCGGATCTTATTTTCACATGAAAAGTTAATTGGAACTATTTTATTACTCCATCAAACTGCTTTAATTCACACGCGTAGGAATATCTAGTCATTACGTAAACATACCCACACGTTTGCCGTCAAACCGTCTCGCCAAGAGCTGATAAGGGCGTCCATAGAAAACAAAGATGGCGAGGATGTTAGATATATTTCAAATATATAACATACATTACATGGCAAATGACATAATATTTGAAAGATTTAAGAGTATTTTGTTTGATTTAGATGAACAATCTATCTTGTGTAATCCGACTCATATATTTACGTTTAAATAGTGGCATATTTATTGTTCTATGATAAATTATGCCTCTGACCATCAAATTCTACTGATTTGGCTTATCACAAGTTATCTATTTGGCAAAGGAATAACAAACTGCTAATGTTTCATAAAGCTGTCATTAATCCTGACAACCAGACAATACCTCTGGAAATGGATTTTCATCACTTCTCGTTATGCGATATTCGATTGGAACCAAACAGAGTAAGCACGTATATAACAATATAACCATCCGCTCGAGTGAGCTCAAGCGAGATAAGGCCTTGTCTGAGCCTCAGTTCGACTCAAACTCGTGGCTTCAACACACTGAGATGGGGATCCCACAAAACAAACTGCGCGTGATGGTTTCAAATACTATCCCACCAAATATCGACAATAACCAAATGTGGACTCAGCATACTGCAGGGTCAGAGTTTAAAATTTATTTTGTCTCATTGAAATCTTGAAAAGCAATAGAGCCTTCACTTGTTCACCATGCAGTTCTAGAAAACGGTGCCGCAACCGAAAATGGAGGACCTCGGTAAATGCCTTTTTAGAAGCAACAGGCTTTTCTAAGAGCATGTAATTTGATTCCAAATGAAAGCAATCAAAATATATTTCTTTAATAATCGATTTGAATACATATACTATGGTACCGTATAGCTCTGCACGGACAGGATAATAATTCGACCAAGAGCCAGGTATCTCAATGGAAACAAATTCTTTAACAAAAGATTGGGACGTTAATTTGTTTAAACCAGTGTACCTTCTCATAGACGTCAAAACCAGAAACTTAAATCAAGAGTAATTTGAAGAAAAAATGCACAAAACGCTTTGTTTGGGTAATAATTAGATAATTAGCAAGTTAGACATCGGGTTGTGCAAAGACCCGTGGTGTTATCAGATGCTGAATGCATTGTGGTCGCTTGTTTGTGATAGGCCTGCTGTGGTCTGAAGAAAAGACAAGTAACAGCTATGGGTGGCACCGACTTCTTAGTCTTGAGTGAATAAACCTCAGTGTCTTTAATCAGATAACAAGCTAAAACATCATAGGAATAATCTGCTTATCTATCTCTTTTTATAAACACGTAATTATTTACGTTAGTGGTAACCATGAGCTTTGAGCAGTGATTCATAATACAAGCATTCTTTTTCATTGAGCTTATATACTGAGCATTATCCATTACAAGGAGCTTTTAATATTTGCCCCATTTCGTCTTTTCATACAAGGTTCTAAAGTTAGAATAAAATTGTCCAATGCAATAGTATTCTAGCTGCTGACTTATGTTTTATTCATTTACAACATTTTGTCACTGAATCGTAAATAAAAACAAATTCGCATGCGGAAAAAATAAAAGTACTATCTGGTGATCTACATAATATCAGAGCTTTTTCAAGTGTCGATAAGGATCTATACATATTCGTTTATTCATTATGTACGAACAAATTTCTTTCAGACGACCAGCTTCGCCTATTCCAACTTTTCCATTTTCATTATCGGTCATGCATCTCTTCTGAACATCTATTTTTGAAATGGCCTTGTAAAATTTCTTTGAACCTTTTACTTTTCTACATCAATGTATGTTTTAACTTGTTATATCCTTCTTGGCTGCATGTCTTGCTGGATTTACGGAATGAACTATTACACTAAAAGTCATGTGTACATAATAATTGGTCATGTTCATATATTCTGTGCGACTTATTCTCCAATTTTTAAATCTGTCGGTGTTCCTTAAATATTTCAGGATATGTTCCCTTGACAGCTGCGTCGTGTACTTACACGCTTATCCAAGTCTTTGATTACAATACAACGCAGTCCTGTTTTGAAACCAGCGAACTCCTTCTTGTATATTTTGTCACGTGGGTTCTTCCGAGATATGTGGCGGAGGCTTAAACAGACAGTGTCCTTCTTTCATCACCTTCTTTCCTCACTATATTCAAACTCGCTGTGTATGCAGCGTTCAAGAAAATAGCTTGCTTTATTTTCTTGATTTTACGTCATTCCCTCACGAGGTGCTGTTTTGTTAATGCCGAATTCTTATTGCTTCTCTTTTTCACAGCGAAAAGCATTCATTGAAACGTGTATTTGTACAGACGAGTATTTCAACAGTATTTCTGGTATTCCGAGAGTCTGCACCAGTACTAGCCTGTTAGTGACTACCAACTTATCAACGTAGCAATAGCAATAGTCGAGGACGAATGCCACAAGAAGACATGATGTCTCCAATCAGAGAAGTACAGACAACATAACTGTGCCCTGGTTCAACATTACCAAACCGAGGTACGTTAACGCAATACTCAACCTATTGCTTAGCGGAAGAGGCTAAGTGCATTGATAGGCATACGCACAGATAAGTTTATAACCTTATCCTTCTTCAGAACGATTTATCCGTTTGGTATACGTGAGCCAAATATCAAAATGTTATTATGATGTTAGAAGCCATAAAATTGGAAGTATACGAAACATGGCGATTTTTGAAGAACAGTCTAAAAGCTTTAATGCTGTAGCCTGAACCAAGAAGCTTATGCTATGTCGATAAACACGAATATTTATTACCCTATTTAAGCCGTATAACATGCGACAATATGGAATGGCGCCATATAGCCGAACAAATGTTTGTTTTCTAGATGGCATATTGAAATACAAAGATAATGCTTGGTAAATGATCGTTGTAATTCAATTTTCTGAACCCATATTCCCTGGCGGACAAACATCTATCATTTGGGCTATCATTGGCTAGAGAATTTTGATAACAGATACGATTGTCAATTCTACCGTAATTATTATGGGCTAGTGTACAAATGATATCATATTTTGTTTGCGGGTCAAAAAACGTTCTTGTAATATTGTCATACGAATTGATACAGCAATTCCAACCATGTCGTGACATTGGATACGGTAAAATCTGCTATATAATTTCTGTTTGTTATAGGGGTTTCAATTATGAGTTATACCCAGAAGCAACAAATGACATTCAAATATGGCGTTCTTGTTGCTCATCATGCAATGGTTAGGCCGTATCCAGGGTGGGTAATATCACGGTAGAATCTCACTATCGACTCGAACCCAGAACGTCAGGCGCTCGGACATCTATCCCAGGACCTAAATGCACCAAAGGGGTTATTTGGATAGTTTTAAGTTCTATGCCTATATATGGAATGAGTTTGTTGAGACGTAACAATGGTTTAAGTTGGTATTGTCATACCATTAGACCAACCATGTATGAATACTAGATCGTAAGGCATTTTTTTCAAAACAAACCATGCATCATTGGATTACATCGTTATTCTAATTTGATCTAAATTGGTGGAAGAAACTCTGAAATTCCAAAACATCCAAACAACAACTACAACAATTGCATGAATAGCACTAGCACCAACAAAACAGCAAGAAAACAAAAACATCATCATTAACAACAACTTCAACAACAGTATAAAAGTAAAACAACAATACCACCAACAAAAATCACTGAATAGCTCTTGTAGCATTGAACTACTTTGTCATTATCTCGGACATTCCAGAACGCACAGCACGGATCACCTTTGTGTATGAGGTTACCAAGCTATACATATAAATTATGCACCATAAAGACATATTAGCAAATATGACGAAACAATTTTACTCGCAAATCATGCACTTGTTACGAATATGAACTACATAGTAGTTGAATGTTATAAATATTTGACACTTCTAAAAGACAATTAATTACACAGCTGTGTTCAAGGAGACGGTAAGAAAGGATGGGGCCGAAATAAAACTAGGCGGAGATTGTGGTACAACAGATACGATTACATATGTTTTAGTCTTTCAAGAATGTCCATTTTATGATTTTTCCAGAATAATTCTGGTTAATTTATACCTCAAGCAACTAGGAGCAGTCATAAAATTCTAGGGTGGCAAGTGTGACTTGTTTCATGGTCGAACCCTTCTTGTCCAAAGAATTGAAGATAACTTGGTGTGTCACTCTTATTTAACACCCATATTTAGCAATATGTCATTGTAGGTTTACTATTCCTGTAGTCGCAAAACACTTCCTCCATCATTACTTAAAACGAACGAATATTCTTTTTGCCTTGTACAAATATTATTACTTTACATTTTAATATAAATTTGAGATAAATTCATCATTCACAAGATCGTATACACAGCAATATAAGAAACTAAATACTTGTATTTTTTCTCTTGTGTTCAATGTAACACCAATCATTCGGTGAAATTTCTAGCTTTTACTGTGTATTAAGACCCATTGTATACACCCGGGTGGAACCACCAACATTCTCAAATCTAGCTGTGGCCCGGTTCCGGGTAGGATTTGAAGTCACAGTGGTGAGGGCCTGGTGATTACTAGTCAGAGACCAAAACCACTGGCTTATGCCACTATTTTACTTTTTCAAAAGAAAAGTTTTTCAAAGTGACTCGTTAACTTAAAAGACATCTGGGTTCAACTCTAAGTTCTATTATTCGAGTAAGGTGTTTTATTCTCAGTGCTGGCAATATCAAATCGCAGAAACCCTTTCCAAGTTATTAAGTACAATTTCAAAAATACTTCAGAAATTTGTCATGTCAAATTAAAAACCGTTTATTATATAACCAGATGACGGGATGCAGACTTCTAGATGGAGAACGTAACTATATCATCTCGCTAATTTGAAAAGTCAAGAGTTCCTCTCGTGCGGAAAAAATATACAAATTGTCTAAACACTCCGAAGAGGTTTCCATCCTATGTAATTGTGTGAACAGATAACGAAGAAGTCGTATCAACGGCCTAATAGTTCTGACATTAAGGTAATCTAGCAATAATTTACCAGATACAAATATTTTGATTAATCTCGTTGATTTGATTACATCAGCTTACTAACTTGTATCACAGTGTGTACAATGCATTATCAAATGATTGGTACCTTTTTGATCAAGTGTTTGCCAGAGTATATACACCTGCACTAAGCATTTTTGCATACAAATCCTTTTTTTATTACGATTGAAGGGATCGGTCCAAAAATATATCCATCTCCTACTTTGTCTTAATGCCCATGTTGCACTTATCTCTTCTATCATCTTCAAACGACAGTAGAATCGCTCAAATATGACAGTAAGTAAAAAACCCTTCAAACCAGCATTGTCTGGTTTCGACGCTAAATTTCCATGGAAATTTCTTAATTTGTTATAAAAATCTAGTGACAGCATCAAATGGAATGACATTCGTCCGCATCGTCGCCACCGTTACAAAATTCGCATAAAGTCACGCAGTTGGCATGTTCCCTTATTATCAGCAACTGAGGTTTCGTCGATCTCAGTGTGAAAATGCGTTGTCCAGGATTTTCCATTTTGTCTTCACTTCAAGATTAGCCAAACCATCCCGTATCACTGTTAGTAATAACTAGCCGAGGTCAGGGATTGCTACCTCGCGGAAACACAGGGGTCAACTTCGGCAAAATGAAATAGATGAGTTATTGAAATGAAAAGTCAGAAGCTAACGCCATAGTTTGATACACTTCGTTTTTCGAATTATCCATCTAGTATCCGTTTGTCACATTTCCAGAGATCCCTTAACTGATAAGATACATCAATTCCTATTTTCTCCATCATACAGAACGCTATTGAAGAAATATTGCCCCGGTCTACCGTCCTGTGAATATTGAATACCAATCCAAAACGGTCTCGAGCGGAGATTACATCAAGATAACAAAGCGTTCAATTTAGTCAGATAAACTGCGCATTTGCCAAAACTCGCATTTGATGTATTTTTGCGAGATGTGACGAGAAACGGATTTTCCCAGGAGAATTTATAGTGTCATGTTTACTTTGATGGAAAAATAACATTCACCCCCACATATGCGAGAGGAATATTATAGCAAAGTTTTCCCTCATTTTCTTTTATGTGTGAGACGATTTTATTGTCTCTGTCATTATGTTCAGCGAGTGAACATTGAATAAAATACAGTTTTTTTATGAATCTGTGGCGCTGGACACGAGTTACAGAGCGATACTTAACATTTATACAATAGCTTGTATTGCGCATGCGCGTGTGTGGTATTTTAAAATGCAAAATGATAAAAGCAAAAAATGCATTTTTCATGCAAAGTGTTTCACTCTAAAAACTTTAAAAACAGCATATTTTAGTCTTTATAGCGTGTTGATGAATATTTTAAGGTTAATTAAGTAATTAATGAAGCCGCACCAGGAATATGGCGTCATTTGCATGCATAATAATAAAGCCGCCAATCAGCTATGTTTTGAAATTTTTCATTTGAAAAAAAGGCTGAAATTTTGCAAATCATTTGAGAGAAATACTAACGTTAAAATAATAACGTTGCTTCCGCGGCATAAATTTACGTTAAACTTAATCAAGGTATGATTTGCATTTAACAATTATTTTCTGAATTTTGATTTAAAATCACGACTGCAACATTTACAGCAAAATGCGTCTGTGTAAAATAGAAACGAGTTAAAATGAACATTGCATTAAGACGCTTGAAATTGATTACAATATTTATTTATAGATGGTCGCGTGTAACGTCCGTCCTCAAACGGCGCGTGGTCATTTTCTTTGCAATCAGTTCTCTGTTCTTATACGTCAAGCTTCGTGACTGATTTAGAAGTTAATGTGCACAAAAGATATAACACTCGAATTTTGTTTCGTCACAAAAGCTAAATACTTCGTCGGAAACACACTCTTGACACTTTAAGGAAATTAGATTAACGTCACGTGACCGGCACGTGACTTCAATCGAGAACTTATTTTATCACCGTATATCATCACGTGATACGTACGGTAACATAAAGAAATTGGCTATTCCAACTCTTAGTATGCTAATAACAAATAATAATTTGAATTCTTAAAAACAAAACATTGCACTTGAACCTAAGAGGCTGAAATGCGTTAAAGACGACTCCGGCTCCGTACCGCGGTAATACGGTCCTAGCGGGGAATTAGCGCGGTCTAATGAAGTCAAGAATAATTACTAATTTAAATTCAGAACGTCAGAATTGAATCGAACTTAGATTTATTGGTTAATCATAACCGAAAATGCATGATGCACGACGTAAGCGTTTTCAGTTTGTTCAGCTTTAATTGTCAGCTTAAGGTTAATTTATTTTGCATTAATTTTTTTGGCACGTCAAGGCAATCATTGTGTTACGGGGCAGTCACAACTCACACGAGAAGTTCTTTAACCCAAAATGCATTTAAATAACTCGGAAAATGCATTTAATCTTTGCTGTGAATAAAACATGAAATTCGGAATATGAGCTCGTTCCTTTCTCGTCAGTGTTGCAAACGTTGTATTTTGAACTAGTCTCAATTAATCATTATGAATGTATAAAAGTTACATCATGAATAAAGTTTTGTGTTTCATTCTAATAATGTTGTATCGATATGGATTCAACATGGTTTTTGTATAAAGCGTTTAAGGGGTCATTATCTTTTTGGGATTATTTAAAAAAAATGTATATGTTGTATTTAATACGACATATACATTTTTTAATCGGTCGATTCCATCATAAAAGTTGAAATATATTGTTTTTTTTCAATAAGAGTACAAGTTATTTAAAAAAGAAGAAAAAACTACGTATCATTTAGTACTGTCAATTTAACAATTGTTTCACGCTATAAGATATTAACAATAATTCATGTATATTCTAATAATGCTGATCTATATTAATTTTATATCTGCATCGTAAAGCTTAATACTGGCTTTAAATATATATTTTTGGAAATTCCATCCTGCGTCATTTGTCTAGTAGGGGTCTGAAATGACACCATATAGTGTTGCCAGTGTTTTGTTAATTTTTTATACTTATATATATCTTTAATCATCCAAGGTCATTTTTGTGTATGAACAAAATATCAAAGATCTAATAAAACAAATAGTCATGTTTACTAGTAAATCATCACCGTTTTCGACAAATCACGTCTAAACAACTACCTTTCCAGTGTGTGACATAAAATATGATAACTTAAATATATCCTAAGATATTCTCTTTTATTTTGACCCTATCTTGTCGTGTCTCATTTATGTAGCCGTTTGTTTCAATGCCAGACAAACACGCAGAAAAATCATGACCTGGTAATGTCTTCGGAGTTAATCACCCTTGATTAAACTGAAAACATATTACGGACGCTTTTAATTCAATATATCTTTTCCACAAGACATTCTTAGAAGTTTCCAATCTAAATCCAATCGGATGAGATACGAAAATCGATGGCATCTAATCAAATGTTCCTGGGTGAATTATGATCTTTTACCAGCCACAGAATCTGCCGAGGCGAGATAAGAAGATCAACGCATTTCTCAACATCGTCGCGTGATCGTCAGCCGCCATTTTGGATTACAAGCAGCCGCCATTTTGAAACGGAAGTAGACTTTTTCTTAAACCGGAAATGGAAATGACTCCGCGTGTTTACTCCCGCCATTTGTTCCAGAGTATCTCACATAAAAGCGTCTGAAACGGATGCGCACGCAAATGCAAGTCGTCCTTCGCTAAATGCTAATGATAAAATGAAGGAAAAACGTTAACTGGTTGTCAATTAATTGTTATTTATTGTAACTTTGTTATAACTGATCCCATTAAAGTATCCGCTGGGGCCAGCGAAAATCTGTTAAGAAATTTCGGCGCCAAATTTTTCCATTAAAAGTGATTACATGAAGTTGCATTTCCTGACGAGGTAAACTGTAGATAAGTTTGATTTTAAATATTTTCCATGTGACAAAACACGTGATCATTCAAGCGTAGATAAATCGGTTTAAAAGAAATGCAGCCAACGTTATGTTAAAAAAAACCCTCCTTTTCAGAGAAACGAAAATTTGTTCTTTTTTCGAGGTGATCTTTTTTGGATGGTCTGCCCGCTTTGAAATCGAGAATTGATTTTTTAATCTTTCAAGGTATATTAACCTTTGTATACAGGGTTGTCTTGTGTGTTGTTTAATTAGGGAGACAGCCTGCAATGACTGCAGTACTTATCATTGATCAATCAAGTATAATTTTAATTTAGAATGTTAAAGCAGTACAGAAATGTCATATTTTCTATAGACACGAAAGTCGGCGTTGATTAATTGCCTTCTAATAAGATTAATTACGAGTTCAGCACATTGATGTCTCATTCCCGTATGTTGGTATAGCCCCTCGAGATGCTCTGGTAAATTTATCAATAAATCAATAATTCAATGGTAATTTGTGAAAAAACTACAACATTTACATTAGTCCAGGAAGAAGTAGTATTGTTCCCGGTTGCTTTACCAAAAGTAGGGTAGATAGGTCGTAGAACTATATTTTTCGAAATTTTAAGCATAATTATATTTCGTACTTTGAGGCACTTATGATAATAATAATAATAATAATAATAATAATGATAATAATAATGATAATAATAATAATAATAATGATAATAATAATGATAATAATAATAATAATAATAATAATATTGATAATAATAATAATAATAATAATAATAATAATAATAATAATAATAATAATAATAATATTGATAATGATAGTGATGACGATGATGACGATGATGACGATGATGAGGATGATGAGGATGATGACGATGATGTTGACGATGATGATGACGATGATGATGACGATGATGACGATGATGACGATGATGATGATGATGATGATGATGACGATGACGATGAGGATGAGGATGAGGAGGAGGGATGATAGTGATAGTGATGATGATGATGATTATAATAATAATATTGATAATTTTCGTCAAAAAATTGTTTGCAGTTAAAATTTAACAATGAGTAACCTGGAATAGAGAACAATTTTTTTTCAATAATTTGATGTCAAGATGGATGGGGGGGGGGGGGTTGAATAATTCTAGACTAATGCAGTTGCATGTAAAAGTTTATGTCTGAGATAGTTGAATGAAATATAATTTATAAATTAACTCATGTAAGTACACGTGTCTCATTATATGTATATCAATACATTTGAACCTCGATGTTGAATCACCTTTGAGACCCTAAAAATCAATATTGAGTTGTACTCATTATTTCACAAGCCAGACAGCACTTGCCAGCTACTCCAACTATGACGGTGGAGAAACATCAGAAGTCCCTTAGTTAGCTGGCCAGCTCCCTCACTTGTGAAATTTGACTGACCCCGGATTTGGATTCGAACTTACAGTGGGGGACCTAGTGATGACTATTCAAGAGACTATAACCATACGATCACGGAACAAACTTCTCTAATAATAAATTCAAAATATAAAGTTTACCCACAAATAGGAAAAGTTCTGTTTTAAAATTGTTTATGATATAATGTAATGCCGAATAAAATATTAATGTTTATATATGTGAAAGTTTAAAACGCCAAGGTTGATAATAGTAAATATATATTATAACTATTTGCCTTGTTAATACGGTATAATATATCTGAAATTTCGCTCGCTAAGATTAATTTCTAAACCATGGCATATTCACTGGGGACACTAACTGAGCATATTTTCACAGAATTTGGTACCTAGATACCAATCATTCACAGGAAAAATACCGTTACATAATTCATATAACAGAATTAAACAGCAAATCGCACTTACCAAAACGTTTTATGTCGTCCCTGTAATACGCATTAACTCTTTAATTGGCGGGGTAATTTTTGTATTAAATGAAATTAAATATTATCGAATTTTATCATCTAAAATTGTGATGAGGATAAACCTATCTCTAGAGAATGATATTAACAGTAGTTAGACCAGTTTTGACACAGCTGAAGAAAATCTGATTGATCAAATAGATAGACAGTCATGTAATATGTTCAAGATGACGTTTCGTTCACTGCAATGATACAACGCTATTGTCTGTATGATATAGTTCATACATACAGTTTCCGAATTTTTGGAAACTGAACGAAAAGCTCAGTTTCCGTTAGCTGTCACTCGCTCTGGCAGGGCGCATTAATTTTTATGCGGACCAAAAGTGTAAATCTATGTAAGTTCAGTTTCCATGAACACCTTCAGTACTTTGATTGATTACAACGTAAAAGAAAATTATTTCGACAATTTTGGTGTCTGGCAGTAAACACAAACCATCAAACCACGTGTCGGACAAAAAATCGATATCAATATTCAAGTAGTCTCAAAATGAAATTAAAGCGTAAAGGAAATAAATGAATAACCAGTCTGCCAAAAATGGTCGTTATGATAAGTTAGTCTTAATATATTAAAACATTTGCCAAATGAGATTTTACTATACAAGTTTGAAAAGGTCAAACCTCTGCACGAATTTAATGATATCGATTTCAGAAAAAATAATTTCGTTAACATTTTTATAATATCTTAATTTTGATATTTCAAGTTTGTACATACATCTCACTTATCAAGAAGTTTCTGTCTGTATTTATTTGTTTGTTTTAATGCTAGATGCATATCTAGACAATAATTACCACATTGCGCAGTCTATCACCTCAAGCATTTGCGCATGCGTAGCAAAAAGTACACCGCCTTTGCGCATGCGTACTATATAGTACAATATTACCGATGTATTCGAGATACACTTGAATGGTCATTATTGCTTTCAACTTTTTCAGTATTTGCCTCAAGGTAAACATCTGCATTTTAAACCTGAGCCAGTAAGTCTTTGAACGTTGCCGCAATTAGCACAGGGCAAATTATGCTAGTTACGTCGTCTGAAGGTCCCCGACAAAGGGAAAACCACTTAAGATTTATTAACAATAAAACGTCTGTTTTTTTTCTTCCTAACCTGATCAATCTATCTTTAGCTTTAGAAAGTCCAGAAAAATCAAACTTAGTCACTGAAGATCTTTTGATTCTTAATTAAAAAGTTTTTTTCTTCGCTAATCCTCTGTCGGCGCAAAACTGGTAGTCACAAAGTATTTCAAACAGACTATACACTTCTATAGTATGTTTTCTCTATTACGAAAGTAAAAGGGAATTCTTGATTGATACATCTTTAATGTGATGTCATTTTTGTTTCATGTTTTTTTTTGTATAAGAGTTGAACATTAGGCGACCAAGCTCTGTCGTTGGTACGAAACTAGACACGAGGACGGAAAATGAAGCATAGCAGATCAGAACAGAATGGAATACAACTCAATACATATAAAAACACCACCCTTACGATAACCAATAGGCAAAAAGTTTTTTCTAAACTCAAATAAAAGAACCAATCAGCGCACAGCTCTACAGAACGACTTGACATACAAAGGCAGAGGTTATACATTGCAACGCGACGCAATCAAGCCGAATAGAACATTGTAAAGTAGGACAAAGTATAGTATAGCTGAGCAGATCATGGTATAGCGTATATAGCAGAACGGAACAGAACAGAACAGAGCAGAGCAGAGCAGAGCAACAGAGCAAAATAGAGGAAAACAGAACAGAACAAAACAGAACAGAACAGAGTAGAGCATTGTATAGCGTATAGAGCAGAACGGAACAGAACAGAGCATGGTATAGCGTATAGAGCAGAACGGAACAGAACAGAGCAGAGCAGAGCAACAGAGCAAAATAGAGGAAACAGAACAGAACAGAACAGAACAGAACAGTGTAGAGCAGAACAAGAAAGACTAAAACAATTCAGAAAAATACTGCACAGAACTCTAAGTGAAAGAACAATAGCGAATAAAATAGTCGAGAACAGAATACCGGACAACTGAACAAAAAAGACAGTTTAAGTCAGGGACATTATTGGCCAGAACGGATAAGAGTGATACAGGATGATAGGCGAAAACCTCCGAACAGAACTGAATCAGTAAAATACAACATACGATAAATGATTTAAAGAAAATGAAAAACAGAACAGAACAGAACAAAGTCAGTAACATACTAAGTGATTTAATGAAGACGCAATACAGAATAGAACAGAATATGTCACTTTAATTATGCTAAAGTAGCACCATTTGAATCACAGAGGGGTGTTGGTGTCATAATTTCTTTACACTACTAGTATGTATACAGTACTCAGCGTGTTGATCTTTGACCTCTGTCAAATATGTAATATCACTTGTTATTAATAATGGTTAAATCCAGTAACGGATGTTTGTAGTCCTGCAGATTATGTCCCGGTGACGTCATTTAGCTTAAATCAAGACCACTCAAACTTGACCGTATATGAGATTATGTAAATGACATTAATGGTTACTATGGAAAGCTACGTACAATGTTTAAGTATTTCGTACTCAAATTAGGACTTCTGCTGGAAAATTTTAAACTTTTAATTCACCCACTGAATAATCATAACATCATACTATTTTACTAATCACTACTAATTTATTTAATCGGATTTAACGCCATTTTCAACATTATTTCAGTTATATCCTGGCTGACAGATATACTAACCAGCTTCCCTGGACTTCATTCAGGCCTTAACCAGTACCAACTACATTCTATCTGCAAACTACTGCCAAGCTACCCCACATAATTTAGAGACGGAGGATAATTTAAAATGGGATGTCATATCATCAGTCAAATTTGTCACGGACAGTGTGAGCCTCACCCGGGTTTCGAACTCACAACTAATTAACCAGTAGACCAACGCTCTAACCACCGAGCTAACCTACTTTTGAACTTGAAAATTAAGTGCACGTTGCAAATAAAATTTTATTGCCCAAAATTTAAATGATAACAATTAACATAAATAAATAAATTATGGCTAAGTACGAATAACAAGTGATTATTATTTTTATTTCAGATAGATAGGCAAGAATTTAATATTTGTTTATTTTTTAGTCCTTATAATTTAGTTTTATTCAAAAAATATATATTAATAATCTTTTATTAATCGCTTAATCAATGCCACAATTTTAATGATGCAAAATAGTGTATGTCTCCAGGACGTGAAACTAACTGTAACAATTATATTCCGAAAAGCTTCATGAAGACTTATTAATTGAGAAATGTATATTTTAAAATAACACAATAAGTCTTTGCTGTTAGCTAAATAATATACATGATTATTAAAAACATTTATAAGTGCACATAATTATTCGAACATAAAATCCAGATTTTTTTTCACACCCAATTAGTAAAAGTGCAAGAAACGCTAAAGTAAAACGACTTAAAATCCATATTGCTTTAAAGTACAACTCAGAAAACGAAGCATAAGCGACTCCACAAATTCCGTCAAATTCAAATTCCAACCGCCGAGCTCAAGTCTCGAACAGACATTGCTGTGGTATGAAAAGGCGCGAAAATCCTACAAGTGGTCCCTGGGATTTATGGTTAGCGATTATATGTGGAATTAGTTAATGACGGAACACAAAAAACTCGTATTCTTTGCATTAAACACCAGGATTGTTTGGCGTTAATTGTATACGTAAAGACCCAGATATATAATTACATTTGTAGAATATTTGTATGTCAGTAGCCTTTTATATTTGTATGATGCGTAATAGATAAGCATTCAGAAAGTTTAGTTAGAATGCGTTTTATATTGGTAACTGGATTCCGAAAATGCTTCCTTGAACGGGGTAATAGTAAATCGACATTTTCCTGTGTGAATTTGTCGAGTTGCTCTCTGCTTACCTAATAACCCGACGCGGAAAGAAGAAATTCTTGATACGAGGGCGTATTATACAAGAGTTGGTTAATTATTAAAAGAATGCACAGAAACGTGTTCAAACATTCGGATGATTTGGGGTAATTTTGTCAAACAGAAACAAGTGGTTGTCTTGGTGGTTTTGGCGCCAAATCCATGGCCAGGATTTTATCTTCTGCGTGAAAACGACTGTCGGGTTCTCATCTTTGTTTTGGGTAACGTAAGACCCCTAATGACTGTTGTGTCTGGTTCCGTGTTTACCCGCGTATTATAAGACTACCTCTTAATTACCCCCTTACGGAACAGCTACGTACCAGAATTCTTAAAAGTTTATTTGTAGTAACATAACTGTTGCCATTAGCGACGACGTAACGTTCCAAATGTAGGCGAAACTTTATTTCGTATTTCAGGGATCAGGGATCATTCAAATGAGTGTCCCAGATCAAATTAAATCAATGAAATCTATTGGACAATAACTTTGTACGGTCCCCACGATAAAACCTTATGTCTTTCTTTTACACATATATTTCTTTTCGGGTTTTACGGCTGAATTTCAGATACATATCGGCGGAAAGAATAAATAACCATTTTTGCGTACCAGTACAAAACCTTGTTCTCCACAAGTTACTGTCGACATCTCCACATAAATGAACCAAATTGATGGGAAAATTACCTGAAACGCAATATCTTCAACAAAATCGTCTCAGAGGTCATTGTGTCGCGACCAGGGTTTAAACTTAAGAATCCAAGACCCGTAGACAAAAAATTATGCCCCTGTCAAGCTAAGCAAGTAGTATTTAGACATTCCAGCATAATTATGATGAAAAACCCTATCTAATTTGCCTATGTATAAAGTCGCAGGATTAATACAAGAAAACAATACACATAATTTATTTCATTAAAGGACTCGAATTCGTCTTCATTAAACATTTATAAAGTGACATTCTCATATGATTACAATTGAAAACTGCCTTCGGGTGGACCCACTGCGCTTCGAATTTTATTGTCCTTTGCCCAGCATGTTGTTTTTGTAAATGTTTAGCGCCGCATATTATCAAGGACTTATATACATACATGGATTCGCAACTGCTAAAAATAGATCAAACGATATCGTTCGGCGATCCCACAATGCATTGCTATATACTCGGCAATGTCCGACAGCTGTATTTGGGTGTTTACGAATTTGATTATACAATTAAAACTCTGGCAATTGGGCACGGGAAATTGGTAAAGGATGCAACAAATTCCTTAAAGATATTGAGATACATTTATAATCCACAAAGTCTAAGTATAAGCATCGAAAAAGGCATCAGACGAACATTTTAAATTCCAAGATGGCGGACATCTATTATAATCCTTTCGTCTCCGAGATTAAACATTCGGAATACCACGGATATTTTCGCTGTTATTATCATTCGGATATCACGGATTTTTTCGTATTTTCGCTTTTGTAAACAATAGCTTGTATTCCCGTTGATTCACGTCTTATTATCACGGGATTTGATTACTTTAAACTGTTAATACGGAAGTTGCGAATCCATGTATGTATATAAGTCCTTGATATTATCAACGAATGCGGTACCAAAAAATGAACCACCACCGCAACTTAAGAAACTACGTTGTGGCTAACAGAAATCCCCAAAATAAAAAATGAGGGCTAAAAATGCCCAGCCACACCCTTGTTGACCCGCGCTACACTTACTACATCCCTAATACCGTAGTTCTCTGACGTATCTGACTCAACGCTACACTAAAGGTTAATGTTACAGAAGTAGTATTGCCCAATTATTATTTCTTTGATGCTTCAGTCTATTTTACGACACATTTTTAACTTTTGTAAGAGTTATTGCCCTTGTTAAAAATAGAATAATGTTAATTTCGTTTGATATTGCATGCTAATGCATGGTGCCCTATATTTTTTTCTTCATCAAATTAGATTGATACTGTGTCTTTTTATCATGAGTTTTCTTTGACATGGATGTTTTTTTTCTTTGAATGCAAATTTAAAGGGAAATAACCCAAAGGGCTGTCATCGTTTTTTTTAAATCTCATGATTAATCATTTTCTATCATGGAAACCTTTAAAATATAAACATTTCCAAAATATGTCCGCCCCATTTTGAGAAAAAATGGCAGTCAGGATCAAAATGCCTTAAACACGTCACATGACGAACATACATCGTTTTTGTCTACCATCGTGCTTCGCATATACGTATGAATCAATAATAGCTTAATTAAGAGAATGATAATGACCTTGATTAATTATGGACGATGATGATAATGATGACGTCATTACTTTTGTGTTCATGTGTTTGTATGGAGAGAAATTTAATATACAAGTCATTCCTGTTTTTTCCAATCCATAATATGCTATTTTAGTAAAGACAAAATACATGTACCTGCTTATAAATATGTGTGTTTGTATGTACGTGACTTTTGAATTGGAATAAAGTTTAAACCAAATGAAATGCCGATGAGGCCATGTCGATTTTTTTGGGTCAAACATATAGACTTACGGACCAACTTCCACTTGAAATGACTGCAAAACAGAGAAGCCTGACCGATTATCCCCTCCCCCTCTAAAAATACTAATGCGAAACCATTTTATATAATGGCAACCCTTCGTACAACATGATGATTATCGGCCATCTCCCTTAGTTCCAACCAATATATTTGCGAAATATTTAAAAAAGCGATTAAAATCATTTTCTCTTTTTTCAGACCAAATACGGAAAATCTCAGGAGTTTATCCCCGAGGACGATTCGATAATTACGTGCCGTACATCATACGACTCGAGAAATTAAGCTCGGACATTAAAATCCCATTTCCCCAAACATGGCTGCAGTTTCGTTTCAATCTCATCAAGAATTTTCTTTTAATGCAATTTAACCATCTCTGGAGCTTTTTAGAAAATGTCTTTCAATATCTCAGAAATCTTGATCAGCTCGGCGGTTGGTGGATTCCGTGCGTTTTATATAATTTTCTAATAACATCATCGCAAAAACGCCAGAAATATCAAACGGCTCCGAGACAGACTAAATTGACATTTCTGTCCAATTTACATCTTTTGCAAAACGTAGTAATTAAAGATAAAAATTTTACTTGATGTATAATAAATCTATTTATGTTAATATCAAACTGATCATGTCACTACGATGATATATTACGAGCGATACCGATTTCTATGACCACCTTTAATGACACGATCCGTCCAGATGATAGTACTGATAAGCCCCCGAAACACGATATTTCCTAATAAGTACTGTACTGATACGTTTATCTCTTTTGATAGATTTGGCAGTTCTTGAAGTATTAACCAGGCGATGTCTGTAACTGGTGATGTAAATACTTTCATCTACTAAGGCGGATATTTTTTTTGTCTTCACGAGGGAAGATTTTATTTATTAATACACCAGCCAACTGTCATATCAAGTTTGTCGTCTATATCATTTACTGTATACTTTGGACACTCATTTTTACAGATCTTGCTGTTAATTAAAAAGACGTATACTTGTCTAAACGTGTTCAGTATAATGATTATACAGTAGAGCCACGGTTATAATAAAACCTTAGGGACCCAAATTATTACTTCATCTTATCCCTGTTTGACTGTATCCGAAACAATTAGATACAGTATGACGTGTTCGGTTAAAGAAAATTTTATCAGATTCTTAGCTATATGCGAGTTCACTATAAACATGTTGTACTGTATGTGGCCATTATGATATAAATTGATCCAAATAATACATTGCACTTATTTTATACCACATCTTCCTTGCATTTGAGTTTATCAACCTATTGCAATGTACATGTGCTTGTCTCTCTAACAGAACAGAACGGCAGAACAGAACAGAACAGAACTATATAATTCATGTAGGAATACCAACGATTGCAATGACATTGGTATGTCTCAAAAAGTGTTATCCAAAAATGCACTGAACTAAGTCCGCTTGCTTTCGACGGTCCAGTTTAATGTGCGTTGGATCTTATTTACAAATAAATATATTCGGTTAAAATTGATAATCCAGAACACCAAAAATGGCAATTTTTGAAAGAAATTCTATGGTGACTCAGATACTTCTGCGACAACCCTCGTATTTGCAAGGTGTAATTGTTGTTATCAGACGTTCTTAATTACTTGTAACATGCTTTTCGCAGACCCCTAGTAGGATGTTGTCAAGGCATAATGTACATTTAGCAACAAAGAGAGAGAATTCACATTTAATTTAAAATTAACTAACTTCTATTTAACGCCAACGCAACTTGTTGCCATGATTCCATGTCACGTGACATTCTCTGAAACACAACTGGAGACGTGATATTGAAATCTCGTGTCTTCGTACGTTTTGTTGAATATTTCAGACGCAGACGACCAATCGGCCTTTGAATGACTGTGACACAAACGGTAAATCTAATGAAAAAAGTTTACACATTAAAGCAATTGGTTGCCTGGCGTCACGCTGTCAAAGGGCGCCGTGAATTAAGTCCGCTAGTAATTACGGAACCAAAAAGGTATTGCGAACAAAACTGTCATCAAATTAGCCATTGGATTACATTGCACGTGCGCCCAAATTAAAGATAATACGCTACAAACAATTACTCATAATTATGATTAGTTTCACAATATTTACGTCAATATTTCATGTTTACTGCCCGTCTTCTTGTGAAGTACTACTGTTTGATATGTTCCGGTCAACTCCCGTAAATGATCATATCGAGGTTATATAGCAAATGTGACGTAATTGAGATGCTCAGATAATTGTTACAAAACGTTTTTAAAAACTAGAAATGTGTCCGGAGAACACGAATCCCCCCCGCTAGGAGCTAAGTCAAAAAGGGGTCATAACTAACGCGAAATTGTTTGGATTTTAACGGAAATCGAATTTTACTTGCATTTTATTATTATATACCATCAGGTAAAATATGAAACCAATATATGAAACATTTCTTGAGTAATACCTTGGAAACCAAAATTCGAACGGAACACTACATGCCCTTCCGTCATTTCGAATGACGGGAGCATAAACAATCAGACGATTTCACAATTGGATAGCAATTGTGTTGTTCTGAGAAAACGATTCTTAGCCGCTTTCTGCCAAAATCCACAACATGATGGACTGTACTTAAGTGCGATATCAAATTGATAAATCGACACTTGTTGGACGAAGAGCGCAATTGGAAATGACATCCACGACGTGTTGTCCTCACGGACTCACCGTAATTTTCATACTGTCGGCTAACATATCATTACGCGGCCGAGAAAAATATGGTTCCATTTTGTTAATTCAATTTCATACTATTTAATAACAGTAATATCATTACAAATGACCAGGATCGATTTCACATGCGCATTGTGGTTACTACTCCTGTGTTGGTACAAAAACACAGGGCGGTAACTTCTAATCGTGTCACATGACTCGGGCGTAATTTATGCAAATATTACTCCGCGAGCAATTCGACGCCACCTCTGAAACCAGCGAAACATATTGTATTTCGCATCAAAGTAAACATTTGAAGGACAGAATCTCATTTAGAAAATGATATTATAGATATTTATCTTGCTCGTGGTTACTTTTGTTGAATTGTTGAAATTATTATTGTAAACATATTGAGTAGACGTTTGACTGCGCCTAGCAAATTGTATGTTACTGAAAATGGAGTGTCGTCTGGTCCGATGGTTATCATTGCATAGATTTAAATTATTTCAATCAATCATAAATCGAAAGTTCATTTAAGAAAAAAACTACTCATGTACATTTAGTACATTTTAAAATATATAACAGTAAATTAAAAGGAAAGAAATGTATTTACGTCCCGGAAATGTTGTGACGAAGGAAGCTATTGGTTTCTTAACAGCCATAGCGTGGTCTTTAATAACATTACGCGTACTAAAGTAAGACTATAATTATATTAAGAAAGTGGATTCCTTTTTTTCATTTACAAGCAAATGCGAATCTAACCATTTGTTTGTATGCTAAACCCCTCCAACTGTAATTCCAGGGGAGATGAGAAAAACCTTGATATAACGGCCACTGCAAAAGAAGTATTTAAATATAGTAGATATGTAGGATGATCGGTTGTCTAGTGGTAACGCGCTGTACTGCTGAACGAAAGGTAGTGGGTTGGAATCCCGGCTCCGCCTTCCGATTTTTTTCAGGAACGCCTTTTCAATGTCCCTTTCCCAACTACCGAGCCAAGTACTGTGTGAAGACAATTACAGACGAGGCGTGGAACGATGCACAATAAAGAACCAGGAAAACTATTCGAAATTAGAGATGGGATACAGATGCCCAATTTGCCTGTGTCTTCCGCCCCCCCCCTCCTCTCTCTCTCTCTCTCTGGGGAGGCCCTGAACTGACCATGGTTGTCGAATGGGTCATTAAACAACAGATAAACAAGAAGGCGTGTATAAAACCGTACACCATAGCAGTGGTCTTTAACTAGAAGTTTATAAGTAATGCATATTGCACGAAACCACACAATGGCGTATCACCAATCTTAGACCATGAGTGAGTTTCACGTTGGTAAACATACCTTGTTAAAAACTGTGCTTTGATAACACATTGTTTTTAGCTCAAACATCGATTTGAAAATAATATTAGAATAGTCGGTATACAGCAGCCACCTGTGAATAAAGACTACCGTGTTAACAAGGGGTAACTTAACAGTACGCATGTCTAATTAGGAAAAAAACGAACACATCTCCAATTAAAGGTCAACTGTGCCTAAAGATCATACTTTCTCCTAACAGGCACCTGCATTGAGAGACCAAACTATTTAACAGTATGATCCACACATATTTTAATAATGCATTTTTTTTGGGCAACTCAAATGCTTCTTAGGAGCTATCAGCACGATTACACGTTAATCTAAGGTGGTCTTTCAACGAATATATTGTACAGAACGAACCGAGAAAAACAAACATAAGTAAATTATTTCATCAGAAACAGTTATGGCATATTTTTGTTTTTCTTTTTAAAGTTCCATTACAGAACTATTATTCATGTTATACCTTCATGTCATAATTGACGTGTTTGATTTTTCTGTAACCACGGGTGGTAACGATATATCTGTATGTGAAATGGTTTTCACAAAGCGTAGAATACCGAGTGATGATTGACGGAGGCAGGTTCTCTGACAGCCAGTTAAACACTATTTCGCAGGAGAAAAAGGTTCCTTACTTCTCGTCGCCATCTTGGTCAAGCGTTTGTGTGAGTCTGCTATGCACATTATAAGCAGGTGTAACGACTGACACCGAGGGATACCAAATGAACTGCAACCAAATGAAAGCTTTCGAATGACTCGGAACAGCGGTGGCGTGTAATACCGTAACTCTGACATTGAAGATTGGGTAAAATGTAAAGTTTACATGGAAAAAACAAGAGATAAACGCTGCGATTAGGCTTTTAATGAGTTGCAAAGATTATTTTTTTGTTCCAGTGTACGTGAAAAGTAAGTTTCTCACGAGAAGGCCCAAGTAATGCATAATAGAATGAGATGTGGACGAGGGAGCATGAATACTTAATGTATAACATCGATACTGTTCAAATTAAGCCGAGCATTTATGGTCAGTGACCTTAAGGACTATAGTTTACTCGCGGATTTATAAAACGAAACAAACATGTCGGTTATCAAACCACTCTCACGACATCTACTTTGTAAGACAAAACAATAAAATAAAAAACATACTGTTTTCTGAATTATTTTTACTTTTTGATCACAAGACCCATATCCCTATCTCTGTATGATTTAATCTTTAATCGTTTTTATACATACCAATAGTTAAATTGTTGAATAGTTCTTGAAATTTAACTGGAAGTCTATCCAAGGAGAAGAATTTAATAAGACGTTCTGTCTTCCATTCCAATCCTTTCCAAAATTGATGTTAAATTTTGTATATTTACCTATATGTACAATGTATTATAGACGGGAATAAACATGTTTAAACTAACAATAAAAAAATATGTACATGTATTTGAAAAAAAACGCATCTTAAATTATTTTTTCATAACATAAATTTTAAATAAAACTAAAGCGTAATTATTCATGAGTGTACAAAAAGCATGGACACTTCCAATTTTGCAACCTCTTGTAATAAAGATATTTTGAATGTCTTAATGGCAGAATCTATTGTCTTGAAGACTGTATGTAAATTATTCAAAATATGTTGACAACAGCACATTTCTATTGTACCTTTATTTATACGAGACGTCACTCAAAAAATCTGATACATATGTTTCTATTCTTGAGTGACAAGAATTAGTGACGGGAATTAGAGTTTGAAATTCTGAAGAGAAACTGAATTAACCCGAAGCGATTGCCTAATTTATACAATACCACTTGATTGACAGTTATAAATTAATATTCAATAAAAATACATATTGATATACAATCGTTTGAATATTTGTTATGTCTGTAAATTTCATTTAAAAATTTAAATATTTTGTTGCCAGGAGATAAATATAGATGTCAAAGTGTAAACAAACTCGAATGACGAGTATTTTATCTCAGATAGCATCACTGATTTACGTTTGGATAGCGCACTAGTTACGCGGGAAGCCCGCATTTTTTACCTTACGTATACAAGACATAAATATGACAGATACATTCACCGCTGAAATATTAGACATTTTTTTTAAAAATAAAAAGATCATAAATTTTTACCTTATTTAGATAAATAAAAAATTAAAATTTACATTTTTAGAACTGGCAGGATTTAAATCTTATGTTGGTTATATAGATGCTGTACTTAATGTAATAACATCAGTATTTTTAATAAAATAAAAATAAAATATTTAAAAAGACGTAATATTATACAGTTGACAACTTGTCAAAATTAAGTACTAAATATGCAAACATTTATAGGATAAAAATTATGTCAGGAACTCAGAAAAAATAAAATTTGAAAATAATAACTTTTGATAATCATCTATAATATTGATGGCTGAAGCATACTTTTTCGCTTTAAACTTGAAAGAATATTACTATATGTACACTAATGAGCAAATGTGAACTTTTTCCATGAGAAAAATATGTTTAAAATGTCAAAACCAGATTTAAATGGCGTAGTAATTCTTTGTTAAATGTTATAATTCATATTTCGGCATTCGCGGCTTTTTTTATTAATGTGTACTCATGACATATCATCTATATTTATTACAAGTGGTAGCCAACGCCACTGATTAATCGTTTAGTTCACACATTTCATGCTCGCATTTGTCATGATAAGCCAGAAACCAGGGGAGTACTTTTCACGCGTAGATCTACCATGTTTTATTGTGTAAATTATTTATCAGGGCTGTTAACAGCAACATGTTTGGTGCTAGCATGCTATCGTGCATGTATTTTCTATCGAGCCGTTTGCAACATTAATTAGGGAACAATATCATGAGCGTAGCCCATTGCGTAACGTCACTCTGTCAAATTTCAAATAAATCGAAATTAACACATTTCGATTAAGATAAGACTTGTAGATGTCAAACCTCAGTAATGTATAATATGTACCTGTCAGACAACCCTACAATCTGGTTTATGTTTTAACATAGTTTTGATGACATCTCCATATGGTCCGTTCGACTTCCAGCTATGCCAACGTGCGGTTGTCACGATAAAGTTGTTCTCACACACCGTCCAAAATGGCGGCTCACGTTGCGATAGACGGCTTAAATTTCGTGCGCCTTGTTTTTCAAGGGGGAGGGTATGAATTGTTACCAAGATCATGTCCATATTTTTTGTACAATAATTTGTTACATTTATTAATAAACTAAACCCAACTATTTTCTCTATTTGATATACTTTTCGTCAGTCAATGTGCTCGTATTTTTTGAGTAATTTTAATAGACTTCAAACAAATTGATGTTGCCTTAGGCAGTCGTGAAATAGAATTGCTAACTCGAGATCAAAAGGTTGATTCGTAATAACACAAAATAATGTTGAAAGCTAACAAACTATTTATTTTAAAACTATAACAATTAATTTACGCAGCGGAATCGAACATTTTTTGGACGAAATGCAAAATCAAAATTGTGTCAGTTTGCATCAGCCAGTTAAACGAAGTACTGAATCTTTCTCTTGGATAAAGCGACCAGTGCAATTTCAATTTCAAGCTAAACATCCATTCCTTCATTCGCTCGGGTCCTATCAAAGCGATATTGATTCTCGCGAAAATCTGCTATAACAGGAAAATAAAAGCTTTTACGGCAATGCTTATCTCCGGTAATGTTCATGAATATTCATAAACCGTGCGTCGTTATCTGGGCATTAACACAACTCCGTCGATAATAGCACGGACATTTATTTTTGATGATCTTGATTAGAGATATCTGCAGTTCTGTCATTTTTTCTTTAGTCATGTTTTTCGGGATTTATTTTGTACGACGTCTATTTAGATTCCAGATTGACATCTTGCAAAAACTTCTTGTCCTTAAGCTTCTTACAGAGACGCTCGTTTTATTGAACGCACGCACGTTCGTACGTACGCATGAACGTACACGTACAGTCGAAATAACATAAACTATGTATAATGAAACGCCTTTAAAATCTTGCTCCAGC
Organism: Lutraria lutraria; assembly: GCA_964023205.1. Taxonomy (NCBI): domain Eukaryota; kingdom Metazoa; phylum Mollusca; class Bivalvia; order Venerida; family Mactridae; genus Lutraria; species Lutraria lutraria. The sequence continues at coordinate 18,860,338 of OZ026844.1, read as the reverse complement.
GATAAAAAGCCAGCGCGCGTGGGCTTTTCGTGAAATTCTTCGAGATAGTTTCTATCATTCCATCTAATCTATGTTTTCATTCCTACCTCGGTTCTTGATATCCCCCCACTTCGGTGTTTTCAAAAATATCTAGACAATCATTTACGATATGGTTTATTAATTGGGCAGTGTTTTCGGCGGACGATTATGGTTCTGTTATCTTAAAAATAAAATAAAGATAGATATGAATGTACGATCGTATCTTGCGATGATCCGATATCGTAAATAGATCAACTTACACAGGTCGGCGATAAAGTCTGCAGTTTTGCGCAATTTTTATTGACTTGTGTCAACATTAATTAGCGGAATATGGTTTGAATAAAAATCAGAACGTGCGTCTAATATTGGCATGTTTGCTATCCGTCTGGTGCCAATTAAATACTTTGTATCATTTTTTTTCTTTGATAACCCTCTGTTTTTGTTTATATTCGGATATGGTTCGGGTTTTTACCTTATCTTTTAACCCAAAGTTTGCGTCTCTGTCATACACACATGCAGTGAAAATGAGTGCGAAAAAATCAATTTTATAATATTGAATCTAAATCATTTTACAAACTCAAATGAGCCTTCAAACCAGAAATGTATTGAATAAATACAAAGCACTTATTTTCATTAATTTCAATCTGAATTATTATATAAAAAATACCAAATTTCATATCATTTGCTAACAATAGTTTCAGATTAATATAATTTATACATTGATTAATTAAGTGTATTATTTATTGCGGATTTAGTTTGTGATCAAGTGTAAATAAAGATGTAATCGATTTGTATCAGTACCATTATTTCATATGAAACAAATTTAGTGAATTCGATATTTGTAACTATTGTTTCTTATCAGTAAATTTCATGTTTTTGTGCACAATAGGGCATTATCCGGATATCTTGATAGTCATTCGCGAGTGTTGTTTTCAAAACAAATATAATCTCAATAGAGTCGATAATTTATTACAATTATTATTTCCACTGTATCTGTCACAATTTTATTGTACATCATTAGCATTTCAACAGATCATTCGGTACGATCATCTCTACAACCATCTGATAGGGCCTTCCTATATCGTTCACAACTTCGCGTAATTTAAGATAACATCCAGGAAGGCACGCGTCGGGTCGTAATAGTGATGGTGCGAATCTCCGCAGGGCCGGGTGCTATTAGCCGTTTTTCTCAACAATAAATATTTGAGAATGGAGTAAAATTCGTGAAATTTTGACAGGTAAACTATTGGCTAAGATATGACTTTCATATCTCAATTTTTGAATCCCCACGGTGATAACGTGATAATCGCTAACACGTGAAATTAGACACGGTGCTGTTTAAATGATAATGTTTTCAGCAACGTAAGTTTGACATAATTTATACAACTATCCCATAACTTGATTTTAGCTATAACCGGCACTTAGTCATGCGCCTTAGATTTTTGTCCAAACGTTGGGGCTCCGACAAAATATTCTTAGTCATAAAATAACGCACACAACATTGCATGCCCGCATTGTTTCGAAAATCTTACACTTTGTCTTTATTTTTTTCATCAGATTGTAGTCTACTATCAAGATTTGAAGTCATTTTGTACGTAGCGTGTTACATTGCGATATAAACTGAAGATAGACACCACAGATCTATTGATGTATGATAAAAATATGGTGAACACTCAACAAATTACGATTAAATATAAAAAAAATATACCAACAGCACTTAATACTTAGGCAGTCGGTGTTTTTGTCGTAAACAGATTGACCTAATGTCGTATATTACAGCATAATATTTTTGTGGCTAACCTTTTTTACTGGAAGATAATCAGAAAATTATAGAAGATATACAAATGAAATAATAATATTATGTAGTCAGACTAGTCTGGTTAATTCCCATAGAGGTAGCTTCCCTATATTTAGAATACCTAACGCCCAACTTATTCGAATGAATTACTTAGAATATATATGTTACAAAAAGGGTTTAGCTATAACGGAATACAAATGATCTTTGATATTAAATAGGGTTTACAAAATTAAGCATTTTAAAATCATAATAAATATCAAAAATACCAAATATAAAAAAAATCTCATTTTTTCGATCTCAATGAAATCTGTTTGTACAGTATTTTTTGTGCGTTTAATATTTTTACAAATTTATAATAACTTTATCACAAAAAAGAATATTATCTGATAAACTTCCATCTACACTCTACATTTATAATTAACTTACAAATATTCTATCAAACTAAATATATTTTTAACTTTAACAATGATCTCAAGATTGATAAAAATGAACTCGTAGAGTATGATCTCATGTTTAGAGATCTCATGATTCATTACAATAAGGCGCACTCCTTAATTCTTTCCTCCAGGTCTGTAATAAGCTCATAAGACGATATTTCTGCGATTCTCAGGAATCACTAACAATATGTTTCCCGCCTTTTATAACTAAAACCGTCGTTTGATACCGCGATATTTTAATGAGTCTCAGTTATTCGCCAAGTATGCAATGAATGCTTTAATTTCTATCCATAATTCAAGTTTATTCGGAGCCTTGAGTCCCACGATGAAATTTCGCAAGAGTAGAAGCACTATGATATTTGTATCTGAAATGGATTTGTGACATATTTTCCCACCAGCGTTTGCAAGAATGGACTAGTTCTGTATAGTCCGCCATTTAAACGCCAAAGTATTCCCCCGACTTTCCCATAAAGTGAAATTATTCAGATTAACAAAGCTAAGGTTTTTTAACAAGTGCCTATTATGTGAACACGAATGATTTATCGTATGTACCTAGACTTCATGAGAATGTCTAGTTGATGCCAATTATTGGCCCCTTCAATAACACCATCGTGCGATTAGGGGTTTCTACATGATGGCCCTTTGAACGCGCTGGAGTCATTTATCCAATTTGTACAAGACGTTCTAATTATACAAAAATACTTAAAACGTATTTATAATTAATTAGATGATATGCTTGTAAACAGAATCTCTAAAATAATTCTCAGTACCATTTGGCTGCGTTTGTTTCTGTATAAATCTGAATTCGACAGAAACGTACTATAAGATGTGTTCTTCGAATCTATGAATCCAATTCGTTATGTAAGAACCTGCCAATATTGTTATATACACGATCAGTGCGCAAAATAGTTTTATTTAAATGTTTTATTCAATTATTGTGTTGTATTCATCTATATGATACAAAAATACATGCGAAAAAAATGTAGCATGTTATGCAAGAAATGCGCCATATTTTTATTTGAACGAAATTGGAATAAATGTTGTTTTTGAAATTAAATAGCAACCACATTCCACGTATTTCATTTTTGTTGTTGTTTTATTTTTGTCTATTCATCGCTTTTAAAATTGCTGTGAAATAAACAACAACATTTTCCCTTCATTCGTAATTTCGTTTTATACTTAAGACAAACATTTCTATAGCTAATTCAATTAATATGAATAACTTTTCAATGTTGTTTTAATAGACTTTTCTTATCAGTACGCTAATTCCTTGGTAAAATTCAAAGAAATTTTATTCCGATTTTATCTTTAAGTTTATAGATGTAAGTAGGAGATTTTGAGCTGCACTATGAAATATATCGTTGATTAGATCTCTAAATCGTTTCTTATCAGTTAAACTAACACGTGAGTACTCATGGCACAATTTATATTAAAATAGGGAAAAATGATAAAATCACAAAGAAAATATATACCCAACTCTCTGTTGTAAAACTCAAGTGGTCTTTTAAAATTTAAAACAAAAATAAGTGTGTGTCTATGTGTTCATATTTCATTATATCATTTTATTTCAAGGAAAAATATTAATTTCATATAAGTAAAAAAACAACAGTTTTCCTTCGTGAAAGCGGTTTTGAAGCCTAAATATTGTTTGTGAATCGGACCCGATTTTAGATTTTTTGACCTAGTACCTCATGATCTTTACAACTCTGGCTGGATGGTACAACGATTGTTTGTTCTTTCCAATAGAATTTCTGGTTTAAATTTGCTTTAGAAAAGAAGTTGTAAAGCTATCGTTTCTTTTTCAAATGACTGACTGGTTTGAAAAAGTCCAACCGCTAACACGGAACAGCGCATGAATATAAGCTCCGCCCATTGACCAATCACAATCGAGCAATTTATCGCGGCGATCAATAGCTACGAAATAAGAGAGCCACATGCCGGTAGCTTCGTTTAAATACGCTACTTGAGTGGCGTTTCTACTGTATTTTAGTAGTGATAATATTGTGATGAGGGGCGGGCAGGAGATCATTATCTGTATAATGTCAAAATCAACAAAAGCTACGAGCTTTTATGATTGGTTCGTATTTTTCATGTCGCGTCGTTGGATTCCGTAACAGGCGCCGCAAAACGCCATTTACAAATACTCGAATGAAACAAATATACATTTGTGAATAACGTCATAAACACCATCTCTCTTGCAATTGAATAGGCGCTTTATGAAATTAAGAAGTTTTCAAACTTATATATATATTGTGGTATTCTGCATTTTTGAAAAGTTTCAAAGTTTGCGAAGACTAGTGGACTTTAGCTGTTTGATGCAAAACTCGGACTTTTTTCGACGCGTTCATATATCCAGGGTAGGCTAAACAACGTTTGGGAATGTTTAGGTCTTTTATTATCCAGTAGAAATCTTACCGCAGTGTTTTCGTATCTTTGGAGATCACGTGATTGCTCGAAAGGATGATAGGAAGTTGTTGATAAGCCACGGCCTAAGTTAGATTTCGTTAGAGACCGTTTTATCAGCATCATTTAATCAACTTGCGAACGACAGAGTAGATAATGTAAAATCGTGCCGTTCGGAACATACCAGATATATATCGTAGGCGATCTATTATCTGATATTTCTTCAATTTCTATAGAACATAAATTTTGTGTTAGAATACAAGTTTATCTATGTGAAATTAAATACTTCTTTAAAAAGACACTGTGGTGAAAACGACACTCTTGAATATTCGCGATAACAATATTGACATATTAACTCGTAGATTCATATGTGTACACAAATTTGTTATTATTTTCATTTTGCTTTGTGTATTTTACTTTACTTTAATTCTTTTTTCTTATATTGCAGATTTTTGGATGAAAAATTCGGATTAAATATTGTATACCAATCTGACAGTGGATTTAACTTTTATAAAAAAGTGAGAGCAAGCATGCTTAAAACTAAACAAGACTTTAGTTGATAATCGACTCAAATAATTCTATATCTGAAAAGATAATCAACTTGTAAGTGGAAAAGTTTGATAAGAATCAGATAAAAAAAAATTACAAATCATAAACGCAATGGATATAGCAACAGCAGAGCAGCAGCACGCGGCTTGGTTAAGACCGGAAACCAATAGAATGGGTAATGGGTATGAGCCCCCAGTTGGTTTCCCTTCTGAAGACATTAGTGATATGTTCTCTTTACAACACAGTTTCGATGGAAACACTTCTCACATGAACCGGGCAGCAGCCGCAAATTATTATAGTCAACACTCAGCACGTGTTTCTATGTCGGGTTACGGATCTTCACATAGTAAGTTCCTTATGTATTATCATATTTATAATTCTAAAAGTAAAAAATGGACTAAAATTTAGATCAATCGAGTATGGATCTATTCTTGGCTCATGTTTGTGTATTGCAATTTATTTATGTTTGAAATTCGTTTCATATGTTGTTATTTGTATATTTTATTAAATAACTGATTTTATTTTATAATTTGATATATTTTTAAATCAGATTTGTATCGTGTAATATGATGGTGTTTACAGATAAACAAAGCAGAAACTGATATGAAATAATCATACGTTTGTACAAAACATAAAAATATGGCTTTTTTAAATACTCTATTATAATACAACAATTTTAACCAAATATTTGATAATTTTACTAGATATCAATAATAAATTATGATAAAGAATTTACTTCAATTAACATACTAATATATTTTTTCTAAACAGTTAATTAAATCACTGTATTTCAATGAACCCAGATTGATAGTGAATTAGATTGACAAACTGAAGTGAGTTCAAATATTACTTGTAAAACACTAATAGCCAAGTGTTGATATTGTTAATGAAGCAGGAGATACCGTTCACTAAAAATGCTCATTTCAGTCCTTGATCAAGAAAATCACTTTTGACAGCTTCAATTTCAACTCTTTTCAATCGACCATACCAGTTATCGAAATCAAAGACACTGTTAACAAAACACAAAGATCATATGATTCGCAAACGGAAGCATTTTGGGCAAATATTGACTGTGTGCCATACACAAACCATACATAGGCTTATTAAATTTCATTGTTGTATTATGTCTATTTTTCCCCCAGCCTACCACTTATGTAAAATGATGACAATATTTTTAAGTTCGTGGTTATTAAGTGTAGCGAGGGAGCCGGCGAGTCGCCACTCTAAACGCGACAGCAACAATAATTGTTGGAAAACACTTAAATAACTTAAATAAACCCTCTGTTCATAATCTGAGCATTCAGAACAATGACGAAAAATACACATAATCCACGTGAATTGCTTTGCCATATTGCTCTTATTCTTTCGATGAAGATATTCGGGAAACCTAATTTTCAAAGAGGAGAAATGTATTTAATTATATGTATGAAAGAGCGTGTATCAACTTTCACGACTTCTGTGTGGCTTAAAGATATATAATAACATGAATGAGAAAGTTATCTTTCTGTTGAAAGATGTAATTGTTTTCGCCCTAGTATGAGTCAAGAGGGAGTCATTTTAATGAGGTTTGAAAACCTAGTTATGAGAGAATTTTTAACCACCCCGACATATAACCTTTTAATGACGGAATTCCATTTTGAAAATTAAACTAAACAGCGGTCATCCTGGTATTAAAAGCGCAACAAATTGATCGAAACGAATGCTTAAAACTATTTTTTTCACTGGTAAATTGATTGGTCTATACCCATAAGCTACCATTGTTGAATTATTGTTAAACCTTAGTGTGTTATGAGTCAAAATAATGTCTTTTTTACAACACATGCCGGAGAAAATTATCCTTAACGACTGAATGCCATAAATTATTTTTCTATCGCTTCGCATGATTTAACGTAGAAATTGCTTGGGTGAATTATCTAAATAAATTCTCCCTTTTTCCTTCCCCCCATGTTCCGTTCCTTGTCAGTCAAACAACATTAACTCGTAATTTACGATTTGTTTTACGAACTAATTGTATTTTGCTTGTACCAGGTTGTGAGCCCCCTTTCTCAGCGAACATGTAGACAAAATCCCTTTTTACTCTCACACCGCCTCCATACCTTCACCCCTCTTAACATTTACAGTAATTACAACCGTAAATATTATCATACGAGAGCCCTCTGTTTTTTTCTCTCTCCTCGTATTTTTATTTATTTGAAATTTCTTGAGAAAATTTCTATTAATAATATGGCTTGTTTGAAAATATTTATGTAAATATTTGAGTCAGTGTTTTATCACGATTTTCACATGTCTGTAAGATCGCAACGTTTCACCACGTTTGGATGTTTTCACGTGGTCCTGATAATACAAAACTGTCTCAGTGCGACTAGGGATTTTTCTCGTAACAGACACTTACCGTACAATCAAACGAAATTTTTAGAGCTGAATTTCACACAGAATGTGTATTTTTCGCTAGCTTACATTACAGCAGTCACGCCGTATTTTCTAAACAGAAACACACTAAAACTCCCTGGTACCGGTAAGAGCCCAATTAATTCAATGGAGCCGCAATTTGCCTCAATTTGGCGCAAAGTACACTACACGGCTAATTTGCAATAATTTTCGGGAACATTTATCTGCTTTGGCTTATCAAGTTAGACGGGAGTTTTGGATAACTTTCTGCTCCCATAGGTGATATGATACTCTAGTAGAAACAAAGCCTTGCTTCCCTCTGCCGCTATTTTATGATTATGTTAAATATAATAAAGATAATAATAATAAAATACCCCACCCATTGTTTTTGATTGCTTAAATTTATACTTAAGTCTTAAACAATTTTTTTATGACTTTTAATAAATATTGCTTCAAATGTTTGGGCAATTTCGGATATTCGCTCAATGTTATTCATGCGCGTTTCACATTAATTTCAAAAACATTATCCCACCACCCTAGATTGAGTAAAACCAAAGCAGCTTTAACGTCCCTAAGATCTTGTACCATGTTTTTACATTGTATTTATTGTGCATTATCACTAACTGTAATAAAAGACGGTTCTTCTATTCAAATCATGAGACACAGGTTTTTTCTTATCTTTCAAAAATCCCTATAACACTAAACTATTCTATTCGTATGTTTGTTGGTGCAAAATAATAAGTAATCTGAACACCAAGCTGCATCTTCCAGCCGGCTTTTATTGAAATTGTCGAGCTACCTTCAATGAAAAACATGTATCAAGTATGTGGCCCTGGGGTGCATAGTGTAAAAATTAGTTTGAAATTAAAAAATGGGTTTTTGTATTAAATTCATACCCTGAAGAGATAAACTTAAACATATGAACGAGGTAATTATTTATTTTCAGCAAACATTAAATTATTGGTTAGCAAAAATAGTCACCATTCTTATCTTGCCAATTGTGAATTGTGTCTTGAATTTTGCTTTTAATTGCAATTAATTTCATTTGTAATTATATACAACATGATATATCACTGTGGATTGTCAAAATGAACTTGACCCTTTAGGCTCATAAATTGGAACAGTCCAATTAACAGTCATCAATTTATAAGTGTCTCTATTTTGTTGCTATAGTTAGTTTGCATGTTGTAAACGTTTTAAACAGTAAGAACTGCTTTAACATGTTAACAAAACCTTTGGATATTTTCTAGTTTGCTAATATCATTTCTTCCAACTTTCAGGCAGTTACAGACCAAATTTCCCGCATCCATTGAACCCATGGGCAGCGATTGAGAGCAAGATGCCAGCACACACAAGTTGGGGACTCTACAATAACAAATCTCTGAGCCATAGTGGTACCACACCACTCTCAGTTCATCCCGCAACATCCGTAGCCACTTCTAGCTCATTTAATTTCCCACCAACACCACCTAAGGACGGAACCCCGGACAATGTAAATAATTCAGCCAACACAAACACTACAAATTCGGCTGCAAGTTCGGACTATAGTTCAGAAAAGTCAGTCACAAAACAGGAAGATCCCGATGCTGCAGGATTGTCACCATTCATGCCACCCAGTAGCGGTCACACAGCCCACCCCGTGCCAACTTACCCGTCATATACAGACTATGGCAGCGGTCTTGGCTTCCACCACCCAAGCATGTTTAAAACATCACCTACGCTATCTTCAAGGCCCAGACAGAAATCTAGATCAAGTGCAGGTAATTATATTCAACTATTTCTCACCATTTTGTTGTCAACAAAATTTAATTAACACGTTATGGATGAATCCATTTAAATTTTGACATCTTCGTGATGACCAATCAGCGCGCGTCTTTCATAATGTATCGGGACATACGTAATCTAATTATTAATGGCGGACTGGAGTGAAAAGCGCAGTTAAAATGATGAGTTTTATAAGTGCATAGTAATAATGCACGCTAAATGAATACAAATAAGACAACACAATATTTATTTAGGTCTAGTTGTCCGGGTTTATTATTTCGTAAGCTCTTCAAGTCAAGTTTCTTAAGAAGTTGCCTACTGTACGATTAAATACACTTGAATCTATTTTCCGTTTCTAAGTGGACATATGCCATTTTCTTAACATGGCATCTATACAATAAAAATATTAGCCTCTTACGATGAGCTTAAGTAGTGGTTTGAAGTGCAGTTGAAAGAGTCATCAAATAAACGAATGTATATAAACTGTGTGTGTGTATTTGTGTAATAAATGAGGCAGTATCCGGATAGTTCAATTTATGGACGGGTCAAGATTTTAAGAAAAAGAGTAAAAACTACGGGTGCAACCTTAGTTATAGAATCAAATGTAGTAAAAATGTTTAACAAGCCATTCTATTATAGAATTTGTCACAATACGTATAAATATACATTAAAAGCCAGACTTCCCGTACCGAAACGGATTAAACCGTGTGGTGTATATTTCGGTATTAGATAATTCCGGATCATGTAATTCTATACATTACAGTATTATAAGGTTAGGGGATTAGGGCCAGAAGTCAATGATTGTTGATCCTTTAGAGACATGTCGTCCACCGTTTGTAATTATGGTATTAAAACAAGCGCAAATATTTTCTTTTCGTATAAGTAGATGTAATTATGTTGAAAAAAAAACGACTTAACTGTGTACAACAGTAATAGACACATAATCATGTTTTTTTCATTGTTCTTGTTTACAGACTAAGACAGAAAAGAGAATGATTAAGATAAAATAAAAATGTAATTGAGAAAAAATAAAGATTTGATTTAAGAAAAATATATTATTTCACATACATTTTTTGCAATCTTACAGTTAATTTTATAATTTATTTGCACAGTATATGGAATGAATGTTTAGAAAATCTTAACGATACAATATTTTTCTAAGGTCAAAATGTCATCGAAATTTGACGCACATTCATTCATTGACAGTAAAACCTATCATGGATGTTGAAAGTTAGCAAATGTATGCATATTTCTGTCTTTGAATAACTTCATTTATTCAGAAACTAATTAATGTCCGTCACAGATGGCTTGATGGCGAATTTGATAAACACCAGTTTGTCTTTTTTTACAATACTTTGTATTGAACGGGTCTTCATTAGCTATGTTTTACTGAATTTTACAATACACAACTATTATAATTTCGCTTCTGATTTCACTGCGAATCATTTTTCATCCATTGACGAATACGCGACAGATGCCGCGAAAAAGCCATTCAGACCATGAACTCCACAAAATAACGGTGAAAAATCTAAATTAACTATCCTTTGCTTTAATTTGAAATTAAAGCTGTCTCGTGCTACCACACGGATGTATTCCAAAACTTGTTTGCATTTTGGTTCAATAAGTCAATGTTTCCGCGCTAGTTCTTTGAAAATGTATTTCTAATCACACAAAAGAAATCGCATACGGGCGATTTGTGTTCATGAGTAAAACACAAACAAAACATCGACGTTTCGAATATCATTAAAACATCACTGAATAACTGTTTTTGTTTTTTTTAAAAAAGAAATACACCTGATTCTGAATTGAATTAAATATTAATCATAGATAAATTATGGTAGCAGTTAACAGTAGCCTTGGAACATCTAATTGATAATATGTTGTGGTGTAACGACCATATATAATACAATAATGATGAACGTCATATTCAGTTACAATTCTTTTTTATTGGGCGAATGCATCTTGACTTCGGGCAACAGTTGCTGTCTAAAAATAGATGGGCTAATTACGTATCAAGCGGTGTACAAATACAGACACATGGAAATTACTATGATATCCATGGTATTTGATTTTTATATTGAGCGTACTGTCTGAAAAAATATATTTTGACACAAATGGTAAAGATCCGATCTAAGTATTGGTAATAATTATATAGTATATATACACATGTTGTCACCATAGGGTGTCAATTTCCCGCGCCAAGGAGATTAGCTAGATAATCTCCCTTTATGAACAAAACGTCAAAAGTTACGGCCCCCTGTGACGCTGTCTACGGTCCTTCTGTCACGTTGTCGCAATATAGCGCTTACATCCGACCGGATAAATTCTGCTTGGCTTGGTAAATCTTTCATTGCGGTTTGCTTGTTAATAACGTAAAATCCTTCAATTACGATACTTGGTTTTATTAAGAGAGGATACTTAACTTCCTTAAATATTCTGTCACTACCCGTAATTGTTGGTGTATATAAATCTTGTTTCAGCATTCAATGTTAGTGTAGATTTAGCACCCTGAAATTGTAGCAGACACTTTGTAAATACTTTAAAACCAATTAAAGTTTGACATTTTGTCTGTTTCTAATTAGGCAAGTCGCGGTAAATACTGTTTAAGTGGGCCCCTCTTTGCAATATCTCTTCCCCTCCTCGTCTAATATTCTACATGTGTTCTTGAGAGAGTACGGGAAAATTCACTTGAAAGTATAGCTAATAAGCGTATTAAGCAGCTATGAGTAAAGTTTTAGCTAAAACCTCGATTCTGGACCGGAATTTCACAGGAAAATGAAAGTTGACTTTCGAAGCGTAGAAATCTTTAAGTTGGATTATGAGACAATGTCGTGACGAAGGCTGGTTAAAAATAAATACATCGTTATTCCGATTGAAAGTCAGAAAATTACGCGCGTCGTTTCTTTCGTGTTTTTATACCATTCCGACATATTTCGTCTGTAATATGCAATTCAATGTAGACGCGATTCTTTTAAGAATTGAGGCTGTTTAAGAAAGTTGTGTGTCAGGGAACAATTTTATCATAAACAGTCGGGATATTCTTTTTCTAATCATATCCATGACGGCTAGAACTAAAACACTTTAAGGTGAATATGATCTGAGATTTTTAAATCCGGGCCTTCGACAGAATACTAATAAAATCTAATCACTTCGCGATGTATTTTTTATTTCGCGCACGTGAAACTGTTGCAATTATTGATTAAAACGTTCATTAACTGATTGAAAGTTTTCCCTCTATAACACTCAAAGAGAATATTTTGTCTCTGGGAAAATTATATAAAAAAAACACAGACATAAAAGCATTGATCGTTCTGTATTTAATCTATGTGTCCTTTACTCTGCTGTGAGTGTGTTTAAGGCATAGTAGAAAATAGAGAAAGGTCCGCCTTTACGCATTGTAATACAGGTGTCAATAGGTATTCGATTTTTGAATGAAAAATAGTGCTATCTTTATTTTTTATCAGGGTTGATCATCTTGATCGCTCTTATCGTAAATATTGGTATAAATTTCCCATAATTTATGGCGTACAAATGTCATAGTATAATGTCAATGTTAGTGATTTAATATTTTTTCATTACACAGGAAGTGTTAATAGAATGTCTGAGACACGTTTTAATTCATTGCTTTTCTACAAAGTTTATTACACATTTGTTGCTATTTTTTATTAAACGTACAATGAAGAACAATAATTTTATGTCGTTAGAAATATTAAATGCCTGTTATGCCATAATTAGAAAGAATAGCGCCTGATAAGAAATCACGATTCAGAACTCGTTTGATTAAATTGGATGTTATTTACTCGAAGTGGATAAAAAATAGTCCGGTAATGACTCACGAGTGGCGGAAGGATTTTTTTCTTATAAATGCATTGGAAACAATTATCATTTTAGGATTTACACCTCGTACTTACCCCGAAGTTGTGTTGCGACAGTATGAGGGGGACCATTTCGGGAACCAATCAACAGGTCAGAGCGCCCTCTATTGGCCGAAAATAAGCACTAAAACACTCTTAGATAAATTGTTCACGTTTTGTTGTTTGATTTTTTTCTTTGTCTTAACTGGCCATGGTATTTAAATGTAGTGTTTTTATACGCACAACAAGTCCGTATGTATGATAATGGAGGGGTGCGTTTAACTGTGGGTGGGGTGTTGATTTGTTGTAGAACTACATGTATAAGGTGGAGGAATTTCATCACTGGCATTCTGCAACTGTACCGAGTATGTTAAATCATATATCACCCATGGTGTCTGGCTATACATACATGTCATTTACATAACCGTAATTACTCGTAAATAATACACTGTATTTGAATATCTGTATAAAATAGTTGGGAAATGTGTTCTGTATCTGTCAACGGGTAATTTATTATTTATACTCAGTGCGCAGAAAATGGGGAACAGAGATATGTAAATACTGCTCAGATTTAAAAACAAACTCACAACTGTTACATGAAGTAAACTACTAATTACCAAGCTTCCATTCACATCGAGTTGAAAATCTTTAATCTTCTCTCAAAATTGTAAAACAAACCATCCATTCACAGAGAGAGTAACCAGACTGTTATATCGTAACAAAACGCACAATACATTAACAGAACCTAGATACGTTGATTTCACCACAAAGTTAAATAGAAACATTATCTGCAAAGTCAATTAAACATCCAGATTTTCTCTCTCTCTATTTTCTCTCTCTTCGACATCGACTTACAATACGAACAGTGTGTTACAAATATTTACATACATGGCACTTTAGACGTAAGACAAAAAAATGGTATTCATCCTCAATATCTCACACATAGACATTTGGTGATAGTTATGATGTTTTTTAAGTAAACAATCTCATGGCTTTTACAAAGCAGTCTTTTTTTAAAAGATATTTTCAACCAAGATACGAAATAGAATTGTAATCGGAGTCTTTTAATATCAATTAGGTCACACGACTTATTTCTCTTAGAGTTCATTGTTACAAAAATAACTTTATCTCTATCCAACCGAAATGTAAAAAAAATCTATTTCTCAGAAATTTTAGAAAATTTGGTTTTAAGGTATTTTATTTTCACAGTAGACTAGAATAAATTTCAACTTTTCTATAATTATGAATTTTTCTATATATTGCAACTTACATTAGATTTAAATTTTATAGAGAAACGCCAACACAAAAATGGAAATGGTGATTGTGTTGCTTTTATGACACAAAGTTTACTGGTGAAAGGTTCACTTAAAATTGTGTGAGAATATGATAAAATATTAATGAAATTTTCAATATTACTGACAGTTATTTGTCTGCGAATTTCAGCTAGGCATATTATATTTAATTCCCCCGTTTCAAAACACAAACTTGATCATAAATTCAATAATTTTTAACGTGATATCACGTTGCTCACAGACTTATAAATTTCGAATTACAAACAAGGTAATAAAACTCAATCTTAACAATTAATTTCTTAAGCGATCATTGTATTTTTATTTAATATTTTTTTATTATTTAGTTTAATCAATTTTCCGAGATATTGATACAAATCATTTACTGATATTCGAATATACTGAACTGTATTTTGTTACTTATTGACACCACAGGAACTGGTCACAGCTATATATGTTCATGATTCCATTTTATCATTTTACTGTTGTTTTATTTGTGTTTGCTAACGTTTTTTCAGAGGGCCGAGAATGTGTAAACTGTGGGGCTACGTCGACCCCTCTTTGGAGAAGGGACGGGACTGGCCATTATTTATGTAATGCTTGTGGGCTTTACCATAAAATGAACGGGCAAAACAGACCTCTCATTAAACCAAAACGAAGACTGGTAAGTGAATATATTATAATATTATTAATATTCTTCCCAATACCTATAACACTACAGAACTATAGCCCCTTAAAAGGGGACTAGCCATTGAAACAAAATTGTTACACGAACTAAGATTGGTCCGTGAATATATTGAAATTGTTTCTCCCTAATAACCATAATGAATTATGTCATTAAAAGGGACTAACCATTGTACCATAAATATAGAATCTCCAAATACTCTAAACCTTGTGTAGTCCCCTAGAAACAATCAATGTCTAGGGATATATCAAAAACCAAAAAAAAAAAAAATATATCTTCTTGTTTGAATCTCTTTTTGTTTTTAAAATGAAAAAAAATACTGTATCGATCAGTCGATGTCGCCAACGGGCTGAGTAATTTGAAGCAAAGTTACAAAAATAAACACTGAAGTCTTTGATTAGACGATAGAAAGAAAGCGAGTGAGAACAGGTGGTATCCATTCGTCATGAGGGGATTTCTTCTCTGTTGATTAAAAAAGTATTTTACTATCAATGCAAGGTATATTTAAACGTTGTTAGTCCAGAGGCAACATTGGTCCATTACCAGGAACGTACATAAATCGGCGTCGATTTTTGAAACAATGAGTTTTTATAATGGCGTAATTACGCATATTGACTCGAGTGGGTTGCGACATTTAAAGAGCAAATTGTAGTGTATAAAGGACTACATGAGAATAGCGCTCCCTAAGGGACAGCCTTGCTTTGAAACGGTTAAGTTTATAGCAATTTTGCCTGAAGTGGCGGCTTCGCTTTTCGTATTCTGCTCTCTGAATTCATCTGAGAGTCGGTAACATAAACGTTCCGTTATGCATGCTGTATATCACGAACTAGTTGATAATATAAAGTTCCACTTGTTTCATGAAAACCAGTTCATTCGTAATTTGTTTTTCATTACCCAGAAGTGCACGATGGGTAATCTATATGGTACACGTGACATTCTTTGAATGCCTGATTTAAACATGTTTGAAAGACAAACACTGTTTCGTTGTCTTTACGTTTATTTTTACTGAGAACTATGACTTTTGGGTAGGATAATGTTTTTTTTGTTAGCATATTTTGGTCTGCTCCGGGGCAAAAGGGATAGACATAAAATATGTGTTGAAATTAATGATAGGTTGCAAATTTAACGAAATTCTATCTTGGCTGAATATGATATACGCTCAGTAGAATACAAATTATCTGCTTATATTAATGACCCGTGGATATTTTTGGAGACTTTGGTTTAACTACGAATTTACAAATGTTGACGTTAATGAATAGTGGGTGTGTATAAGCACTCGAAAGATAAATGAATAAAAAAATATCCTTTTAATATTTTAGTCTCATATTCAACAAATTTTGTAACATACACCTAATGTTGAACTGTTCTTTTCTTGTTCTGGTCTCCGAATATTAATACAATAAATAAACGTTCTTCTATTTTTACGGTTGATAATGAAGCATTATAAAAAAGAGTAACAGCGTCGTGGATTTTACGAGGGAAAACAATTATGACTTTTAAAAGTTTGAATTTTATGCGAATCGTTTTTCTTAGTTCAATTATATGCATCGTAAAGGTGGCTAAAGTGTCAAATAATAAATAAAATCCATACGTTTTCACTGCCAAACTTGAGCGCTGACGAGTGTCATATTTCAACCTCTTCACCGGGTAGAGTTTAATATGCGGTGCCAAGTGCTGTTATACGGTCCCTCGGCTGCCACCTTAGCGTAGAAAAGCATCTGGATTTCTGAAGAAATGTCATTTGCGCTCTAGTGCGACCGTGCAGAACGTCAGAAAATAAATTTATATCCCCCAATTTACAGAATTATGCTAAATTTCACGAAAATCAGGAGATGGAGCTCTCGTTTGGATAAATCTTGTCAAATCATACAGAATCATGTAGCCGACAGTTAAACCATACTAAAGACGGAATGTTGATAGGATATCCATAGACCAACTAACGATGGAATATTTTTTTCTTGAATTGAGCGAGTCACGAATATTTTTTTTTGCATACATATTTCGACCCCTTTCACGGTGGGTAAATCGTGCTGTGATGGCAACTTGTATATAATTCCCATACTTTTGTTTATTTTTACTACGAGCAAACTTCATCAACTTGCAAACTTGAGTTTAGACGACTTAATAAACTAACACTGGTATTTGAATGAAAAGGTTCCTTTTCTCAGCATCCATGCAACATAAGATTACTTAGAACCGTTAAACTATCGAATATCTACTGGTCGTTGTTTATAAACAAAAGAGATTGTAGGCTTTTCATGGGGTGAAAATATTTTCATCGGCTGCTAATGCAGAATAAACGCATGGTGAGAAAAACTGCAATTGAACAGAAGTCTCTTTTACCGCTATAAAACAAAGTTCTAATAAGTTTGAAAATTTAATTGAGATGGGGTGAGGCATGGCTTACAAACGTGCGCTATGTGATTCTGTTCAATTATAGGCAATATGAATACATCCGGGTAACTACTTATGCGCAGTAAGTTACTAGTAATACACTATACATGTATGCTTATTATTGTCAGTAAATTTTACGCAGTGAACTTACTGCATTGTTATGCAATTGACAAAACACTTTTGCTATTTCTTATAAGTAATATATGCACAATTACATGCACATAGAAGAACTAGTATTGATGTTTTTGCTGAAAAATATATAATTATGTATGTAGGTTGTACGATAATTTCGTCTTAAATAGATTGAAACATTTACTTGTAGGTATTTTTTTACCAAGGTTAATGTATAAAAAAGCTATTCCACCAGACTTACAAATGTTAACAGTCAAGTATTTTTGATAATTCACACGTTTTCCTTATCGCAAATTACCTTACATATATAACATAGATATTCTCTCGACACACGACATTTGTCAGACTGTGTTATTAATTTTGTTCCTTATATATCCACGACATCATTTGAGGACCATATCAGGCGATCTTTAATTAGCTAAAGACCTCTGGGCTAAGCAGGCGCTAATTGTATTATGACTATACACAGTATAGTGTGGGTTTCTTAATTCCTGTGTATTTAGCACGTTGTCATTACGGTATTAGAACCCGTCTAAGCATAATAATTACATCGATCGTGGAACCAGTCTGAGGAAAAAGTCGAAACATTTGCTTTTGTGAACAGAAATATTTGAAATGATATCCTAAGTTTGGTCAATATTCCAATGACAAGTAACAATCGTAAGTTGAGTTATAAATACATGTATGATGGTTCACCCATTTCTAACCATTATTCTTGATTACGTACACAAACTCGTCATAATTCAATGATTAAAACTTAATTATGCTTTTGGGAAAATAATATTTCGGGATATAATGAATACTACAGGACGTCTGATTGAAATATCATACTGTACTTATCCAGGGAGGACAGGACGGTACACAATTTAGTGTATCTAGCTTTTAAAGAAAAACAACAACAAAAGTTCTGTCTGGTTGCCACGCAATCGTTTTAATCACGTGACTATAATGTCTTGGCATTTTTGGGGCGTGGTATTTCGGAATTTGTAAACAAAAAAAGAAAATCTACGTGGAATAAAAAAACAATATGACATATTAAAAGCCTAAAAAATCTGACAAAACCGTTAAAGTTTGTATGCTTTAGACAATAATTACAGAACGTTTATATGATCGTTCGGTCTTTAATGTGGCACCTATAGCATATGGGTGCCACGCTGCACATTGAAGTCGTTTAGTAAGAATAAATATGTTATTGCTAACATGAGAAACATGGAGTGGTATTCTCTATTGACACAACCCTTCAATTACAAGCAATCAGTATTTATTCACTTACAACTTATTTATTTGTCTATCGTATCAAATAGCCGTTTTCCAAGTGGTAGGTGTGCATTACTTCATTTCATTTGATGTCGAACCAACAAACACCTGATTCAGTTATTTGACAACATCAAATTATCCGCCGCTAATACCATTAATCTATTTATTTTGATATCTCAGCTTTAAGTGTGTATCTAGCTAATTCTGAAAGAAGTAACACCCGGTAATAGATATTCGCTCAGGTGTTACGTCTGCGAAATTCCGTACAAATATCAGAACGGTTTCATTTTAAGAATGGGGAGATTTAGCTATTACTGTACCTATTAAACTTACATTTTAACTGGAAAAGGCAAGCTCTTGTATTAATAAATGATGTTTTTAAGTAGACCTTTTTTCTATAAGTGTCGCCTTTGTCTGCGGTTATAACGTGGCATGGTTGCAAAAACAATTAAGTAAAACATGCCATAACAATGGCAAAAAAATGGCAATCAATACAGATGTATTACAGTTCTCTGTTTAAAATATCAACTTTTAACCACACCTACGCCTTCTTGTCCGAGTGCATTGTACAAAAGTTAAGTGGAACAAAATTTCTACATTGTTTATGAACACGTGTAATTTTGTTAAAATAACTACAAACAGATCTATATCGACATTCATAACACGTTATAATATTGTAGTCTTGAAGTCCTTGAAAATATGGGAAAAGAATAATATATTCCGGACAGGTGTATGCTATTAAAATCGAACAGCTGCCGTACGGAAAGCGGACACCTTATGGAAATGTTTTCAGAGAAAATAATTATTACTCGATGGGTGCTTTTTTAGTAATGTAACATCGTTTATACAGCATGCCTTTCTGTGGGCGAACATCGTGTTATATCCGAAATGATAACAATATATGAGCCAATCGATCTGGCAAATAACAAACGATAAACGTCTTTGACTGTAGATAAATTTGGAACCTTCTTTGGTGCTAAAAAATCAGACCCCTCATCGTAGGAGTAGATAAAAATCTCGTATGTATATTTTATAACCGTGATTAAATTTGCCAAACAAAAGACGGCAATAAAAAGAGTCATTAAATTTTATTTGTAATAAAACGAAAAATTATGAAATTTATTCCCCCCCTCCAAAGCATAAACCGCGGATTGGGTGCATTCTGGGTAATGAATATTTAAACGGCTGAGAATATTTTTACCAGTGAGACAATATGCAACTGTATCACCAGGAACGGGGATGAAGTGATTCTGATTGTTGAATAAAACTACTGAATTGTTAAGCTGGAATTTACATCTAATTCAAATACAATTGATGGTAGGACCCTAGTGTATAAACCCAATGAAAGTTTAACATTTCGAGAAAGAAGTCATGAATATTTTAGTCGATTTTCATAAAGATACCTTATCCCCAATCAGCGCAGATACAACTGATAGTGAACGATTGTAATATAAAAGTGGGAATCAACGGTATTTGGGAAAGATTTCTAGATTTTTATTGCAATAAAATACGTGATTTAGCCGGATCAACGGATGGGTTAGGAGTTCGCGAATATGATATACATCGTTGTTGCCTAATTAAATCAACTAAATTAAAAAAAAAAAATATGTATATTAGGGCATCGCTCTTGATTAAATCAACAGTGATGTAAAGAGTATCCGCAGACAATATCTTGAACAAAATTATAACCATGCAAATTATTGTTTATGAAACGTGTTTCCATGTTCAACGACAGAATCAATATAATGTTAACGGCTCAAAGCTCAATATATAAATATATTTTCTTGACTTAATTCAATATATCGAGAGATGTTTGCCAATTTGAATTAATATATTTTCTATGCAACACTTTGCAATTTTCATAAACATTGATTGTTTCTACTGATAACAAGAAAAAAATGTTTAATTGTGTAAATTTAAAATAAATTGAAATGTCATAAAATGTAATATTGTATAATAGCTTTTCTGATTTTTATCATGAAATTCCCCGGCGTTTTGTGTACAACGTACATGAAAGGAGTTCGGCCCCTTATTTACCTGTGATGTCATTCTAATCACCCGTGACAATGGTCAAATGATGTCACTCTAATCGTGCGTGACAATGGGTTGGTAATGGCGAAGGTAGATAAAATCTTTTTCTCACAAAATAAAAGTTGACATCAGTTGAACATACTTGAGTGTCCCTTGGCTATTTGGCGATGCAAAACAACTAAATGCGAATGCTAATGACGTTAATGGCCGTGTTCTTGCTTGTTTTCAACTTTTCAACCGATTCAAATTTCCCACATTTTTGGATGACCGTGATAAGAATCAGTAGTTGTAGTAATTGCGTAGTAAATGGTTCGATTTGACATTAAAATGTCTTTATTAGAAAAACGGCAACTACTCTTTATGCGTGAAATGGGGTGTATTTAAAATAACTGAAAAATTACATTGAAAATACACATTTAGCTTCATTTGTATTTAATTAAAATCAAATGATGGGATAGAGTGTACAATAAACATCCATATCAGACACATTACGACAAACATACGCAAAAACGACACAAAGAGGGTTTTTTCTACAATGACAAAGACAAAGTTGGTGCCAAGTAGGAAATATGAGATTCTTTCTTTGCCCGTACTAAGTTTGTTACACTTCGAGTATCGTTATTCAACAAATTGGTAGACATATTGTCATATTGTTTAGTTTCATGCATGTATCAATAACTGAACCTATCTTATTACCTCGGAGCATCTGATAAAGAAGTTGTAAAGTCGAAGAACTTGGAAAAGATCACATTAAGTCGACAAAGACACGCTAAAAACCGTACACCATGACGGTACCAAGTCGTATATCATGCTCCTTTTTGGCAACATTTGCTTTATGTTATCATAATTCTATCTAACAGATCAGAAGTTTTAGTTAAATGCTTGACAAGTCTATTGAGAAGCCATGAATGAATTATCCTTCGAGGAGAGATGGGAAAAATAAGACATAAGATCGGAATGGTAGATTAATTTGAGATAAATGTATCGTTCTATGTTAGGATTTTTTTTGGCGATTATGGGGACGGTAAACGGCTTCACGGCTTGCGTTAGTTTACCATTGAAGAAAGACGATCGAAAAACATGATAACTACACGTTCTTGTATTGTTGAAAAATATTAAATCTCATTAAACGGTTATACTCAGATTATGTCGGTGGATTCTATTGACTTCTTATCAAAATATCAAAAACAGTATCAAAAATTTAACTGTTGGGAATTTGAGAGCCCTACAAATCACGAAGAATGTGTTCTATTCTATTTGGACTGTCATTATAACAATTTATTCCAACGAATGAAACAGACTGTAACATTTTATAGTATAATAATAATAATTTAGACGTTACTAAATGAGATTAAGACATCAATGTATATTATCAAAGTGATTTTTTATCAAACAATACGACATTTATATTTCAATGTAGATCGATAAATATATTTATCTTAAATATGATACTCGGTATACAAATACGACACTTATATATTAATTTTGTACATAAATAAAATGTTATCGTTGAATTTAATATTGATTTGAAATTTAAGCCCTACCGCCTCGTGTCATTGAAGTTATTGAAAATAACGAAAAAAAACGTATCTTGATAAAATACTTCAAAATCAGAGTCAATGAGTTTTATCAATTTTATACAAATTATTTTTGAAAAAAAATAACCACAACGATTTAGCGGAACAAACTGACATTAAATAATTGACATTAATTATGTCTTAATTACAATTTTAATTAATTTGGATGGGTGGTTGCTATCATTTATTTACAAAAGCAAAAGGGGCGTTGTTTAAAATGTGACAATAAAATAGATAAATAATTGATATTTTTTTATTTATTTCTAGTTTTATAAGATACAAACATTATTTCCCTAGGATTTGTAAGACATTTCTTTGCAACTTAAACACAAAGGATGCAAAAACAAACCAATTATACAGCAACGCCGGGAAATCTTTTCTCAACGAATGAATATTAACAGATGGTTCAGGTTTCCCCTAATTTTAAGACCCTATCCCTTAATTGGCGGGATTATTAGACCCTTTATTTCATCCTAGTTAATGGTCCCGGCTCATAAAACCTTCGACCTCCGCTAATTTTGCTAGCTTAGTCGGGTTAACACTGAAGGCGGGGCAGTCTAAGTTTATATCTCGTTTGATTTTGACTTTACATCCCGTGCATTTGAGATCCTTAATTGTTATTACTTTTTAAGGGCCATGTGCCGTATATGTTTTAATAATCCATAAATCATGTCATTTGAGCGGGAGTAAAGTAGTATTGTAAAGATGTAAATAAATTTCAAACAGTTGCTGTGAGTATTTTTCGCTCATTAGAAGTGTATTCACGTTTGTAAACGAAACTGAATGAGAATAAGTAAGCTGGAAGATAGACTTGAGTATATTTCCTTGATTGAAATACTTTAAAATCCACACCAATGCCTCAAAACCGTCATTTAATTCAACCCGGGATTGTCTTAAGTGCAGTCAAAACTTGATCGCGAGTCACACGGATTGTTTTAAACAAAATTGCTATTTTTCGTTTAATTTGAACAGAAAAATGATAGCCTGAAGTCTTACAAACATTGCTTTGTCTGTGTTATACATTTTGTACATTACGCATATAATAGCTTTTAAATATTTCGTTTGTACAGGCATGCAAACTGTCGTGTAGTCTGTATTTTACCTTGAGGTTGTTTTTTGTAAGTCTTCGCTTTAATGTATATTACGAACTTATTTTGCCAGCCGTCTCATGCTAGAAATCTCATTAACATACTTGTAGTAAAAAAATCCGTACCTCCGAGCTGAATCAATACATTATACAAAGAGAGTCCTTTAATTAAACGCTTTGTAATAAGAAAACAGTGAAGGCTTTTTATCCATAATGACAACACTGTGTTCTCGTTTTTGTCAAACAGAAATGAACATTTCTAGAGAAAAGGGTGAATTAAGCCTCTCTTGTGGCATATTTTAAGTAAATAAATGGTTTTCGATCGCATTCAGTCCATACTTTCTTACATTTGTTGTCTTTAGATGGTACTAGTGTTTCGAGACAATTGGGTGTGTCGTCGGTATGGTCTGAGTAATCCTGGGGATTGTCTAGCGTAGTAGCGACTTTGTCTAGGATTCCCTTGGCTTATTACGGACGATGGCCGGATCATTATTCTATTGACCACATCAAAGACTTGATGGCGGAGTGACCCGCGTGTGGCAAATCATACACAATTACCAACAAGTGCCAATAGGCTGAAGTCGTTAACAAGTATGATCTCTTGTGAAGTAATATTGGCACGTTAGTTAATCCGATTAGATTATCAAGATGTAGATTTTCTACCTAGTTTGTCTTACGTATTACATGGGGGTACACATAATATTTAGTCTATAGTAAATAGATAGCATACATTTTTATACATCTGTTGAGTTTATCTACAGATTGACGCTGATGATAATGGCAGGTTTTACAAATGAACGACACACTCTTTATTGAAGCACCTTGCCCCGCGGCCAAGCACATGTGCCCGATATACTTTCACTGTGTGTATACATACCATTCGACCAGCAAACGTCAGATTGTATCTATAATATCATCCCATCTACAAACATCAACAAACCTTGCTGATTATTTGATAAAAGTACACAACGTTAGCTCAAAGACCTTGGTACAATCAATGTCAAATATATGTTTACCGATGATTTGAGAAACGGTGTGCGCACAAGTAATATGACATGAGGTTCACTGACATAAACGCCAGTGTTCCGGTGCTCACTGTTAGCAAGTCTGACGCCAGATCGACTTGCAAGGGGCAATTGATCGTGAAATATATGACTTTGGTTTCTGTGAGGTACTTTGTGTTCAATACTTTACGTGGTGTTCCTAGTCTTAGGTTACCACCGCGGACATGAAGGTTTTAATTTTCGGGGCAACGTATAACATAACCAAGTCGTTTTGAATAACATAACATGAATTTTAATACACTTATAGTTAAGTAACGAATTCAAATACGTACATACTTAAAATCGCAATTTGCAAAGTATACTTTGGAAATGTTTAGGCCATTGTACAACATATGTGCTTCTTTACATTCGGTATGATAGATGTTGTTCTAAATTTGCCATCGCAAAAAAATGAAAAATAAACTATAGTACTGGCGAAATATTTGCTATTGTAAGTTTGAAAGCAATGTAATATCAGCCGGAATGATGATCGCGTGGTTGTTACGTTTCAAAACTAATGATAATAAATGCACACTTGACTGACTTCGCCTCTCAAAACATTTTGTAACATAACACCAGCAACTTGTGTATTAACTCCGCGTTACGTGAGAATATTTTGTTCAATTTTACAGACACGAGTATTTAAGGAAGCAAAGAGGTCACTCGTAACTCGTCGTCCTCGGCTTTGCGGTAGATACAACACGCAACCGTACAATACAAAATCATCGAAACGACACTGCGCAACGCCTCTTATCTTTAGCTTGTATGGTTTTCGGATGTTACGCTTAGTCGGGTGACTATGCCTCAGAATACAATTCATCTGTTTTTTTACACAAAAAATTAAACACAGACATCAACTGTACATTTTGCATTGTATAAAGAAGAAAATGCTTCGTTTCGGTGATATTGAATTACAAACAAATTGTTTTTATATATTTTTTAAAACTTCAAAAGTGTTGAGCAATTATGAGAAACCTGTGGTCCGTGTATTTTGAAAATTGTCGATCGGGAAATTCATTTCATGTGCTGTTCTATATCGTTAATAGAGTAGACTATTGGTATACTTTACCTTGAATATTTGCATTCCACTGTGTGTAGAAACCATTAAAATGTATACGACCCACCCGAGGCTACTGATATTTAACAGAAATTTAATTGTATTTCACAAACTCGAAACCTCAGTTCGATTATTGCTGTATTTAACGGTCAGTTATTAATAGATCCGAAACAAAGCTATTTCATATTATAGGGATCAAAGAAAAACATCTGACACCGAGTTTGTATATCAACATTCATTTAGACCTGACTCGTAAGGCGAGAATACAAAATTACTGCTGTATAACAAAGGGCTCTACAAGAAATGTAAAAATTTGATTCATTTCTATTCCTTAAAGGAATACGTGTTTAAAAATATGTTAAGCTTCAAGAAATGAAAAATAACACCTTATTAATGACTAATATAAGGATCGAATTTCAACTTCAATTTTCATTAATTTGTTGAAGGAATTTTTGATTATTGTTTCAAAGGAAAATTTCGTACCTTACCAGGGCTCCGAATTTGCTATAAAAATGAACATGTTCACAAAAGTACACAAACGCATTAAAACATTGAAATAAAAACGTTCTTGTCGAATACCCAAACTTCAAGCCCAGTATATTTGACTATAAATACAACCTATATTTATGGTACAATTGTTAAATTGTTATGACAAATATCTCTGCCTCGTAACAAATTGAAATTAGCCAAGAGTCATCAGCTGTTTATATATTTACAATGGTTCCCTTTTTACGTATTTCAGTCTGCGGCAAGACGAGCCGGAACCAGTTGTGCCAATTGCGGAACAACAACAACAACGTTATGGAGACGAAACGGAAATGGGGACCCCGTATGCAACGCTTGTGGATTATATTATAAACTACACAACGTAAGTAAAAGTTTTAAAAATCATACCTTCAACCAAAAATGTCAAAATATTTTCCCTTCAATGGCTGTTTTATGTGTATGTTTATATTTAAGTGTGTAATTTGATTTCAACTATTAATGATATTTTTATGACAAATTTATATAAATCGTTAGAGTGGTTCATATGTGTGTATTTTGTCAGCAATCTATGTGTCAACATTTCATAATGGGATACATAGTTAAACGAAAAGAAAACCTAAAATTGATATTTATGACAAAATGAGTATCTTTGCGAATGGATAGGTTCGAAAATTGCCCCAAAATAAAAGTACGGTCCTATGTACGGTATAGTACGGATTTTAAACGGTGCTTGGTTGCTATTCGATTTCCGCAATTATTTATGAGCTATTTCAAAATTTCGACATTAACTAAACAATTTGGACGTGAATAAAATATGTCAGTTTTTCGTTTTTGACTTAGAGTCATCAATAACAGCTATTAAGTTAGAGCTATGTCGCCAAACCTTTTTTCGCATTACCGCTTATAATGTATATTTTATTTAACAATTTTACGTGATGAAGTTAAATACTGATTCAAAATCGAATCGCCCGCAGTCATTCTCGGAAATGTATTTAACTACAAAAAAAAATTCTCACTGTTTTTCCCCTGATAGCTGTTTTGATTTTTGTTAAATGAAGCAATGACGCCATTT
Organism: Lutraria lutraria; assembly: GCA_964023205.1. Taxonomy (NCBI): domain Eukaryota; kingdom Metazoa; phylum Mollusca; class Bivalvia; order Venerida; family Mactridae; genus Lutraria; species Lutraria lutraria. The sequence continues at coordinate 18,833,017 of OZ026844.1, read as the reverse complement.
GATGTATTCTGTATTTTACCATGCTGGTACGATATAGTACGGGTTGGTACGTAATTTAGTTTCTCCAAGCAAGTAAAACGAAATAGCTGAAGCAAAACGTCAAATTACCCAAGCTTATCCATGGAATTACAATTTCCTGTTCTTTAAACGTATTTGTGGGGAAATGAATCAACACCAAAGTCACAATTTCATACATTTTATTAATACTAATGTTTTAAAAATTGTAGACGTGACATGACTTATGTACCCTTAATGACTATTTTTTTAAGTGAAAACGTTCTCGACACAAATTTTAACGTCTAACATAGAACCATTAAATTTACAGTGCAGTCGTATAAGAATCTGAATTATTATTTAATGTATTAATCGATAGCAACTTCCTACGAAAACTCAACCACTGTTGAGAACAATTGGCAATCAAACTGTACTTTAGTAACATTAATTTGATTTGAATGTACGAATAATTCATATTACATCAGAAAGATGCTACAAATTTAAATACTCTGATATAAAACTGTGTATTTTCTTGTTAAACATGGTAGAGGTTCATTTACTGGGAGTTTGTAATAGCGATTAGGTCATCAAATTCTGACGAGTAATTTAACGCATAATTTGCTTCGAATCGTTTACGTTTGTTAAATCACTTATTCGTATAATTAGACCCGCGTCATTGTAATATAACGAATCACGTTTGTCCTAAAACGTTTTCGAAATCAAACGTAAATCGATGAGCATTCAAAGAACACTAAATTTGTTATGAAATATGCACCGTTAATTCAATATTACTTCATGAAATAAAATAGCAACGTTAATAAATGAATAAAGCGTCCATTAAAGATATAATACTATAAACACAAGTAAATGACACCTAGACACGCAGAAATTTACGATTGTTATGTATTCGCGTGAATTCCGTTCCCGCTTACGCAGGAAACGAGGAGAAATTTAGTTATGTTATAAATTGTGGATAATGGGTCGATTAAAACGGGGTACGAATCAATATCGTCCAGATCAATAATTCAGTAACGACTATTCTTTCTCACAGTATCGCTGTCGGACTGTGAGGCAGTATTTTAATTGCAAAATCGAATTGTTTAGACCCTTTGTTTGGGAAGCAACTGAACTCTACCAGTTGCTGTAATGCTATTCTTCAGCAAGTTGTACATTTCAGTAATTTACTGATGTGTCCTAAAAGCGGGTGTTTAATAAATTCATAGTATGGAAAGTTATCGGAGAAGAACTAAAGTTTTTATGTAAAAAAAGAAACCACACTCAGCGAACAGAAAGTATCATTTTCAAAATAAGGTATTACAAGCAATAAATATTCGCTGTTAATATTAGAAAGCGAGACTGATAAATAATGATACCTCAGTTTTATTCAAAAGAACACGTGCGAAGCAATGATGTAATAAGCAATAAAAATAAAATGAGCAAAAAACATTTCACATATTTCCTAGTACTAAGTAAAAAATTGGTCATCTCATTTTTCAGTTCTTTGGTAAGACGAAAGTTTTTATCACAATATTTTTGCATACACGCGCCTACTACAAAATAAATCTCAGACCGGTTCCATAGTAGATAGAAAACCTTCACAGACTGGTTTTCACTGATCGTATAAATACGATCACAAGCATTTACAAAAGGGATATGACTTAATATCCAATCGTACTTAGAAGACGGAACGTTTTACGAAGCTATTAGTTTTAGTGTATTTTATGACTGTAGATCATTGCAAGAGATTACGCCCATATCATACAAAGATCTTGATTTATTCGAAATCAATGTGATTATCATACAAAATCGATCAGCCAATAGCACAGGAAGAAAAGTACATGAAAAGAGAATTTTGACAGTGTGATCTCGGCTCACCCCGACCTCATTAATCATGTTATGGTGTATTTTATTCTACCAAGTTTAATATCAATTAACACCGATGATTATGTACGTTTTTATGTATTTTTTAAAATTACTTTTTTTGAAAATTTAGACATGCTGTCACGCTATTTAACATTAATTACTTTTTTCATATATATACAATGTATATTGAGACTCGCTCTAGCGATCATTTGAATATAAAGACCATCCAGTCATAGCGACCACATATTTTCAGACCTGCTCTTGATATTTCCAGAAAATTACAACCTGACCACGTGACAACTTCATATCAATATTTAATTTTGTTAGTTCCAAATGTGATTTTACATCAATATATTACCGAAAATGTTCAGAATTTGAATTAAAATATTCGGTAAAAACTGATGTATATTTATAGAGAAGAAGCAAATTCCGGGTTTGTACAAACTAAATAATAACACACGTCAATACATTGATATACTAGAAGTATCCTTTCAGCCTAAGGTTAATATATCAAGGAACTATTTATTGTTTGAAAACACCTGTTCATTAATACTTGAAAGATTGGCCATGAAGGCAAAATAGATCTATATGAGTATATTCGCACCATTCAGATTTTTGTTTTACAAATATATTAATGGGGAATGATAAATAGTGTTTTCTTTTCCCCCTGGAAGTTGTGGTATAAACAATGTATCATTACCCACATATCAACTTCCGGTTTTATTTGTATTCCGAGTTCGCCGAACTTTTTCATAATTAATTTCGATGTAGATAAAGTAGACACAGACCGTTCAACAAACGAAACGGTTCTGCTTTTGTTCATAACTTCAAGAATATCAAATTAACATTTTTGTTAGATATACTACTGACGGGGTATTCATCCGAACAACGGTAAAAAATAGCAAATTATTATTAAAACTGGTATTACTCAAATTTAGTTAATTGTAAGTAGGTTTTAATTATTATAGATACTTTAATAAACGACTGAAATGAAATCCAGGACTATTAAATTTCGAAACATTTCCCATTGCTATAATAAAATATAAAAATGGAATTTGTTCAGAAATATAACATACAGCGTACTTTAAACCTACTGAAATTTTAACCGTCTTATTTTACGACAAACAGACGACAGTCTTTATTTTACAAATCGACCTTTTAAACATAGTACAACATTGAATAATATCCGTTTCAGAAAACAAGGCGTTGTTTTTTTTCTTTACGTATTTCTTTGATTATTTTTGAATCCCGGTTTTTGCAGTTCCGTGCTGAGACAGGTTTTACTCACCGTGGAAAAATGCATATCGCGTGTCGGGAAGTTTTCATCGGGTCAAGATCCATTTTTTGACGGCTTTAATTACCGTTTGTTAAAGGAGAAATGCTTACTTACTCATTGTTAAGGCACTAGATCGTTATCTTAAGCATATGTCAATATAAAAATACCACATAAGAACCAATACACAAGTCATTATTGGGATTAGTTTAAGTTATTTCCCAGCCGGTTATAAAGCCAAAAAGTCACCCAGTCTAAGTAGTGTAAGCATAAAAGCATTATAGTTTTAATTATTCATAACTGATCGGTCGAAAGTGCACTACCACCGTCAAAACATAGACTCAGTGCCAAGTAGGATAAATTTAACCCGTCAAATACCGAACTACAGATGGCAAGATTAAAAAGTTATATTTTTCGACACTACGTCCAACCAGGCCGTAATACTAAACAATTAATTGGTGTGTAATTCCTCTGTATCGCCATATTTTCTTTTATGATTCAATACTCAATAAAAGTAATCAAATCTTGATAAAACATCTAATTCTTCAGTCAGTAATTTCAGTTGAAATTAATTTCACACTTGAAGACAATAAATTTTGACCAAATCACACGAACAGCCCCGCCTACTTTGTGTATTTATATCACGTGATATGATTTTTCTCTATGGATTTTTTTACGTAAAAGCCCTCATTATATTGTATTACATCAATAGTAAAAAACGGACCCTTTTTTCCTCGGAGTCGGTGCATTGTTTCAGATATATAAAAAAACACAACAACAGCATTTCTTTATTTAATGGCACAACAACGATTCCCAAATTACACGCCTCAGCAACAATTGTTGTCATTTACTCATTTACGATCTAAATTACTAGTTTGGTGATTTTCACGCCATAAAGAGTACATAACCAGTTATTACGTTGCTCATAAACTGCCGTCAGTGAGTCTCTGCGCAAGGAAATGGGTCCAAAATTACAGTAATAGGATGAGAGCGAGGAGAATGGACGGGGTAATAGTCGGAGCACTCTCCGCTTTGCGGTTTCAACATAAACGAAGAGTAATTGAGACTAAATATAATAAAAGGGGGTAATATAAGAAATGTATACAGAGTCAATTTTTAAGTTTTAGTGTTAATTTATAGCCGGTATCACCCGCTGAAAAACGCGTATCACGTTTTTGATGACACATTCTGAAAGAATGGTATTACGGTCGCCCATATGTGTGTATGTGTGAAAGTCGACATTGTTGCCATTGCTTTTTAATGATGACTATGCAAGCATGAGTTAATGACGTCTTAATGATTTGAGAGTGTTTATTTGATGATTTTTATTACTCGTAAAACCATCAACATATCACTGTCAAGAGAGGTACAGAAAAAATATCGATGTGTGACTGGTAAAAATACAGATATGTGAAATATACCATGCACTAATATAATTATGACGACTATGTGATAATGACTTTTTATGTATCAGTAGTGCACTAATTTTACAAGACAGCTTTCATATGTTGCTCTTGAAAAACTGTCAATAGGACTGATTACTGTGAAATCATTAATTTTCGTTGGGTTAAATTTTCGTGTTTTTTACTAAAATGGCTATTTCGTGGGAACATAAATTCGTGGATGTTAATTTTTTTAAAAGAAATGCCTTATCTCCGCATTTGAATTCGTGGGGATTTGATTTCGTGGATGAGTCGACCCACGAAATCCACGAAATTAAATCCCCGACGAAAATTAATGATTCCACAGTAACCAAATATGAGAAACTTTTGGAATAACACATTACAGCACTTAAGAAAGACAAACTTTGGGCTATCACTGTATACATGTACTAGTATAAGTATTTTTTATAAATTTTATACACGTTATAATTAGAACACTTAGAGACTGCGTTAATTAACTCCAGTCACACTGTTCTTATTGAGCATTAACATTATATATTCATGGATTAAGATCACATTCTAAATGTACAGTAGATTCCAAATGTCTGATTTGTTTCCGAAGGAACATGGTTAATAAAAGAGAACATAAGACTTAGTTTCAAAATGGCTTCAGACATGCTTATGTGATCTTCATCATGTTAAGTGTAATTATCGGAGCGGTTCTACAGTTCAATATTCTACGTAAGCTAAATACTTGTATACCATTAATTTGTTATTATATTGGTGATTAGTACGTAGCATGATCACAGCAGACTATAACAACAGCGTGGCTTGATACCCTGTTTAATAATTCACGTTTCCAATGCGTGCCTGAAGCCAGGTTTCCTATAACTCACCATCCATACTTTCACGCCTGTCTTGAGCATAAATATTGTCCGTGATTGTCACTGATCGCGAGGCTTGTATAAATATATTAACGTATCGAGGCTGTTTGATAAACATACAGGAGTTATGCATTGGACAATCGATCCGTATTGCTATGTGGATCCCATGGGAGTCGTTTAGTAAAGAATAAACGTACTTCTAATAATACGGTGTATTATCATTTGACACAAGTTGTGGAGTCTACCATTATTTACAACGTGCTAATTTTACGAACCGTATCGTGATGTATTTTCAGCATAAAATAATCAGTGAGTCTGAAACAAATGGAACTATCTACTGCTTCCATTTAATGGTAAAATCATTGACTTTGTTGCCTTTTTTATTGGTTTCAGAATACGTAGCATATTGTTTTATTCGTCTGACATTTTAAATAAGTTGGTCGTCACTTTAATGAAAAGCTGTAAACAATGAAAAGATCAATTCGTTTTCATGATTACCAACAAGCCTTATAGTCCAGCTAATGAAATTCTAACGTGGACCAAAGTCTTGTACATGTGCTTCAAATATGTTATGTTTGTCCTGCGGCCCCCATTCGGGAATAGTCTGTTTCAATTAGAGCCAGTCTACAGGGCCAACTATGACCAGTTAATTATCAGTTAGTTGACACTATAATTCCCTTAGTTACGCTGTTCAACAACTTTCATTTTCTACGACTGAATGGTGCAAACTGAAAGTAGTTATCATACTGGCGACATGTCCAAATTATTAACTTAGGGGCCTGGTCAACAGCTATTAAGCACATTACACGGACTGCTCTTGTTTGTCGCGCCTTGACAAGCATCACGCCCATTGGTGGATTGTTTTGAATGGGAAAATACCCGGATTACACTAACTGATACTTTCCGAATGACCAATATTAATGAATGACTATGGCTGACAAAATTGACCGTATAGTCGGTCTGTTATTTTGTCAATGTTAGGATATGTCGAATTAAATATGGTTGGATGACTTTCATTTATACATACTGTAACGTTTTGTCGTCTTTCTGTCCAGTTTATGTCTTCTGTTTCCGGTTGACTGGTTACGAAAATCACGTAGCGACATCGCGAGAGCGTTCCACCGGAAATATGTAAATAGTTGATCGAAACATTTAATTTCATATGAAAATAAACTTTCTTCTGCTGAATTTAAATCTTACCATTTCGCGTCAGAAATCAAGCGACGCAAGTCTGTACAATACGTTGACCACATCAGCTTAACAAAACAGAGAATAATCAAAATATTTTGAGTAGAGCAGACTGAAGCCTTGTCATAATTGCACGTAATGATTGAGTTACAACCGGTGTTTTGAATTTTTGCTGCATTTTTCAAGGATGAGTCGTCCTTCTAGACATATTGAACAATTAAAGCGATAATTTAAGCATAACATTCTATTATTAACTAAAGAAACATTAATTTAACAATTTCCAAATCTACATGGATATTACATTTGTGTATCTATTGATACGATGGTCGTAGTTTCGTATGAGTTCATCCGATATGAAGTGTATTGTTTGGAGGATTTTAAATAGTTTTCTCCGGCGCCAGATGCCGGGTATCAGGTGCCAGAATCGATACGAACGATCAGAAAATAGAAAGAAGGGCCTGGGTTACAGAATGAAACATAAAACATACGAATTGTTTATTAACTCGACATCAGTGTTTATGTGCAAACATAGTCTTAATTGAGTATCGACAAATGTTTTTTTCTCGTTGCATTCTTGTTGCAGTACGTGCTTGCATTTAGAATGAAGCGTTGTTGTGATGGAAACTAACACAAGTATATTGGTAGATAATTGTCGGTTATTTCGCTTTGAAGATAAAAAAACTATTTACTTCTAAAATAAAGATGTTAACAGCAACGTGCGCGTAGCAGATACAGGTAGAACATTGTAATCTAATTGATATGCAATTGGTTCAAAATTTGAAAATGTTTCAGGGTGTTGTTGACAAAACAAATTGTTGACCAAATAATCGACTCTGCCTTCATTTCTTTTAACTTAATTTCAAGTACTAGTACTTCATAACTACATGGTAAAAAGGACCTTTGTAAACTTAATGCAATTATCACATTTCAAAGTTAAAAATGTTATCTAGGTCAACAAGACGCTTTTGTAAACTGGATATACCCAGACCTAAAATAATACCTAGCGCCAATTATTTTGAAAGCGTGATTAAGAGAACATAGATAATTGTTTCATATATCATGTGGTTAAATGTTGCGGTCAGTTTAAAGTTATGGTCATCCGTGGTCATGGTCAGTTGAGACTGACTGGCATCAACATGAAGCGTCTAATGAATCCGATTATCTTGTTACGGCTCTACCTAGGAGCGGCCTCGTTAAATCGCTAAACTCTGATTGTTATTCACATGCATATTTGTCTGGGACCAAATTACCAACAGAGACAAGAAAATTAGAAAGTATTTTTCTCAGACATTGCTCTAGCACAAGTTACGCGCTGACGTTGATTCAAACTGACAGGGGAGAACCCGGCAATTTTACGACTGTATAAAAAGCCGGTGATACCGTACCGAGAAGTACGGAAAACTTGCGAGATAGAACACCCAAGTAAATCATACGGCCGTGTAAAAATACCAGAATATGAGAAAATATGAGTTACATTCAAGATATGTATTATAACTGGCAAATGAAAAGAGTTCATTCTCGTAAATCAAAAGCTGACAGAATGCATACACTGTTACCATTCTGGCGTAAAATGAAATATGATAGTTTTTCGATAATTGTGAACGCTCATTAATTAATTTCTCTGCTTGTTTCCAGGTTAGCCGACCACTGACGATGAAAAAAGATGGCATACAAACGAGAAATAGAAAAATGTCGACAAAAAGTAAGAAGAACAAGAAATTGGCGGCCATGTCTGATCTCCTTAAAGGACCTTTGGATAAATTCTCTGGATTCCCACCAATGAATCACGCAATGCACGCGCCAATGCCCACCTATATGACCGGTGGCTCATCATTCGGATCATCCTACTTATCGCATGGTGCACCTCACATGCAAGGATCGGCTGGAGGAATGGGCGGATTCGGAAATTCATTCTCTTCATCTTTACAGTCAAGTTTTTCTTCATCATTTTCAAACATACCAAACGCACCATCTGGTTATTCTACCGGTCTCTCATCCGGGTTGAATTTGTCTACGTCATCAAATATGGTCGGTGCAGCCATGGCTTGAAAAAACAAAATGGCCGCCATCAAAGAGAGAGAACTTTATTAGTAAGATGTCGTCTAACTCGCCGATTCGTAAATGTAGCTGTGATTTGCTTGTTATGGCTTTACGATTCTGTTTAGTGTACGAACAGCCATATTCCGTGCATCTTTATTGTTGAGCTTCGGGAGAAAGACAGTCGCGCAAAAACTCACGAGACATTTGTTGTACACGTGACTTGAACAAAAGCAATCTGTGTGCATATATTAAGATGGTCGTGAAGTTAAATACTTTTAGCAGGGAAGTTAAAACACACAAACATGTAATGTATCTCTATTTTGTGCAATTACTGTTAACTGAATAGAGCCATCGAGGTTTGGTGCGTGACAGGGGACAATTATAATGAATTGGGTAGAAATGCGAATAATAGTATGTACGAATGAACACGGACCGACAGTTGTTAGGGTAACACACGGGGCTGTGTGGAAGGCTATCAAATGTCTGTTTAGTCGTATTGATGAAAATTGGACCGTGTATAGTTTTGTTTTTAAAGAGGACCTCTGACATGAAATTTAGTTTGTTACTGAGGAGGTACCATGAGTGGTCTAACCTTTCATGCACTGATAATTGTGTTAAATGGCGACTTGTTTTTGCTCGTCAGTGGAGAATGTTTTGCAAATTTGAAGGTATCATTTTGTCCTGGAATGATATCCGTCATCTATTTGTTTTTACCATGAGGTAAAGACATGATTATGTTTTCATATTGACGTTGATTAATTTGAGATTAATTCTACGAGAAACATTTTATTGTAAAAAGATTGATTATATGTATAGATGGTACAGATGGCGATGATTTCCAGTCTGTAAGAAGTTATGTAATTACGAGATAATACTCACAGATTTAAATGATCAACTTGTCTCAATGTACAGAATTTTGTGGATGTGTGATTGACCTTAAATTTTAAATGGTTTTTGCTATGAGTTTTTTTCTTCGAATGCGGTGCTCAAAACGTTTTGAAAAAATGACACATTTTTTTGTGAACTTACAAATTTTGTAAATACTACATGTTAAATAACCAACAACGTGTTATGTTGAAAGTTATCTCAGTTTAATTGAGAAGTTTTTCATAAAACTTACACGTTTTTATTTGTGTTCGTGATTTGATGTCTATTTTGATTTTGTTTAGAAAAGTATGAATCTGATAAGAAAGATTATTAATATAGAACTATTGTAAATCTATTCATGTACATATTTTAATTTATTTAAACTTGAACTTATGAGCGCAAGAATTGTATATATAATAATAGGCTTATAGGGCGTGTTGAACAAAGTCAGTAGTTCGCCTCTCTTGTTAAGACGTCTAGTCCCGGTATTTTCATTACGAAATATTCATATCTTAGACCATGCTCCACATGCGAAATGGGTACAAAATACGCATATATATATATTCATCAATGTTATTCATTTTTTTTGTATATTTTTGAAGTGCTCTGTTTACGAATATCTCTTCAAATCTAACGGATCTGCATGAAATCCAATATGGCGCTACCCATGCTACTACTTCCGGCGGAAGCAACATCGTCTTCCGGTCAGGTGTATTACGCGGACGGATCGCCATTTTATGCCATACTCCTTATCATTACTGTACAGTGGACCTATATTAGCGACATTCCGGTGTATGATCACTGTTCACTCGTTCATACATTGTAAAATACGTCATTGTACGTTTACCAGTTTAATCAGAACTTTTTGCGAAGAATTCGTCATTTCGCACATTGTTACGAAATCATTTATTCTGCCTAAATAAATGTGAGCCAAATTTTAACACAATTCCATTATTGCGTTAATTTTTAAGCCAATACAAATGTACATACATTTAATTACGCGAAATAATGAAAACTGAAAATAGCGAAATTATTTCTTCGTAAAAAAGTCTGATTCAACAGGATTCTAAACAGTTTTTTTTCAATTGATGTTTTTTTCTATTATTATTTTGCATTCATACATTGAAATGAAATCCATTTTGCCACTATGAAATGAATAAAAATATTGTAATAGACTGTAAAATTGTTTTAAATGAATAAAGTTATGAAAGCGAATATGTGTATTTTTGATTGATATGGTGTAGTACTAAATCATTTTAGTATACAAAAATGTATGTTCAATACACTCTTATGTATAAACAAAAATCACAGAGTCGTTGTCAGTACATTTTATGTTTGATGATGTAGACATTCGCCCCAGTACAACAGTTCTATTAGACAGCGTGTAAATGCATTTTAGATCACATTGCGGTACAACAGCTGGGCTGTATTGAATTGCATACTTAACGCACAGACACTTTGCACAGTTTTACGTGCACATATTAACACAGAATCTTCTACTCATCTTTTTGTACATGTAGGAAAAGGTAAACTCGAAACTTCAATATGCTAACCAGAAAACGCCACTTCACAGCAAGAGAACGAATTAACCAAAAACATGATTATATAACAACAAGACGAACAAGCCAAAACACCACTATACAACAATTCAAAGAACACCCCAACAGAACAACAAAAGGAACAATAAAACAACTACATGTATATATATACAACAACAGACAGAGAACAGAACAACAGCAGCACATCGGACAAGAGTGAAATCCATCTCGTATACTCAGTATGTATGCTTGGATATAAACTATAGAGATAACATTTCATTGAAACAACAACATAAGTACGCCATGACTTACTCGGATCAATCTTGACCATGTACATAAACCATTCAAATCAAATGGCACTGTAAAACGACGCAAAAATAATTGATAATTAACATTATTCAGAGTTAGAAAAATAAGCAATGATGAATAAGTCAATACGTACATATAATGAAAGTAAACATTTATAACAACAGAAATTAACAACAACACATCAATGATTGAAAACATGCATTAATGATACAGATAATACACCATACGATATAACCAACAACAAGGTTGGACAGTTGAGTAGTAACAGTGGAAGACAAGGCAATGTTTACATCAGTAAGATAGAAAAAAAGAATTAATAGTTGAACATCAGTAAAATTGAACAGTCGAGCATTAACGATTTAAGACAAGGCAATGTTAACCCCAGAATCAATGGACAGCTAAGCATTTACAGTTGCAGACAAGCCAAGGCGTAAAAATCAATGGTCAGTCAAGCATAAACAGTAAAATACAAGACGAGGTAGCCCCCAAAACAATGACAGCCGAGCATTAGCAGTTGAAGACAAGTTAAGTTAAGCTCCAGAATCATTGGACAGCATTGATAGTTGAAGACAAGGCATGTTAGCCTCATAATTACTGAAAACCAAGCATGGATAGTTGAAGACAAGGCACATGTTAACCTATGATTCATTGGACAGCCGAGCATCAATAGTTGAAGACAAAGCGAATGTAGCCTCAGAATCAATGGACAGCTGAGTATATACAGTTGAAGACAAGACAAGGTTAACCTCGGAATCTATGGATAGCTGAGTATTAACAGTTGAAGACAAGGCAAGGTTAACCTCGGAATCTATGGATAGCTGAGTATTAACAGTTGAAGACAAGGCAAGGTTAACCTCGGAATCTATGGATAGCTGAGTATTAACAGTTGAAGACAAGGCAAGGTTAACCTCGGAATCTATGGATAGCTGAGTATTAACAGTTGAAGACAAGGCAAGGTTAACCTCGGAATCTATGGATAGCTGAGTATTAACAGTTGAAGACAAGACAAGGTTAACCTCGGAATCTATGGATAGCTGAGTATTAACAGTTGAAGACAAGACAAGGTTAACCTCGGAATCAATGGATAGCTGAGTATTAACAGTTGAAGACAAGGCAGGGCTAACCTCGGAACCAATGGTCATTTAAGCAAAAGACAAGGCCAGGTAGGCCCCGACAAGCCTTGACAGTTGGAAACAAGTCAAATGTAGCTTCAGAATCAATGGACAGTCGAGCATTGACAGTTGGGTGCTGGTAATGACCAGTCACTAGTACACATAACAACGTCTGACAAACCAAGCTTCATTCTCTATGGACAAGACGAATTAACGAATTATAGTTGTAGACTTTACAATACGTAATACTGTGGAATCATTAATTTTCGTTGGGTTCAATTTTCGTGGTTTTTACTAAAATGGCTATTTCGTTGGGACATAAATTCGTGGATTTTGATTTTTTAAAAGAATTACCTTACCTCTGCATTTTAGTTCGTGGGGATTTGATTTCGTGGATGAGCCTACCCACGAAATCCACGAAATTAAATCCCCAACGAAAATTAATGATTCTACAGTATAAATAACAGAAAATAGCACAATAATCAATAATATAAACGACAACATATACAAACAACAGTTCATTATTGCAGTGCAACCTCTTCAGAGTGACCCTCTCTTGGGTTACAACCTCCCTTCAACCACAGCATGATTTCTCCACTGTACGTTTCAACTATTAATTTAACCTCTCTAGAGCAATAACCTCTCAATATAAGATAACAACATAATTTTGCTGCTCCCAATCGGTGCTGCTTTGCAGAGGTTACACTGTATTTCTTTTTGTCTATTTAGGATGAATTATTTACATACATGCGGCACGAAACGAGACCATAATGTGAAGTGTGGAAATTTATATTTGTAATTATAAATGATGTTTGTTTGTTCGGTGATGTAGTGTTGCACGCCAAGTTGCATTTAAACAGTACAACACAGCACAAGTCTAATAAATCTAATAAAGTAAACAAAACACAAACAAACATCTGGCATAAAACATACCACCGTAAATAAAACAGTCTATCTAACTTATTGGAATATAGATCTTGTCGCCAGCTTTGGCTTCTAGAAACCATAGAGGAAGAAAAACCTTCCGCAAAGCAATAAAAACAGAGTCATCCTTATGTTTAACAATGACCGATGACATATTTGCAAATCGATTAATTAACTACCCGTCGAGCGAAACGTGTGTTTAGTTTTTGAATTATCGGAGTCACTCGAAAATTTCCGTCAGCTTGGCTCTGACAGCTTGTCGGACTTTGACGAGGTGTTCCGACTGGGCATCTTATTCTTCATCGATATCTTGATAGATTTAACTAGATGATCATTTCATGTTCGATTAACGGGTCAAGGACACATTTTTCTGTTAAAAGTTCTTTACCTACACCAAGACTGATGATGATACTAAATGAAATTAGCGCTTTGTTGATTTGCTGATCAGCCTTGCAATACGGACGATATCTGAAAGTCATTCTGAGTCAGCAGCTCTCAGTCAAGGACGGAGTGAACTCTTCATGTCATTTTTAAACAGCAGCAGCAGCAGCAGCAGCAACAACAAATACCAGCAGCAACAAATATCAGCAGCAACAAACAGCAGCAGCAACAGCAAGAGAATCATTACATCAGCAGTAATTTATTTCTGTAGCAGCTTTTGCAGTTTGAATAATAAACACCACAGGAGATACTTGTTTTGTTTGAGGATACTTCAATTATTTAAACTAAGCAGACAGAAACACAAGTTGTATATACAATGTATTCACTACTTTGGTATCAAATTCGAATTTAATCACATTGATCAAGTGAGGGTCATATTTCGCATTACTACAAAGGTCAACTCATGGATTATGTACACTGTGTCGCAACGAACAAATTACCATATCATTTTACACACCATATTGCGAGCGATCAAATTGTCTTTCTTCTTTTGTCATACGTGATTATCTCCCTTGCTTATTTTCATCTTGCATTCTTTAATAATGACTAAGTCCAGATTTTGGCGACTTACTGTCGATCGACAATACAGCAATGATAAAACGGAAGCCAATATTAAAACGTATACAGTATGTGCAGAATATCAACTAATTACTTAAAACGAAAAAGATTCAATTTATTTATCTGTTCATTTTAGGGCTGCCCCAGACACAGGGAGGGATAGTAGATACAGGAGAACAGGACACTTGTATCCTTACTGTTATTTCGAATTGTTTTTTATCGTGCCCGGTGTGGAGCACTGATACACGCCACGCCCCTTTTCTTGTGATTTTCCCTGAGAAATTCGGAAGGCGGAGCCGGTATTCGAACCGACGACCTTTCATTCTACAGCCCAGTGCGTTGCCACTAGACCACCAACCATCCCTGTAAAAGATTCAAGCAGCCAGTTGATGAACCTTTTCCTTCATTGATGATTTCTCGGTTTTATATAGATATTGTTTCATCCACAACATAAAAACATTAAGTTCTAAAATAAACAGTAAGCGAATCAAGCCTTCCAAACATAGACCAAAATAAGGTATCACAACTTTTATTACAACACCACGTAAGTCTGGATTACATTTGGGGAGTTTTAAATGTGAGAGCGAGAATCTGATTGGTTGATTCAAGCTTTAGTTTTGAATATTGACCAATGAGGAAGCAGTATATGACGAATGATCTCCAAATCTGAAGTTCATAACGCCAAACCAAAAGGAAAACCATCCTAAGGTCCAATATTCACAGACATGTACAAAGTGTATATTAATAATTTGTCTTCGAATCAATACTTTTATAACTAATCCATGAAGTAAGCAAATGTCCCCCGGACACCAGGGACGTATGGGGATCACACTTTCCCGTCCAACCCACTGACAGTTTCTGACTTACCCCAGAAGTATTCTAGACGGACTGAATCCATTAAATACACATTCAATAGTTAATGAACAATCATAACGGGTCACGAATCCGTAAATCAGTTGCAATTGGGAATTAAACTTACCATAACATTTCATAGTGGCGCTCTCCCTGTCAATTAAGTATTCATACTTCGTGAACTATTCATGAAATATGCAAAAATAGTTCAAGAAAAATTCATGCATTCATTAATTCCATTCCAAGGGACAGTAAGTGAGTTTTTCACCGGATCATTCCCCTGTTCTAAATATTCAAATTAAAAAACGATCATCTTCATAAACTTGTGAAATAAATTTCATGGCAGATAATTCATGGAAGAGAGGAGAGTTTCTGAGATACATATAAACTTGAGCCATTCGAAACAACTGTATACTGGAAGTTAAGTAATTGAGAAGTTTATTACACTTGAAAGCAGCATATACAATTAGTTTCGAATTTACCATGCCTAAGAGAACGATGTGTGTGGTTACGTAGTTCCTCAGTTTAAACCTTTTCTTCTCAGAACCGCAGATAATTACGACAGTGTCTTTGAGGCAACCGGAGTTTTTGTGCCATCCGTGGCACGTAAAGTTTTCAATTAATTTTATGCATCGAGATAATTAACTAACCTTTAATTGAATGGACAGAAGCGGCCAAAATATTCAATCACTAAGCGTTTAGATGACGTAGAAGATCTATTCTTCTTTTCTTCCAGCAGCTGTTTTGTCAATTTACAAGCGTCTACTAGACAATGATTCCTCTATTAATTTTCATTACTTTCTGTCTGGTCGAGAAGAATCAGTTTTATGAGTAGTCCTATTCCGACATTTATTTGTTGATAAGGTACTAAACCAGAAAAAATGTCGGGTCTGGTTACAATTATAATGGTGGAACTCAAGCTATAATTAAATCAATCAGACCCATACCAAACTCCCAGTGTTATAAATTTACTTTGTTGTCATATTCAAATAGTTCCGAGCGGTTGATACTAATTTCTGTCCTTCATGGTCATCGTTTACTAAAATATGTTCTTATTAAGTATAGTATTCTGATTGCTAATTACATTTTCGTTTACTAAGTATAATCTCATTTATTAAGTATAATCTCATTTATTAAGTATAATCTCATTTATTAAGTATATTCTCATTTATTAAGTATATTCTCATTTATTAAGTATAATCTCATTTATTAAGTATATTCTCATTTATTAAGTATATTCTCATTTATTAAGTACATTCTCATTTATTAAGTATAATCTCATTTACCAAGTATAATCTCATTTATTAAGTACAATCTCATTTATTAAGTATAATCTCATTTATTAAGTACATTCTCATTTATTAAGTATAATCTCATTTATTAAGTACATTCTCATTTATTAAGTATAATCTCATTTACCAAGTATAATCTCATTTATTAAGTATAATCTCATTTATTAAGTATAATCTCATTTATTAAGTACAATCTCATTTATTAAGTATAATCTCATTTATTAAGTACATTCTCATTTATTAAGTATAATCTCATTTATTAAGTAAATTCTCATTTATTAAGTATAATCTCATTTATTAAGTATATTCTCATTTATTAAGTATAATCTCATTTATTAAGTATAATCTCATTTATTAAGTACATTCTCATTTATTAAGTATATTCTCATTTGCTAAGTATATTTTCATTAAATGTTACTTGTCTATATATTTATTAAGTATATTTTAACATATTTCCCTTTGCCAGTACATTTTTCATTACTAAGTACAATGTATAAATCCCATTTACTAAGAATGTATTCAATTACTAAATAAGGTCTCAATTTCTTAGAATATCTTTAATCATTATTCATAATTCATAAAGTGTACTTAATTACTCAATATGGTTTCTGAAATCATTAATCAAGATTAGCAATAAAATATGATTAAATATCCTCGACATGTACATAATAACTTAAGATTTTAGATTTTTTTCTTGGAATTTGTCAGGTAACCAATTTAAATAGTTATGTATAGTACATTCAAACATACACTATTTTTAAACCAACGTTTTAAAGCGCAAATTAATTGCTGAGTTGGGATATTATTATTTTTATTGGTGTACATGTAATGTTTCTGCAAATGCATCGAGAAACTGCTTCCCGTTGATTCTGTCGACACAAAGCCATACATTTAGACCATATACCTGTTCTTTTGGTGCATTGCAACATGAACGGGAACCAGTCTGATATCATTAGAGTAAAGTTTTATTGATTGTAATTTCAATTTTAAAAGGAAACTTTACATCACGTGATTTTAATGTACTTAAGTGTGGTCGATTTGAAACGGACACGAGTACGCTTCAGTAATGTGAGTATTGTTCGAAAAATGACACACCCAAAATATGCGTCTTCTTATTAACAAAAGTAATTCCCTGTTTCACTTGAAATGCTATTATAAATTTAAACTTATTTATTTTTTTGTGATTAACGCTGTTTACAACACGTTTGTCAGTTATATACGACGGACGATTCACCTTACAAGTTTTCCAGGATGGTATTCTAACCAGTACTATATCTTACCCTTCCACTAGGAACTAGCAACTTCTTCATTAGCGGTGGAAAATCGACCTTATTGTCAAATTTTCTTGGTAGGGTAAGACTTGCCGCGACCGGTAATCGAACCCGGATCTCTTGGTTACAAATCCAGCAACCACGACCGCAGCCACTATTAGTTTACGACGGAACCAACTGCTTTGCGCGGTGCTAACATTTTGGCGCCTAGAACTGTTGTAAATTTTCCAGGAATCATAAATACAACCATTACGTGAAGATCACCAGGCTCTGAGATTATATATTGAGATCGGTCTTCATTCTCAAATCTCAGTTTTTGTTCAAGAAATGTTGCGAATCTCTTATGGCATCGTAAATACAATAACAGTCAAACCTGTGAACAAAGGTCACCCTCAGGGGTCAATTTGTTCTTAAAAAGAATGCTTTTTATTCACGGGGCAGACTTTATTCTAGCACAGCTTTGACTGCATTTGCAATGACTGTCTGTGTATGAAGATCACCAAGGTCTGAGGTTAAATAACTCGAGATCGGCCCCCATTCTCGAATCCCATTTTGTTCTTAACCAGTGTCATTCTTATAATGCATGTTTGCCATATAAGTAGGTAGATATTGTGATTAATTGACCTGTATACAAAATACTAAATAGTTATAATTATCATCTCAACATAATCTGTTAGAGAAATGTGGATAACACAAAATTGAGATTGGAGCTTTGAGATCAGACTAAGCCTTCATAAACATAAATTTCCAACATATTATATTCTGTATATCTGCCGTTTATATCTAACAGCTGGTATAAAACTAACTTAAGCAATCGATAGACAACAAACAAGGTGACAAAATATTTTACTTATGAAAACTACGACGGTCTTAGCTAAAACGTGCCTTTGAACGATGAATGATACTATAACATAGATAATATTTATTTATCTATCTGTACTAACGACCCATTCGACAAACCATGGTTGTTTCAAAGCAGCCCCGGAGAGATGGGAGTTTGAGATACAGGAGAACAGGACATTTTTACATCCCTACGCTTAATTCGAGTTTTTCCTGGTTCTTGATCATGCCTGGTGTAATACAATACACGTCTCATCTCTTTTCTGCGAATTTTTAATACAGTACATGGCTCGGTAGTAGAGGTTGTGACCCTGAAAAGGCATCCCTGAAATTTCGAAAGATGGAGCCGAGATTCGAATCCACAACATTTCATTTAGTAGTCCAGCGCGTTAACACTTGACCACCGACCATCCCATATACTAGTAATTGTAGTTAATGTAAACTTACAAATCGAATCATGTCCCTGAACAGTCTATAGCTAGACTCCAACGAGAGAGTAATTTTATAGTATAGTTTATAAGATGCTGGGAAAACAAAATATTGTCTTTCTCATAATTATCATTATAATTATCATCAAGATTGAATTAATTATCAGCCTAACAATAATCATCCTTGTTATTGCAGCAGATGTTATGTTTCTAAGTATGTATATATGAGTGGGTGGGGTAAGGCTCAACTAAATAAATTCAAGCTAACAGTTGTCCAGATCAATACTCATAATAGCCTTTGTGTCTCTCATAACGTCATGTAGTGTCATCAAAAAGACATTGACAACAATAATATCGGTGGTCGCTGCGTTGTACAAATCCTAAAACAAAAGCAAAATCAAGGATTTCCGTTAGAAAAAAATACGCCGATATATGCTTTAGTATTTTCATACTAGATTAAAGCACTAATGAACTACGTAATTAAAAACCATAATTATGTCGAAAGCCCTTAAATTTAATTGCGGTCTTGTTATCAGTAATTTTGCAAATTTATTTGAATTGCTTCTGGATATGATTTCAATAGCATTTCAATGATTAATTTCCTCATTAAATTATACAAATCCGTCCGGATCGATATGAGTCGTCGAAGATAACAATGGCCACTTATCGATCGGTTTCGATTAGAAATGGGGTGGCATGTATATCATAGAAACAAGTGTTTCCATACAATAGAGTCGCCACACAATCTCTAATCTCAATAGAGTCGGTTACCCGAACGCGCAATTTCCATTACAAACGTGTCACAGATGTGAAAGTTGAATTTTCTTGATCTTACCAACACTTAAAGACGATCAATTAAAAAGTACAGCACAACCAGTGGACACTTGATAGTGACATTAACTGCTCTTCACCATATAGCGCTAATAGTGACCACTTTTTGTATCAGTTTAGTATAACAGTTTTTTAAAAGTATCTTGTTTATATATTTTAACCAGGATTTCCCCTAATTCCCTAGCACATATAATGCTGTTTCGGTCCACTTGAAAACATTAATTTTGTCGCAACAAAGGAAAATGTTATACAATGTAAATTGCACACATATTGCAAACTAATAACTAGGACCGCATATATATCGACTATCGTCGTTATATAACCATCTTTCCTTTTTTCCACAAAATACGTAACGCTTATGACGTAAAGATACCAAATTACCCATTTTACGTGAGGTTAATCGTTTTAATAAAGTTCATGTATAGATATTGAATTTAAATGAAAGGATGGTGTTTGTATACAATTACAATGAAATTTCAACTCATTTGTAACTTATGAAGTCGATACAGTTATGTATGTTTTCAATGTCAGGTTCTCATAAGGGAGCATGCTTATAACACCGTTGGCTTCTACGCAATACCGTCAACAAATGTGTACCGATTGCGAGTGGTCTTCATTTAAAATGTAAGGTCTGGGCCACAAGGTCATTCTTAGACAACAAGAAGTAATGCTTGTTGGATGGTATTGCTCGCTAGATGGTGTTCAGCCGGCAATATCACCCATGTTTGCTTTGTGGTGTTCTACCAGCAATAACAAACATGCTTGTTAGATGGTGTTCTACCAGCAATAACAAACATGCTTGTTAGATGGTGTTCTACCAGCAATAACAAACATGCTTGTTAGATGGTGTTCTACCAGCAATAACAACCATGCTTGTTAGATGGTGTTCTACCAGCAATAACAACCATGCTTGTTAGATGGTGTTCTACCAGCAATAACAACCATGCTTGTTAGATGGTGTTCTACCAGCAATAACAAACATGCTTGTTAGATGGTGTTCTACCAGCAATAACAAACATGCTTGTTAGATGGTGTTCTACCAGCAATAACAAACATGCTTGTTAGATGGTGTTCTACCAGCAATAACAAACATGATTGTTAGATGGTGTTCTACCAGCAATAACAAACATGCTTGTTAGATGGTGTTCTACCAGCAATAACAAACATGCTTGTTAGATGGTGTTCTACCAGCAATAACAACCATGCTTGTTAGATGGTGTTCTACCAGCAATAACAACCATGCTTGTTAGATGGTGTTCTACCAGCAATAACAACCATGCTTGTTAGATGGTGTTCTACCAGCAATAACAAACATGCTTGTTAGATGGTGTTCTACCAGCAATAACAAACATGCTTGTTAGATGGTGTTCTACCAGCAATAACAACCATGCTTGTTAGGTGGTGTTCTACCAGCAATAACAAACATGCTTGTTAGATGGTTATCTACGACCAATAACACCCATGCTTACTAGATTGTGTTCTACCAGAATAAAAAAACTTAGTGACAATTTCAGAAGCATTGCAATGAGACCTGTCTAGATGAAATGAATATGAAAATAACGTAATCTCTATGACAACTGACAGATTAAACTTCAAACCATTATAATCTTAACATATTTCTGACAAACTTAGTACTACATCGAGTCACTCTCATACAACCGGTACTCAAACTTTTATAGGGATCACTTACGTAGTGATAGCTTCATAATGGACATGCTTTTAAATATCAAATCTCCCCAGTTTTGAACCTTAAAAACCTTGAATATTAGACAGACTTGTGAGTATGTCTGATTGAACATATATATCCGATGTATTCAATATATTAATTCAGGAATGGACAACCACATTCAACTTATTATATTCGTTCCACAGCTTACTCCGACCACCGTTAAATCAGCATCTTGATGTGAGTTTCACACGTGACAATTTTTCAAGTCCCATTTTCTTCGGAATTCACAAAAAAAATTCTGAAACCTGGAATTCTTAGAAAACCGGAATTTTGGCTTATTCTAAAAGGGGTTCCGTTTTTCAGGGATTTAATGAATAAAGATAAAAAACATGCAAAATAAAAAATCAGCATGTACATTTTTGTATTTGCTTTATAATCTGAAAATTAGTTTGGTTTCTGTTTTCGCCGAATCAAGTTTACGTGCAAACGGGTTTACAGGCGAAACAATTAAAGATTAAATGATTGGAATTAATTGTTTTTGCATTGTGTGGTATTTTCGTTTTAACGCATTGCGCTGTTGTATGGTATACTCGTTTCCCGTCCAATGGATAGCGTCATGTGCGAATAAAAAGTTTGTATACTTTAACAAGTATATTTGCGTTTGGCTTAATGACCACGATTGGATTCTGTCAATATCAATAATGAATTACATCTGTATAAGTAGAAAAAATGTGGACGTCATAAATGTTTTACAAGGGGAAAATTTTATCGGTTCTCAGAGAGTAAATCGGACAGAAATCTAAAATAAAATATTACCAAAAAAATGTAGAAATGCCAACAATTCCGACACGCCAAATAAAACTAAATGCAGCTTGATAGGTCCTGTCGTTGAGCAAACAGACTTAGATGTTAATAAAACGTAACATGAACATTAATGTCGGTCTTCGAAAGAAAATGCATTTTTTACCATGTGGTCATGAAGTCCAGAGACCACATTGTGACCTGTTAAATGGTTTGTATAATTAGACGTAAGGAATTCGAGCTCCTGGGAATATCTTGAGAAAATGTTTCACGTAAAGTAAGCTAAGACTGAGAGTGTATTTGACATGAGATATAGGCATTAATAGATTATAAAATGTATTCTGGAACATGTAACTTGGGTCTGTCAGCAAAGGTGTTTCGCCACTTGGAGTTTTGTAAGAATATGACAAGTGAGTAAGACAAATAACCTGTTTAGTGTAATACTGTGTAATATCATAAGGGGTTATTGCTTGCTGTAGCAAATGTTTCTGTTAATCGTGATGACAGTTTAACCCCCCTAGTACACACTAACATTAGGATTAGCGAGCTGTTGAAATGTATTAAAACGTTTTGAGTTAAATGTTAAGTTTCTAATAAGACATTAAGTGGCTGCCACTCAGAGCTGTGCACGTTTTTTTACCCTTGTAACACATTCACAAGCACGTAGATTCCAATTTCACTGTAGAAGAAAGTTGAATTAAGTCTACATTGCTTGGAAGTAATCAAAGAGTACAAATGAACACTATTTTTCAGATTTCGGTAACAATTCAACTACCAATGACATGACATGAACTTATACGTACTGGACGCCAGACTAAGTCGAACTTCACATGCAGTTGCTAACCACTGAACATGATTGACTCGTTCGCCGTGCAATTTATAATTTATACACGGAAGCACAGAACAAGAAAAAAGAGCAACTAACATGCTACAGTATTTTGTATAAATCAATTTGAATATACTGTGAAACCTCTACAGAGTGGCTCTCTTTTGAGCTGTACTATTTCATTATTGATTTAACATCTCTAGAACAACAACCTCTCAACAACAACATACTTTTGCTTCTTCCAAAGGGTCTTGCTTTGGAGAGGATGCACTGTACCCTTCACCAGCCCTGAAGATGTGCTTAAACTCAAATCAACAAGTAGCGCCCTTGTTATAGCGTTTGTTTCATAAGATCTGTATAAAATTCAATTTGACAAATTTCAATTTTAGCTTTTCAATTTTCTGTCAAATGTTTTGAAATCTTCGGAAGGAAGATCAAGGAAGTGCACGCGTGATACATAAACATACGGGGTCGATCACCGAATACATTCATTGATTAAAGTACATTTTGAATTTGGAAAGTACACACGCACTATTTCCCAACAATGGAATCTTAGATAAACATTGCCTGAATTTTTTGTGGTAACCTATTTAAGAGTGCTTGCGTAAAAGCGAGATAAGACAATGATCAATGTCGGAACAATCAAGGCAGAACATCATTGATTAATTACATACATTGCCGCCACAAGAATTATCACCGTAAACAACAAACATCCCTATTAGTAACACTGTAAAAACAACAAAGAATACACCAATATATTATCCATGGTTACAGATTTCATTTTTTAACATAAGAATAATGTTCATCGTGTTTGCCGACTTAATAAAAAGGAAGTTTGAATTCTGGTCGAAAATGCCATAATCAATCCCAGCTCAAACACCTAAGGGATTAGAAAGCACAAATGGGGACAAAATTCAAGAACAAGATGAATGGAAGTAGAACACGCTTATAAAGAGGGCCAGGTAACAAATAAAACCCAAAACTATCAAATACAGAAGTTAATCGCGAGGGCCCGTACCGTTCCGACCTTTCATAAACATTATGGCTCCCCGGGGCATCAATGATCTCGCGCTCGGAGTTTTCACGACGTCTTCTTCTCTTATCTGATCCAGCAATAAATAGATTTGCTCCTGTCTGAGGGGTCAAATTATATTCATGTTTCCTTTGAACGTGTCCGCAGGTAAGCGGCTGGAGTCCAAGCGTTTATTAACCCGTCATCAAATATTTACATACCACGCATCACCATAGCGGAGCATTTTAGCGCATTAACTGAAAAACGGTTGGGTTAAAATATCGCTAGTCTCGACGGGCGAATAAATTTGTCTCTCCCAGCTGGAGACTGACAGACGGCGACTGAATTCAACATAACTAGCCGTGTAATGACATGATAATTCTAGAATGATGAGAAAACGACTAGGAGAAAATGTTCTTGGAAGCAGGGGGCGCTGGTCAATTAAATTGCATGTCTTTGTAAGCTAATTTATCAAAAGACTCTTTGAGTCGGTGTTCAGAATGTAATAAAATTCTTCAAACGCTGGGTTCCATTTCAATTATTATGTTAGTTAAGTCAACAGTTTCGGTGCATTCAAAACCTGTTTCTTTAGCATTGTTGCACGCTGTTGGCTCTTTTTAATTTACTGTTCTGTGTACATTCTCTAAAATGTGAAGTGTAGCTAATTTACTGAATGGCATGTGTGCACCTATTAGTATTTTGATAAACCCGAGCGGTTCAAGGACCGGCAACAGAACGAAGAAAAATAATACTGAAAAACGTCCATGCTTATTTTTTTATTCTGTGCAATATATATCGCGTTTGATTATGGCATACATACTATATTTCACCAAACAGTATGTTGCTAAGTAAAGATGCCATAAGAAAATATGCAAAGTTTCAAGCATTGACCCTCCATGACGTACAATTTGTATTCAGTTCACTCCTATTTAGCAACAATTGGCTGGTGGACATTGTAAAATCAATGCCTTCATTTTCGAAAATATCATTATTTTATGTCATTGTTAATAATGTGAAATCCACAGTACGGTATAGCGAAAAGCGAATAATGTGTACAAATTAAAATCGGAAAATTATTATTAACCTCTCCAGAGCGGCCCTCTCTTGAGCAACAACCTCCCTTCAACAACAGCGTGTTTTTTTCCACTGCATGATTTACCTACTAATTTAACCTCTCTAGAGCAGCAACAACATACTTTTGCTACTTCCAAAGGATGGTGCTTTGGACAGGCTGCATTGTAATCATCTATCTCCCATATCAAACAAGTCTTTTTATTTTAATGTAATGATTAGTAGGCTATCTGGATATAACGAACTAATATTTCGGTTCCATATGAAATCACTACCACCGTATTCTGTTGTATATTTGAATAGAAATACGAATGAGAAAAAAAACGGTAGCTGAAAATCATTTGAGACTACAAAAGAATTAAATGATAAGCTTGTATATTTTACTCAAAGAGCCTCGTATCAGAATGCATTTCAATTGATGTTACGCAGGCTGCTCGAAGACAGTTAACGTTTTTACAATGACAAGAGAATCATATATGTTTTATTTGAAATCGCGAGGAGCTTATCAGCATCTGATAAAATAGAAGGCCGTTTATCAGTCACCTCACACGTATTTATGGCTGCAGGCAACATAAAGCGGTAACACCTATGAATAGCAGTTATTTAATACGCGGTCTTATCTTTACATACAAAATTATGGAAGCTTAAAACATGATTTCATCCCATAAAGAACGGTCTTAACTTCACAATTCAGTTTACTGTGAAGACAAGGAGTCTAACCAGGGTTAATTTATGGTTTCACGGACTTTTTATAACAGGTGGGAAAAACAAATCGACTTGTAATAAGTCCAGTTTTATTACGGATACTATGTGTCGTTTACTCAAGTTTATAGCTGGGTTTTATTTTGCTGAACATAAAATATCGGAGATGATACTCTAATTAGGTTGCAGTTAGTGGCTGCTTGTTTCAGTCTGATTTTAATGGTGACCTTTGGATAGCAAACCTTTAGACATGGTACCCAATTGCGCTTTTTCCAAAATTGTTCTTTGTATTTTGTTTGTAAATGACCAAAGGCTATTAATGCTAATTTGGTGAATTAAGTACAAAACAACCTCTCCTGACCAGCCCTCTCTTGAGCAACAAACTCCCTTTAACAACAACATGATTTTCCCACTGCTTGTATTAACTAATAAATTAACCTCTTAGGCAACAACCTCCCTTTAACAACAACGTGATTTTCCCACAGCTTGTATTAACTTAACTAATAATTTAACCTCTGCAGAGCATCAACCTCTGTGCAACAGTATAATTGTGTTACTCCAAAAGGGTTTTGCTTTGGAGAGGTTGCACTATATGTATATATGCAAGTTGTCTCTCTTGTTTAGTTTAGATGTATGGTAATACTACTGATGGCTGTTGCTATTCTCACATGGATAAAATTACACAAATTGCTGTTCACAACGAGCCTAAATCAGGGTTTGTTGACATTGGTACTTGTGGTTTAACATCGCACCAACATATAACGCCCTCTTGGCGACTTTTCAAACTTTAAAAGAGTTTGATCTACATATCTGTTTCTATTATGTTCTTGCGTAATACACCTTCATCACATAATCTGCATACAATATCTTGACAAATTTACACAATTTTGAAACGACGGCCAATGTATAATGTTGTCGGCAATAGATTATATTGTTTTCTGGACATGCGTACATATAGTTATATAAATTTCATAAAGAAGAGACTTTTTTACAAATTTTACAATCTTCATTGTAACTCTGAGTTATATACAATGATGTTGTAAAAGAATGTTCCAAAAGGTCTGCAGTTGGCCATCCTCAGCAGCGTACATCAATAGGTATATTTAGGATGGCCATTGCGTAATCGAAGATTAATATTATTTGCTTTCTGCGCATGTATGAATTTAGTTTGGGATACAGAAAGAGTTACAGACTTCACTGTTTTATAGCTTTTAGAACAAACTGTATGATGTTTCTACAACCCGGCAACAGGTCGTCTCTCCGTGGCGTACTAAGTTCACACCTATTTAGCAACAGTTGGCTGGTGCTACTTAAATGAAAAACTTGGGGCTATCGTCTTTTTAACTTTGTATTAAATATTTGAGAACAATAAAGATGAAAATAATGAATTAACAATAAAGATATATTGGGGACAAAAAAGTATTTTGTTGGCATTATTCCAGGGAACACCTGATTAAAGATAAGTCTTTTTGTATGATAGTGCAGCCAGATTAATGGGTATCAAAAGGTTAATCATGTCCACGTCTACCACGACGTCATCAGAATCAGCTAGGTCATGATTACTATTAAAATCATCTAAGACATTGCGTACATTTAGTATAACCCAAAGAATCCATCTTTTAAACTCTAGCGGATTAGCCCGGATATCAGGGGGATTTTACGAATCATTGGAACTGGTCATAAATCATACAAGCCACCTGCCGACAATACAACGGACTTGTACCGTTAGTGTATCGTATATTTTAATTACACATTTAAAGACAAACTCGTGCATTTTCGTGCATGTTGCTCACAGTTTGATCTGTAGCGCTTCAAACACTTTGCTGATAATAAAAATCAAGATACTGTCCCGCTCACTGATATTATCGCACCAGGTTAGTGGTCAGTACTGACAGATTCCTTCAAAATTCATACATTGAACAGATACTTCAAACGCCTGGACATTATAACCCTGGATTTTATTAAAGAGAAATGTAAAAATATAAAAGCTAACGAGGAACGCGTGTGTACATGAACTGGATTCGTCTGATCACTCACCGTGGACAATGGTGATGATAGTTTAGGATATTCGTTGCTGATGTATATATCTGTAAGTGGCATCAGTTAGCCCTGTCCTGCATCTAGGTCCGGCTTGCTTTCATATGAATCGCTAATCTCAGCTTAACGTATGTAGGCGATGAAAAACAAATAGAAACATAGTATTTTGGTCAATTAAAAAACTGAAGTATTTGTAATTGCTGTCACTTGCGTATTAATTTCGTATTGACGTACTAGTACTTGTATAATTCTGGTGGCAAACATGTACATTGAATTAGTGTTAGATTCACAAGTACTGACACTACAAAAAATCTCCATTCCGGAAGTTATAAACTCTATCAATACTGCTTACAAACAGTTATTGTTTCCTATTTAATAATTGATACATTATCATTATTTAAACATCGTGTTTTATTGTAATAATCCATCGCGTTTTTTATTTCTGTACTGGGTTTTATCGTCGTACCAATAGTCCGGGTCATTTGGTGACTAATGGTGGAGGAAAACGTAAGAGTAGACTTTGGTAGAACCGCCGACCGTCCGTAAATCAGCGGGATAGCTTCCACAGCTGGTCCCTGGTAGTATTCGAACTCACAGCCGTGAAGGGCTACTGATTACTATTCAGACACCAAAATACTCGTCCACGGAGGCCCTTCGCCATGTTCACTTTTTTCTGAGTCTTGTAATCCCCCCCCCTCTCTCTCTCTCTCTGGGGCTGCTCTGAAATGACTTTAGCTGTCGAATGGGCCGTTTAACAACAGATGAATATAATTTTCGTCAATCATAGGTAGACTGCTTATGTAATGTTTTCGATCATAGCAACACTGCTAACCTTAAAAAGGGGTCATTTTTACATAACAGAGACATTGTTCAAAGCTTTGAACTGCAACAAGATGCGACACCTTTCTAGCACCAAAAAGAACATGATTCACCCGCAATGTATCAAATATTTACACTGAGACGCATTCATATATAACACAACGATGCATTATTTATATGTGATTAAGTGCACCCAATATAAGGGGGCTACACAAAATGCACAGTTGTGACGTTTTGCAAAATGTTATTTGGCGCCAGAAGGCGACCGATTTGCCTTCCAAGTTTTTTCCTTTGTAATCATTTAAATACCCCTGACCCCGATCATATTTTACGGGTCATATTTCACCCACAAAATATAAACTGTACCATATAACATCAATTAACATTTACTTGTATAGAATTTGCTATACCCGTGTAGAGATATTAAAATACAGAAATCTACTTTTACTGTCCCGTGTATGGCGGTTTGTACCCGTATTTTAAAAGATGTGAAATTTATTTACTTTTATAGAATTATAAATCATATTTGATGGCATTTCACCCGAAACTTTCGACTATTAGTGTCGCACAATGAAGAAATATTGCTGTTTTGCCCTCTAAATATTGTCCGAATGTGGTTACAAAATATTTTATTCGAAACGGATATATTTTAATTTCAGGAGCTGGCAAACTTTTCACTATTTAAAAGGATGCCACTGAAGAGAAGAAAAATGAGTTTAAATGGACATATCGTTTTAAATTAAATGTGTTTTTAATCGAGAAAGACCGTATCAAGAAAAAAAATCTGTAAAGTCATTTTACAAACGGCGATATCGTCATTTGTGTCACCGTGGTTGAATGAAATAAGAATTGATGAGTGAACTTTTGAGACAACTGCAGAGAGTCCTTGGGTATATTTAATGAAATATCGACAATGTAACTAAACACATTGATTTGGATACAAAAACTTGCATTAGTCGATCAGTTTCAGGGTGGCCAAACACTAATGTTTATAAGATTATGATATTTAATACAGAATGCCCTTCGAAATATGAATACATAGCGGGTACAGCTGCAATTGTGTATAATCAGGCGTTAATAAGTGACATTATGCAATATACAACATGAAGGCCGCCGTCAACCACCTACATGCACGTTTTTAAACTCCATTCAAATCAATCATAGAATAAATTATTATCATTGTGGCAGAACCAAAATGGGAAGTGCTATCTTTGAATTTAGAAAGTATCAGGGCACAGGCAACCATGAAAGAAGCACATGCGACAGGACTAGCAGTATTTGTCTCTAGCTATCTTTTAATCTTTTAAATAGTTCGCAGAACGAGAGCATGTGGGTGCTAATGCAAATAAAGTGTCAACGCCTATTCAGTAACATGAACATATTTTTAACTACAAGAGTGCTAAAATATGTTGTAAGCACCAACATCACAAAATTGTTGCTGAGCGAAAAGTCATAAACAGTGCTTTTGTTGAAAGACAATTGCGCAAACTTCGTAGTTTGAGGTTTCAAAGAACTGATTTGAGACAACCCTCAGAAAGATCAGATGTCATATGTCATTTTAAAGGCCGAGATTAGAAATCTTGAATCCGATATACAATATATCTTAAGACAAGTCTTAACACCAAATTCTGCAATTTCATGATACAAGTAAGCAAAAAAGCCCGCTAGCTCATCGAAAACCCTTTATGAATTTGACCATTCCATATAAACCACTGTGTCCACAAATCAACCAACATGGCTCAACAGTTAACATGCTTATACTAGTTTTACAATGATCCAATCGTTTTCTTTCGTTTTATTTTTTTATTTCCCTCAACAACAGGTTCAAATCAGAAAATGGTTATTACGTCGTGTTGCGGAATAAATTTACGGGCGTTGATACTGATTCTTAATGAACTAGAAAACCTATTCTAGCTAAAGTCAATCATGTGTGTACGACATTTTCTGCATTGTAGATAATCGATATACTCTTACATACCAGAAAACCTATTTTAGAACAAAAACAAAACAACTATGGATTTATTGGTAGTCATTGAATTTACTTTTATATACACATGCCATCATAATGTATATAGAATTAAAGGAACTTTCAGATTTTTAAAAATAAATCACAAATCTAAAGTAAAGTCTCTTTCTAAATCACCATAGTTAACAAATACCTTACCCATGTCTTTAGTAACCTCATTTATTATATCAATCAGCTGAAGCACTATTGCAACCACTCGACAGACATTGTCTAATTGAAACGCCGGTGTGGTCTCAGTGTGTTTACGTCGCCTCAAAGGTTACTTAATTTATCTTTGTCTTTCTTCGGTCTCGTGTGTTTACATTGCCTCAAAAGTTAGTAAATTTATCTTTGTTTTTCTTCAACACTCGACATTTCATTTAGCTGATTGTCATCACCCCTGGTATGACAACAGCATACAAACTTGGGAAGACAACCCCACTCCTGGTACAAGATATGTTGACATGGATGAATATTGAAGATAACGGCGAAACAATTGTAACAAAGGCTGCCAGCGATCGTGTAGACATTGTTTTGTCTGAACACCAATCAATTCGTCGGGAAACGCATCATTCTGATCCATCGCTGTAAGATTAGTTTTTGTCTTATCTATTCCTGTTTTTGCTCGTTCGTTTTAGATAATTGTTTGTTACGATTGCTGCTTTCTTAATTGAAGAAAGCCCATTATTAAACTTATCTTGATTATTGTTAGTGTTATCAACTTGCTAATAAAAATGAAAACTATACTTTGTGCTTGATTCATTTCATTTTCATTCTAGTTGTCTGATTAATTGGACTCTGACTTGTGTTAACATTAATTTCGTTTTGTTTCAACAACTCGATTGTGTTTTGGATTTATACAGTTTTATTTCTCTCCCCCTCGACTTCCAGATTGTTTTTTGGAATTAATTGTTTTGTTTTATTATTGAAGTGAGATATATGTCGACAGTCGACGAAGCATGACACATTCGTGTTGCTGGGTTTTCTAACTATTTTGTTATTCTTCTGAAATCGATTTAGTCATATTTGACTTACAGCCAAAGAAAAAATACGTTTTGAAGACTGAGTGTGCATACCCATAAAATGATATTTATGGAAAAACATTTTTTGAAATAAGAGTCTATGCTTTTAAGACAAAATATAGGCAGTGGCTAAACATTAATAAGTAATGGATGTTAAATACCCACCTTTAAACGCTGCCATTAGTAAACTGAAATTATGTTGTACTGTGATTTTCACTCAATTTTTGAACATGTTCGGAGTATTTTTGCCGAGTCTTAACGCTGTGTTATGTATTATTTAGGTACATGTATGTGTTGAGAAGTAGTTCATTTTGTATTTTATAAAATTAAATTGAAAATTCACTCTATTCGTTTAATACCATACTGCGATGGTTTCCTCAAAGTTGGTGAGGGAATGAGCCTAAAGAAAAAAAATGAAATCGAATGAGCAGTGAATAGTACTAGTGATTATTTTTGTGTTTTTACGCATGCCGGTGAAAGCCGCAAGGTTACATAGGTTATATGGCAATATCCAAAACCTTTCTTATTAAAAGGGCTTCTCAAAATAATCGTCCAAAAGGTGCGTTTTGAAACAACTAAAGTATTTTTTATAAAATGATGGCAATTTTTGACAAAATACTAATAGCTATCTAAGACACAATTAATACCAACAATCTTTTGTAAATTTTCAGCTTCATACAGTCTTATAGAATCACTGTGTGATACATTAATCTTTGAGAGGTGGTTATATAAGAGAAATATTATTGTTGTGTTATAAATTCATCTGTACATTAATCATACATTATGTGAAAAAGTGTAACTTTTGCTTGTCTCCGACGCTGGGTAATTGGTTTGAATCTGAATATGTGCATGAAAAACATTTGAAGATATATTTTATAAAACAACAACAATAACAAATAGGGCATCAATTCAAATCGCTAAAATTCATTTGATTTACTAACCAGGCACGGTAAATCTGATATCGCTAATCTAAAATATGAAAGAACTCTAATATGTTGTATTCCTGATACAAAACACATGTTTACAATGTATTTCAAAATATATTTGATAGAAAAACAAACGAGTCTATAGGTACGTACTATAGTAAAAAACTGTATATTCTGTTATGAAACTAATGGTGCTGAGACATTATCAAGTGGCTTATCAGCAACCTGTCAGTAAGTATAGTTTTAGACACACTCATATAATAATACGATACTATTATGCAACCAGGTTTGTCAGAATGTTTATCTCAAATATCAATATGTCAAAACTACAGTATTCTGGAAAATTTCAATTTTGAAGGGCAGAAAACACTGTCATATTTCTAAGAATGACTGTTTTTTATCATTATATCAGTGAATTGGCGTAGGATTCTGTCAGATTAATACATATTTTATTCTACTCCGGTCCAACTTTTTTCTCAGCGTATATAAAGGTTCATTGTTAGAAAAAACAACATTTTGCCTACGCATATTACTCATTTTAGATTTTGTTACTTTTCGTTGAACTGAATTATTCAAATGTTTGTATATTCTGCGCACCCTGTTTATTTCTTAATATTCCAATACTTACTAGACGTAATTGAGTATATGCACCATTCTTACAATTGAAACTTTAGCTTTGATAAAAGTGTGATTTTCATATTCAGGAAAAAAAATCCGCGGTAGAATTCCAACAGTCTCGTGTTTGTTTTATATACATATAATAATACAATTGTTTTCATAAAAATTAATCGTCAACTAATTATTGATACAAGTAACATTTAAACGGTAAAATAATTCGTATTTGTTTGAGCGCGAAAGTTTAGCACAATCTTTGACAACCCAAATTTAATAATTTAATTTTATCGATTCCATTAAAAGCTCTAAAACAATATTCAAAATGGCACACATTTATAAAAATAATTGATGTTTTCAACCAGACGTAGTACTAGAAAGGAGACTTAAAGTTACGTTTTATCATTTTAAAAGCTTTTCGTGAGTCTTTTTTGTTATCATGCTTTTATTTCATAACAATGATTCTTTATAATCACACAGTGTTCTTTCAGTTTGATATTTGTAATTCGAGGCATTGAATTAATTAGATCTCTGGTCCGGAACAAAAGGTAAATGGAAACAATCGACAAGTTTCAAAATAAATGATTGTGTATAAAATGTTCCATTAATACATTCTAGCATTACTAACGGTCTAAGTGTCTTGTGTTGCAAAAGCCTCGTTCCCGCATACGCTCAGCAACGGTAATACAAGCGCCTGGGTCACTTTGAGCAACATCAGCGTCACCTACATCAGCCCAGACGTCAATAAAACATCTTTGGACAGGAGGTGTAACGATCACTAATGCATAATTGATGTTCATACCCGCATTGAAATCGACTCAAATGTGCTTTTTATTTAATAAAAAATACAGTCACGGGATACGTACCGGTACGGGCTGGTTTATATCCTGTACCATGACTCCAAGCTACATATTCACGGACTTAAAACTGTCAAAAAAAGAAACTGTTTGTTACTAATGTGAAATAATAATTACATTTGATATTCGTTTGCACATCAAACATTGCTAAGTGACTTTAATCACACAAGATCTGTATATATTTACTTAAAATTTCGGCGACTCATTTTTACCTCATATTCATTTTTTTCTGTTTTTTTTTTCTTTAAAAAAATCTGCATTTTAATTGTTCGCATTTGAATATATTTTTTATAAGTTTCTCACGAATAATGTTGATTTTCAGCTTTTGAAGAGAATCTGTATTACGTTCAGATACAGACGAATGATTTCGTTTAGAAAAATGGGCACAAAGCTAAAAGCATTGATCCTATCTCGGGACCTCATTTTTAACATGGGCTCCGTGTCATACCGTTGACAGGTTGTGGTTGATAACTTTAATTCATATTATTTAAAAATATATTTATTCCCATTTGAACATTTCCGAACAAATTACCAATAAATGATGTCAAAATAGACACACATTTATGATTTACGCACCCAGTAAAAAATGCGCCAACCGAATTAAAAGAAAATTTGCTTTTGAAACCTTTAAACATTCGACTCACTTTATCTAAATATATATGATGATGAAGCAATTGAATTAAAGATAATGGCTTTAGAATAACCTCATAATAAGTAAGTATGGGTACAATTAAACTCGTGTCAAAGTTGACTTTGTATCCCTGATTGTTTATGTACATGAAAACGTAAACACAGAAACTATACATGAACTAGAACAAATCGGTAATGACAAACCTGAATTGGATAAACATAAAACTTATTTGAAACCAAGTTACAATTGTGGCACAATTTAATTGGAGTTTGTTTTAAAGTTTTGTGCCGTTTTATGAACACTACTACGCAATAACGGCTTTCTGTTAGACCCAACCATTGTCCATTCGTCAACCTACCAATTCTAAATGCTCACAAAGACATCTGCATTTGATTTGCGGACCAAGAGAGATGATGAGGACATAAATATGCTAATGTCAGCCAAATTAACATGTTACAAAAAATGATCAAAACTTAAACTTGTCTTTCTTGTTATCGTACACGAACAATACCAGTGTTTCAAGTTTTGAATCTTTGACAAAAGTATGTAATCAGAAGAAAATATCTACAGTGTAATGAGAGATTGGGTTATTTGACACTTGGAATCAAGTTAGTGCAGTTTGGACGTAAGACTGTCAGCTTCGAAGGTACATAATTATAATTGATTCTTGGAAAATGCAAAAGAACATCAAAATTTGATGACATTCATATATGTCTTTTTAAGGTTTTTAATCTACAACCCAATAATGTCACTACCGGTCGTTTTTACACACATTAGAGTAAGGCTAAGTTTAGGTCATTTCAGGGCTGCTCCAGAGAGAGAGAGAGAGAGAGAGAGAGAGAAGGAGAGAGAGAGAGAGAGAGAGAGAGAGAGAAACAGGCGAACTGGGGAATTTGTATCCGTACCCTTATTTTCCTGGTTCTTTATCGTGCCCGATGTAAAGCACCGATACACGCCACGCCCCTTTTCCTGTGATTTTTTAAAACACAGTACTTGGCATGGTAGTTGAGATGGGGACACTGAAAAGGCGTCTCAGAGAAATTCGTATAGATTAAGAACGTTTCCATGCTGCGTCACGTGTGGTCACTCCCCAAAAAAGTATGCCAAGTTTTTAGCTTTCTAAAATAGCCTCAGAACTTAGGTGAAAATCCGCCTTCATTATTTTTTTAATTTGAAGCTCAGTATTTGACTTAGGTTTCTGTATAATCTTCCAAATTCTTTGTCATTCAAAAATTAATTCGGAATTGCGTTTGCATCTTGGTTAAGCTTAATACCGTTTGCTAGTCCTATTCTGTGCGTAAATTCTATCAATTTTATTCTAATGAAGGAAGTGCCGTTCTAACAAACACAATGAATTAGTGAGAAATTTAGAACCTGTCAAATGAGCATAATTACACTAATTAGTAATCAGCAATGTAAAACAATATCTGCAATTTCTATAACTTATGTTTCAATGAGGATATTTATTTTGCTTTTAATTCATTCACTAAATTTTATCTATAATATGCACACGTATATCTTAGTTAATTACGCGGAAAGCTGTAATTAGCATTTAACCTTAAATCACCTTAATTATTACACCAACTGTCACAACAAAATGCACTAAAAATTGCACCCGAAGAGGGTTGTCCAACAATTGACGAACTTCCACAGTAAGTCTGGAATGACTGACTTTGCATAACATTGACAAACAATCCTCATTTTTTGTTCCAAATACACGATCGACACAGACTATCAGAGAAACAACAACGGAAAAAGTATACACAGTTTAACATAAAGAATTACATATCGTTCATCTTCTAAGGGGTGACCAAACAGTCGTGCGTTTGCAAGTGAATTTTCAACGCATTTGCGCTAAAGGACATGTCTGCATTAATGCGACAATAACATCACAGGACTATATAACATGCTAGGATTTTGTATGTAATACACCTTTTAGAACAAAAATATATAAATAAAACATATTCGCGTATGGAAAAGTACTTTAATAAAAATATTTCTGAGCATAGTTTTCAGGCAAATTCAAAATGTTTATTAATTTTATAGTTTAACGACAGCTATGCTCATTACAGGGCCTACAAAGAGAAAGTAGAGGAAGGATACTGGAGAACTAGGCATATATATATACATACTCTTATTTCAAATAATTTTCCTGGTTCTTTATGTACGTAATTTTATGTGTAAAATACCGCTTTACGATTCATCCGTTTCCAGTATTTTTTTTAAGCGCAGTACTTGGCTCGATAGTTGGGTAGGAGACTCTGAGAAGCGTTCCTGAAATGTCGAAAGGTGGAGCCGAACATTTCAAAATGTTTTTTTTATTTTAAAATGTTTACTATGCAAAATTTAAATGATGTTTAACATAACTTAGTGTTTGCAAGTTAATATGATAATAAAATAGTTATTTTATGGTTAGTTTAAGATTATAAACTATGAACGCTGATCGTTCTTTTTTTATTTTTCAAATCAGATAAAAGAAGATTTTGTTGATCCAAATCTTGATAACATACAATGTCTCGTTATATTGGAAACTTAGTTCCGAACCATTGACTTTGGACCAGAATAATTTATGAGTTTCATTTATGAATTTATTTATTAATTTATTTATGAATTTATTTATATTCACACACATACACTACAGACGTTTAGTAATAAAACCTATGATTTAATGCACGTATAACGTGATTTCATATTTTGTTATAATCATGATAAATATACATCACAGTAACCTATTGGTGTATATTATTGATATATCACCATAAAAGCGTTCTCTTAGCAGCCTGTCCCCGCAAAACATAATAGAATCTTCATTAAAACTTCAACAACGGCTGTTACCGCGTATTTTACGAAACAAATGGTATTCTTTAACTTCACTATGGAAACGTGTCGATCATGAATTAAACATTTCTAAGAGCTCTTGTGAACATGTTGTGTTTTTTTAAATCAAAACACTTGACACTTGTGTTCACCTTATTGTCCTTTTTTAACATAATTATCTAAACACAGGTAAAAATCTAGAATAGATAAAAAAATGTCAATGATATAATTGATATACAGTCTGCTATGGTTATAATGATATCGGATATCACGAGGGAGAATCGGCTACAGGGAAGTATTCATTTATTTCCCGGAAACGACCTTTTCCCATTGTTTTTGATATAGCGGAATGTGAATATAATGCAGTAATGATTCCCTTGAGTTCGTAATGGCCGGGTTCTACTGTATTGGTACCATGTATATTTCAGATAATGACTTTTAACATCTAGTGAACAATCAGAGAACATTAAAGTTTGCTAGAAAATGGCATTTGTTTTGTCTGTAGTAACAAGGTGTGGGGCATGATGTTTGCAACTTTTAAAGTCTCAGATAAAATATTTATGTAACTTTACACAACAACGTCCTGCGTTTTTTTCATAAGTGACTTACACTTAATGACTAAGTAAAATGCCATGAAAAATTACTAAAAGTTTGTTAACTGCGTCAGAAAATGCACATGAATTTGTCATTAACATAGATATAGACGGATTACTTAAATGCGGGTTTAAATAAATTAATTCAATTTTCTAAGAAATATTTCGAAGTTGTCAATGGCAAAACTGTTATAGCTGCCATATACTCATCTTTAAACGCTTAGTCAGCATATATTTTATGAATTGTTGCGAAAAATAGCCCCTTTTCTTCAGATATATGCTATTAAACTGACCAAGTTTGAAACACCATCATATATCAGAATATTTATTTATTTCTTGCTTAACGGTCCATTGACCGTCTATTGTCATTTCAGGGCCGCCCCAGACAGAGGAGGAAGAGGATACAGGATATATACATACTCTTATATTTCGAATAGTTTTTTTTTCAGGTTATTTATCGTGTCTGGTGTAAAGCACATACTGTATTTTCATTTATTTTCGTTGGGCTCAATTTTCGTGGTTTTTTACTAAAATGGCTATTTCGTGGGGACATAAATTCGTGGATTTTAATTTTTGAAACGAAATGCCTTATCTCTGCATTTAAATTCGTGGGAATTTGATTTCGTCGATGAGCCGACCCACGAAATTAAATCCCCAACGAAAATTAATGATTCCACAGTATACACGCCTCATCCTTTTCCTGTATTTTTTTTAAACACAGTACATGGTTCGGTAGTTTGGATGGGGACCCTTGAAAAGTCACCCCTCGCATATTAGGAGGTAGCATTAAAGAAATTAAAGAAATATAACGCAACTTTGATGTTCAATATACATGTTTATAGATATTTTTCAAAATGTTCGTTTTTAAATATTTCACCGTTGCTTTGTGATCTCAACGAATAATTTTAAATGGCTATCACTTGCGATAATTCATTGAATGCTAATAATTACCTTTGTCTAAATATATTTGTTGAAAGACACAAGATAATGTCATATATACCTGTCAATTTGTACTAATCATCTAATACCGATAAGACGGTCGGAATATTCAATAAATCGCGTGGTCAGAATTTGATTAACCGTCATGTATTCAAATTAATTACACGATTAACAAGTTCTTGTCTACAGTGCTTTGTATGTTTTTGTCTTCGAAAAAAACCATAACGATATAACAATGGTAATTTATAAAAAAACATGTTTTATGTTATTTTTTTTATATGTATTTGTGAATTATTTGCTGAGATACCATAGGCACTCGATTCTTCAAGGTGGTTTATACACTCATTAGCGGAAAATGGAAGATTTTTCATTTGACATATTTGCATTGTTTGATGAGTTTAAATGAAAAGTAACGTCTATAAACGTATACAAATTCACGGAATCGAGTGCCTATGTGAGATACGTGTATTATATAGGAATAAGTCAATAATCTTACTAACTAACTTACTTACAATTTATAAATGTCACAAGGAATCTCGTTTCTCTTAGACCGTCATAATACTTTTGTTTTCTCCAAAGAGGTCAAGGATTAATGAAGACCTGCCCGCAATGACTTTTGTTTTGTATTGTTTTAAGATAAACACATTTTGCAATGCGGATCAGATTTCTAACAATCAGATAGTCTATTACTTACTCGAGTGTCTTTCTAATACGCGAAAACATTCGTGTTTTATTTCGATAGTTTAGTACAAATCTATTAACGAATTACAACACCGTTACTAGTTGAACACGCTCGAAAATAATATAGACACTTTTCTTAATATTCGACTCCTTTTCGTTGATTTATTATACTTAGGTTAGATTATCAACACGGTCTTGATTGACAGGTGCTAGTAGATACCAGTTTGCTTTTTTCTGAAGGTGTCATTATCAGTTGAAATATTCTTCAAAGACTTAAAGTTATCTGTTCGACCCTAAGACCTGAATGGGATAAAGTTATTTCAATGTTTAAAAAAGTACGACCCCACAACTTGTCATTCACAGACGTCGATAATGTTAATAATTTAACGTATTATCAAGATGCATATACTACTTTCAAATTCAAACGAAAGTTTCACATCAACAATCAACCACAATTCCTGCTTTCAAATTATCTTAGCAAGATATCTGATAAAGTTTGGTGAAAATTAATCGTTAATTCAAATGAGGAAATTAAATATTTTCACTACCCCCATACACGTGTTCCTTAACATTTAAATGTCTACGAAATATTTGTTATAATCTTGATTTCGACTTTAAGTATATATCAATTAACTTAAGTCCTTTTCCAGGAAGGATTTGATATTTCACATAGATAAAATTTAGGGAAGAATTCTATAGATTATCAGTCATAGATAAAATTATCATTTGAATCGAAACTCTATTATCTTAACATTCAACAATTAAAACAATGGAAAATTCAGGAAGCGAGATAGCTAACTATGAAAGTACTACATGTAGAATCAGTTTAGCAAATACATGTATATTGTTAATCTTTCGACCTTCCTACTGCCTGTAAATTAATGGTATCAAAGTGAACTTGGAAATACATTTGATAAACGAAAACTATACGGTATATAGATCTACTGTCATGCAAAGTTTTCACTTAACTGCACGTTATAATCATTGTCCATAAACTTTTGGATCACCCCTCGAATACTTAGAACGATATCCTCTGACATTTGGGGGAAATATTGTCCATGTCCAAATAAGAAATGAATATTCAGATGTTTGCAAATGGATTAATTAAGGGGCATACCCTACAACTTGGTGCATTTAGAATTCTGAAGGAAAAATGATGATAAATTAGAAGCTTGTAAAGAAAAAAGCCGACGAAGAAAGTTTCAGCCAAAAATTCATTCAATTAAAAATAAAATCATAAAAATATGTATTTGTGACACATACATTTAGTCATGGACATTTTTGGGTGGAAGTGATTTATTATTCATAGCTATGATTTTTGCAGCTAGAACCTAAACTAGTCATTTTATGACCCATGTTCTTCCTGCAATTATCCATTATATATTGTTTTAACATTATATATAGTGGAACATACATTAACACATAAACCAAAGAAATCAACACACATATAATGTAGAAACATGTATACGAGGAAACCTCACACGGGATCACCTCTATATCCAGACCACTTCGTTTAAAGAACCATTCATTTTAGACAGGTTTTCAAATATTCCCTAATACTTCATCTGAAGGATAATGGACCCTAATACAAACTTATAAGGACTATGGACAAAACATTAAGGTATCTGATACTTACAAATTGTGACAATCAAAGATAATTGATTAAATATTAACTTTCAACCATACACAATTTTGAAATCTCCCTTTCCTACGCTTATTATTTATAATTAGCGTTTATAATTTCATGTTGACAAATTCTAAAAATAAAACATTTAAAAAAAAACTCGTGGTGAATGATTTATAAATGATTAATTATACATGTTTAGTGAAAATAAACAAGAGTTTTATGTGGTTAGAACTGAAAGTTTGTACAATGTATTAGGGTCTGTTTTTCTTTATGATAGAACCATCTCAATATGACATGTGATAAATTTGACCACAAAGATTGGTCATAAACTCGAGGTATTCCAGCGATGACGATCACTGCAGAATCTAAGATAGCAAATAACGAACAAGTTTAAACACACAAGCATACAATGATTTCATCCGCAGACAAAGGGAAGGTACTGAAGCAGGTGAACACGTGACTTGTAATGTATGATAAATCTATAATTCACGTGATACTCTGAACTTAGACAAGCAACAACAATAAAGCAACAGCGAAAACAACACTTACAATGCAAGTCATGGTAACACCAGGAACAACAATAATATAAAAAAAATCTAGAGGTACACGAGTTCTAGGCATATTTTTGTGATTTCTTATTGTTTTTAACAACATGCATGTAGTTGTTTTGATACAGTGGTGGCAATTATTGATATCATAAGTATTGTATATAAATATGCAAAGCGTGTGGAAAAAATATGTGGCAAAAGAAAATTAACTCATAAAAAGAATCATTATATAATATATAGTATAACCCCATAGACATGGTTTTGGTAAAGTTAACTTATAATAAATTTTATAATACATAATATTTACATAATATTTCTCAGGAACATTGTTTGTAACGCCTGTTACATATTAATTAGTCAAACGAGACATCCGCTTTGTGAATTATTTCCGTGATATAATTATTTTATCATTTTGTGAATAAAATTAAAATAAAAATACCAAGTACTGAAAACAATATTTTATAAATAAACAGTAATTTAATTGGGTCTGAAAACGTTTGCGTGATAATAATCAATGCATCAACTTGATCACGTGTAGAAAATATTTACAACGTATTAAAATAAATGTGCCGTGCCAATTACTGAATTTGGTAAAGAAAATATGGGATGTTTACTCGACTAATTTGGCGATTTCAAATCGTATATATTGTTGAAAGCACGCCAACAATAAAATTTGAAACAAACTGTGATTAGATTTTGGCTTAAAATCGTGAGAAACAGCTAACAGCAACTGCATTAATATAATAACTAATTGTTTTAATGTTTTTAGATCATTTTCTGAGATAATAACGTTACTTACAAACGGTGCGTTATATTCATAACTGTCGACTTACATTATGTTTACGTTTGCAGTAATCTAATGGGCAATTCAGAATACTAAAAAATGGAAAGTAAGCGAAAATGGTACAGTATTAACATATAAAATAAATAAGGTTGAACGATTAATCCCACATTGTTTCCAATATAAACAATAAAAGAATAAATACGAATCAGACTATTCGAAAATAAGATAATTTATTTTTTGTTTTACCTTACAATTCAATATACCACTGTTATACCCATATAAGGGCAATAACTTGTATATATACATTTATTATAAAGGGAAATACTAGACTAGTGTCTGAGGCCGCTAAATTAGAAATACTTCATGGCTCTTTTGGGATTTATAGAAAGCTATAAAGTCTGTTTTATTGAATCATACCGATCGGTTTGATCGAGATTTTGTACAATGATTAATGAAGCTAGGATCACTATCCGATTATTGCATACTTTCATTATATATTATCAGAACTAAGGATTCAAGTGATTGTGTGTAATATGTTGCTTAACTAACAATGACCTTGCCATAAGCGTGTAAAAATTTGAATATTTTGTACGGAAACTATCTTGGACTAGATATGAAAACATAGTGTTATGTGAAAAAAATGTAAGTGGCTTGTTATAACAATTCTATTAAATTAAATGTTCGTTTTATTTTTTACTGACATGATATAACAATGTTATACAATCCCCTAGAATATTAAGTGTCTTCGTTTTTGTAAATAAACAAAATAAATAATTTTCATCCTAAAAATTATTTTGTTTGCAGTGACACTATCTACTCACCAATAGGCACACACCCAACTTTTTTGGAACCATCATCGTTCTATTCGCCACAAATAACGTTCTCAAATCAAAAAAACATTCTGACATGTATTTTGGGTTGGGTTCAAATTAGATTGTAAAATAAATATCCTTACCTATCTACTGAAAATTCTCTGTGTAGTGTTACCATAAACAGACATTCTTTTAAGGATGGCCTTATTATACATACAATGTATTCTGTATAAGACCGTTTTAAAACAATTGTTGGTTTACACATGAGCGACACAACTTATCATAAAAATCCCCATACTAA
The DNA here is from genome assembly GCA_964023205.1 of Lutraria lutraria. Taxonomy (NCBI): domain Eukaryota; kingdom Metazoa; phylum Mollusca; class Bivalvia; order Venerida; family Mactridae; genus Lutraria; species Lutraria lutraria. Next base: position 18,789,038 of record OZ026844.1, on the reverse strand, counting down.
TTTTTTTATAACGATTATGTTTTTTTTGTTCTTTATCATTGCTTCCACTTTCTATACAAGCTTATAAAGTTAACAAAAAATGCCTATCTGCCAACCAACTGTAAAAAGTTTAAGTCGCGTGACTGCAAACTAACATTTTTTAAAAGGATAGCCCAATAAAAAATAATTTGTCAACTTATATTCTTCTACTTCTACTCATATACAGTGTACCACAGTTCCCATTCAGACTAACTTTTTAATGACATAAATTATATGTTAAATTATACATAAAAATAATATTTTTCAAAACTTAGTACATCATGTCGTGGCCTTGTATAGTCAAACCTGTGAACAAATGCCACTCATGAGAAAGACGATTGTGGCCTTTATTTGACAGGTTACATTTATTTGGAGGTCATTTTGTTCTAAATAACAGTAACGGGTTTTAAACGAATGGCCTTTATTCACAGGATGGCCTTTATTCACAGGATGGCCTTTATTCACAGGATGGCCTTTATTCACAGAATGGCCTTTATTCGGAGGTGGCCGCTAGCACAATGTTGACTGTAGTTGAAATTCAATATTCAAATTTAATTAATTAACCATGATTTAAAAAAAATAAACATCAAAATGAAATTAACATATTCAATTAAGGATACCCCGCAATATGTGGATTTTTAAGAAAAAAATGTATTTGAGTTCATTTACACTGAGTTGCTAAAATTTCATTTTGCTCTCCCAAAAATTTCTTTGATCGAGTTATATCAAACGAATTATTTTTAAGGATGGCCTGAAAATGAATATTGAATTACATTAATACCAAATAACACGAATTTCAACGATGTTATTAATTTATAATGGCTACGAAGGATAGTTTTATATTGAATATGAATTATCGTTAAACAATAGCACATGGTTAGATATATGATAATAGACATTTAAATAGAGGATATACAACACGAAAGTAATCGAGATACAACGAACGCTTGTATTTATTTGGTTACAATGTACACTGTGTTATTTCTTTCATTACGTCGATATAATCAACATCGTTCTATTCGCCAAAAACAACGTTCCATCCATTGGCACCTTCAGACCCGTCCTCAAATCGAAAATAAAGCACCTTTATAATGCATTTTACTGAAAGCCACCATAACACATTTTGACTGATCAATTTACTCCAAAAAGTAATTAGAAGTTTGAAAAATACAAAAAAGTGTCTGCTTTAAATACAGTTTCTCAGAATTATTACAGAAAACAATTCTTGCTCTAATAAATAGCATGAAAATATTAATATATAATTGGGAATGCTCGCTCTAGCTTTAATCTATAGAAATAAAAAATACCAACGAAACATAAACATTATCCACAAAAAGAAAGCAACACAAAAACACCAATCATCTACACAACAACAATAATTATCACAGAACGAAAACAACAAAATTCTTTCGGAAAGGAAATAATGAAGTTTTGACTAAATGAAATTTATCATATTTTCTGATTTTTCGACAGTTAGTGTAGTCTTTGATCAGCTGATATCCAGTGATTTGGTCTGACAGCCCCACCTTTGTACCGCCCCACATTAAACAAATAATTTCAAAATCCAATGATCGACCATTTCCTTTAAAAAATGTGATCTGACAAAACCTATTTAGATATAGAAGATGAATGAATCGACCTTTATTTTCGCTCACGTGATGACAGATTTCATCAACAGACATAATTAAACATGAATACATTCATACAGATATAACATAAATATAAATATTCGAATATATAATAGTGTGGTTTAACAACTAAAATCGTGTAGCGGTTTTGGGCCATTTAGTGAGGAAATTAAACATACCAGAACGTTAATAAAGAATACTTTAACATATTAACAACAACGCACGATACTGACAATTAAATTCTGAAATGCAATAAAAACTAAAAAAAACGTTACATTATTCTCGAATTTATGCATTTTCATTATTACGATAAGTATTTTAACACCTTCATAACATTTCAGAAAAGCTATCGAGGAGGACAATTGTTGTAAATTTAAATTCGACTTTAGTACACCATTGTATTCTTGTGTCATTGTGAAAGAATGAACTTGAAGTACTGGTGTACATTATTCTATCCACTAAACTAATATAAGCATTCTTAATGCTTATTCATGCGCCAATATGTCATTATACAACTGCATCCAGAGAAGTTGAGTTAAACATGAATATTAGCTGTTACTAAGTTATCTAAAACGTTGGTATCTTTTATAATTGCAAATATCAAAACTATAATGATCAATGTATCAAATAAACACCTTTTTTACAATAATGTAACATCAACTTATTTCAAACTCACAATACTGAATTGACACACAACAAAATGGAACTAAATAGAAATAATGTGGTTTAAGTTGAGTTTCTTTAGGGCTATCGTTGTTTTTTAACGATAGTTCGGTTATATTCGGCGACCTGTTCACCCTACCAGTTTTTCTGGACAGTATTCTAACCAGTACTAACTTACCCTTACACAAAGAGCTAACAACTGTTTCGAATATGCAGGAAAATCGACAGTGAAGTGTATGTTCTGCCACAACTGGGCTTCGAACCTGGATCGCCAAGTCCAGCGCACTAACAACTGGACGACGACCTCTAGCTCTGATTTAAGTTTAGAAAAGGGAACATTTGACATTACCGCATGAACAATTTGGAATAAAGCAAAAGCTGCTACCATGACAGAAGTGTAAGAAATTATGAAATATACAAAATGTACATTCAAAACGTTTTTTTTTTCGGACGACAGAGCTTAAGTTTTCCTATTATATCATCCATGAACTTTACAGACATAACTCGTTCAGTATTCCTCTGTCTTTAGTGGCTATCAACACAACAATATGCTCCTTAATACACCATTTGCAGATGTCCCCAAAAACATTTTTACCTCCCTTGGTCAAACTTCTTAAAGCAGCAAAATATTACATCGCAAGTTTTCAAGAGAGAGAACTGTACCAGTGAAATAATGAAGTCGGATCAACAACCGTTAATATAATGTTGTGTAAATAACATTTAGAGTGGTGTTCTTGCGCCATGTACCTTCTTTGCATACCAGCTCGAAATTATTCAATCTGCGCTCGTATATTATTTGCATAATTTGATTGCCAGCAACTCAGCTTTGACAGACAGGCAATGAATGATTTCGGAGACGTATTCAGGTATTATCTGTTATGTCATTCAATCCGAAACGGATCATTGCAATCAATGAATGGATTTTTTTGATGACGTCATATATGTCACGTGACGGTGATAAAAAGCAACAACACATATTCGATTCTCTCTTTTCTAGGTTCCATTTTGTTTTAAAAATAATCTAGACGAGGGACACACGGGGTTTGTGGATGGGTAAGGGACAAAGGTCCCGTATTATTGTCATGTCTTAGCTAAGGTAAAAACTTGTTATACGTTGCTAGTAGACAAAAGTGTTTTATAATAATTATAATACAGTCGTCTGATGTGAAACGTTAATGGCTCATGTTTAAGAACATTTTTTTTATTTATGACATGTCAATGGAACGGACCCAATGTCTTTGACGGAACTTGTAATATACCTGGAAATAATACAGTTCAAGTTTAAAGTATGTTCGTTCTAAAATTCGATTAAGGTAATTGTTCGTCTTTCATGTTTTTTCGGTAGTCATTTGACCAGTGTCCTTATATTAATGACAGATGAATTTCTTGTATGTAAGGAAGCTGTCCAGCTAACTTTCGGGAGATCGATGGTATTGTCCAGATGTACGCATAAGGTCTCTACCCTATCAAAGCTGAAATAGTCAATGACTGCTGGTACGTGTTAAATCCCAGTTAAACAATGGGGAATAATCCACCATTCACAGCCGGTATCTGAAAATGTGTTTGAAGTTAACTCAACAGTAATAGAATGCTAACGACCTTGACTTTGAATGTTCGATACAAATATTTTCTTGTAAGAAAATAAACAACATTTATAATGGCCATAAAACAAGATGTTCGCCATATTTGAAATGCAAAACACATATATTTTAATAGTTCGGAAATTGTCATTTATATACAACTGTAATTTCATTTCAACTATAAACATAGCCAAATGTCTACCTCGCGTGAATAAAAATGTCATTACTCGAGGACGATTTTATAATATAAATGGCATAAAACCGCGAGCTGTTTTAAACTACCTCGTATTTTGTTGAAATCACTAGGCATGGATGCTTTAAGACCGCTCGTGTCATTCATTTACAGTTCTCAACATTATAAAACCATCATTATTTGAGTATGTATTCGACCATAATGCTCCAGTATTAAACACCATATATGCTCGTTTAAGTGTACATTAATGTACCCTCGTACAACATATACCTTACCACTCGCTTATTTACGATGTCTTATTTACATAATGTAATATTCATTAAGGGCCATTTCCATTCATTCGCTACACGTAAATAATTACACCAAGAAATTAACCGTCAACAGTAGACGAAAATTAATGACTTTTTATAGCGTTCTGAGACGCCAGTTGTGTTCATTTTTATTCAAACTTATGGAATAAATTTTGCTCCTATGCCGGTTTAATGCCGTGAAATCTGAGAACTGTAATCGAAAACCCCAGGCTGAAATGTACTGAGAGTTGAACTATCCTGTCTTCTCTGACAACCTGTGAGAACATTTCCTGTCCATCAAAGGATCTAATGGTTGAATAGGATCTTTGTTGAACCCATTGTTGATGGCATATTGACATTGCTTTCGCTAGACACTGAGTCAAAAGCGTTGCCCACCAATTTACCAAACACAGAAGCTCCGTTATCTAGCTTAAAAAACATACAGATTTTGAGGAACAATAAACATATTTTCAAATCGAACTTCTGGAGTAATTAATATACTATTGTACCTGACTTGTAACATAATTACTACCATACCACAACAATAAGCCATATAGTGGTGTCTACGGTTCATTCATGGGCCTTGGGATACGGGACTAGTTTGTAACATACCCACACTCCCTTACGTTATCACTTAGACTACTTTGAGCCGCACAGAAAACTTTCTAAATGAATGATCAATCAATCAAATTTGTAAAAAGAAACATTTCACCATGATGTAATGGACTTGCGACAGAACAGCATGTTCAGACATTCAAGGGAAACCGAAATACATACACTTTATCAGTACAGTGAAACTTTCTAAACGTCACAACCGTAAAGTATAGAAATATATGTTACCACTGGTACAAACTATGTTAAACTCAATCAAGAGTCAATACTACATTAATGGGTTTTACTTATACAAGTCCATGATCTAAACGTTGATACATTACATAACGAGGAATCAGAAGAAATTATTAATTAAGCTTATGTAACATTTCATTTCCTTGCTTGACTTTATCTACGAAACTCATTCTGATGAGACGATATTTAGCAAGTTCTTATCGCTAATAGCTACATTAGGCGGTTCATTAGGAAGTTTACATTATTCAATGTTTATGTATGGAGAATTTGAATGTGTCAAATACCCGGTGGACCAAGGCGACATTAGGCTTGCAAAACGTGCACACAAATGGAACACATTGAGCTTAGAGATTATTCCTAAGGTACCGTATAACGTCCTTTATACTGGTACTATTCCCCTGGTTGAAGATAGACACCAGACTTCGATGCTTCCCTTAAATGTAGAATATGGGACACTGTCATCATTTTAAGAGGCCAATAACTCTGTGAGATATAATCGCATATAATGACGTTACAACATAACTATTTCCCTAGATCAATACGTCGTATTTTTATCTGCTTGTTTTGTGAGATAACTTCGCCGTACGAAAGAAAATTGATGGGCCGTTTCATGATGGAAAGATAAGGCATTATGAACAGACACGGGTATGCTAATATGCATGGCATACGGCAGGTTTGGGACTATTAAATCTAAAGAACACGTGGATATTAACTAGAGTCTGGACATTAAGTTGAAATATTGTATGACATTGCCATATTTGGGAGGAGGTTCAAAGATATTCCCTAAATGAATGTTAAATTAACTGTCTGCATTTCTAATGTTTCATGTCAGTTGACCTATTAAACAGCATAAAACTATTACAAACGAGATAAATATTGTTTGGCGGAAAATTCGGATCACTTGATAAGACTATAAGCCGAATCTTGCTTGTATCACGAAAATATTTCTCGGGGACTTGATGCATTGGTAAAATAAGTACGCGAATCAAGGAGGTCTGTAATCGTTTGTTGTGTTGGAAGATGGACACAGGAAGTGACATGTATTGTTCATTCGATCTACTAAACTTGACAGATGGAAAACAATTCCTGTACTAAGTCCCGCGACAAGTATGAAAGGATTGTGGCATATCAGCCAGCCTAAACACTAATTACCGTGGTTGTAGTCAGAAAGTCTGCGTATCGGGACGTATCATGTCACGTGCAATCAGGAAATCTACTAGGAAGCGTTTGATGTCTTTTGTCATATCCTACAAGTCGAAGCCGGGTATCACTACATAATAAAACTAAGTTTAAACCAAGCATGGACTATGTATGATTTAATATTTAACATACTAATCTGGAATGTATATTCTTGTCCCTGATATATTATAGAACAGAACAGAAATTTTATTCAGACTTGAGCATAACAGCAGCTGCTCATCGACATAACATATACATATATACATACAATTATAAATTATAATATATCATTATATATGATAATATTCAGATTTATTTTTTATGTTTAAAAACTCGATTTTGATTTAAACAAAATAACACAACATCACTTCTAGTACGTTTTTATTATTTATTTAAGAGAACATGAAAGAAGTCTACCTGCTTTTTTATCTACACAATTAAACAGCACTACGTTTCGCCTTCACTCAAAGATACATTGATGGTAATAGAAAATGTTGCCGTAGGCAATGGTAGACTGAAGCCTGAATTGTTAATTCATCTTCTTATCAGAATAAAGTTATTATTTAAGACTAGATTATCAGTTCATTTTATGGACAAATTAACACGATTGCTGATATATGCATTGATAAGATTGCAAACATTAATTTTCTCCCGAAGTATAAGCGAACATCGACCATCGACCACATCCGAAGTATTTCGCCTCGAGCGTTGAAATTATTCCTAAGTAATGGTTTATCTCCCTTTTTTCTTATACATTCCGCTAAGTGTTTCTCTTATATTTTCCACGTTTAGCAACAATTAAGGGCATTCATTCACCATTCCACCTGAAAGTGGATATAAAATGACGATTTTATGCAAGAATTACTCAAATAATGCAGGTGAATATGTGGCAATAAACATGAAACGCCAAACCCAGTTTGAAAAGTGATCATAGACACTCGTTCTCCCGATAAAAATAGCACCCTTAACTGTAAGTTTTGATAATCAAATTTTATTTTCTAGTCACACTTCTAAGAAAATACTCAAGAAAACTATTAAGAAATACACTAGCCCTATGGTATTTTAATGCATAACTATTCTTCAATAGAGTATTAATTCAGAGATAGAGATCTGGTACCTTTCATCAAGGGAATATTGTTGAGGAGCGCGGTACCGTCCCGTAGAGTTGTTAAGAGCCTGTTTTGATAACATTTATTGCATGTTTTGATCTATTGATAATCAAAGACGATGGAATAATAACTAAGACAAAGTAATGAGCCTCTAATGTGATTCATTGCATCTTCATTCAAAAGTTATTCTCATTCCAAAACAAATTTTACACTGATAACGTTCAAGACGCTTTTTGAATAGTACAGTGTTGGATACCTCTTGATTGTCTCCAGAGTTATGTCAAACCGACGGTAGACTATCAAATATTCTTAAAAACGGAACGAAATACTTTTTAAAAGCGTTCATAAATTCTGCGATATTCTGATAAGGGTATTTATGAAACTTATTTCTGGGCGTATTTATTCCTATCATTTATTCCTATCATTTTTCATAGACGTCGATTTCATTGGCGAGCCATGTTTACTGGTTTGCATAAGACAATCCTATATGCACGAAGCATTGGTACTGTTTGATTTTGCTGAAACAAAGCCTAATATACTTAAACAATTATATCAGCGGGATTAACGCCGTTTGTCAACAATATATTAATTATATACAGTGGCTGATTTACCTAACCAGTTTTCCTGGACGGTATCCTAACAGTACTGACTTATCCTTCCTAACTCCACATCGGCTCTGGCTCTGAGTCCACAAGGCATCGATCCTTCTTTTTTTCAGGAAGAAGCCGACGCTATTTGTTATTATCTACATGTAAATCGTTTGTTAAGTTTAAGAAAAAACATAATATTAGCACATATCTGACTGAAGAATGATACTATAAACCTGATTTAAAAAATCTATCCATATTTGTTTATAAAACATTTGAAAAGAGAAATATTTTCTACGTAAACTAGAACCTTTTCTCATTGTTTTTGTCTAATTATGTCACCATTGATCTTGGACATCATATTGTTATATAGACATGTTGTTCTAAGCATATTTTCATACTATTTAGGTTAATCATATTTGGATAATTATCATCATTTTACGTCTTTTATTGTGTTTGTATTTCAACATCCCACCCGGAATATAGCGCCTTCAAAACAGTCTTTCAACCCTCTTTGATCTCGTACCTTTCACTTGGCTTCGCCCCAGGATATCCCAGACTCCGGAGTTCTGCATCTAGTGTTCTTCTCCAAGTTATGGCTGGTCAACCTCACATAAGATTCCATTGGACGTTCCATTCGAGAGCCACTCCGTTGGGTATTTACAACCAACCGACACATGAGCTCTTAGATGGCTTCTGTTAGTGGTTGATGTTGAGCTCTCCTCCAGAACCCTTCGTTGGATATCTATTCGGGCCATCGGACACAGAGAATCTGTCGTAGGCAAGTGTGAGCAAAGACTTGGAGTTTCTGGTCTAGAGCTTTTGTGCCCTTCAATGTTTCAGAACCATATATCAGAACAGCTTTGACGTTTGAATTGAATATGGTAATGTTTGTCTTGTGGTGGATGTACCTGTTGTTCTAGATTGGCTTCAGTGTGACAAAGACATGCCATGCGTTTCCAATTCTGACTTTGGTGTCCTCCTCAGTACCGCCTGACCTGTTTGTTGTGCTTTTTTGGTGTGAGAAGTGATCTACATCTTCAATGTCAGGTTGGGCCATCTTAATTCGTGAGTTGGATGCATACGGGAATCATACGGGAAACCAAAACAGGCCTATTTATATTAAAAATGAGGCTTAATGCAGTTTATGATTATATATTTATCTTTAATTGATTAAACAATACATTGCTTTGTATACATTTTTCTACATTTTGTTGTTCACAATGTGTTTAAGAAAATGGTGAAAACTTTAAGTGCAAACAAGACACACAGTACAGACACTCTCTTGTCGGAAAGATAAATGTTTTGATGAAATGTTCTGACTGAATCCGTTGTATGCCTAAGCCATCTGTTGCAAACTGCATTATGAAATTAAACCCAATCGATTGTTTAGACACGGAGCCATAAAATAACAAGAAAACAAACATTTTACTGCAGACAGAATGAATAATCATTAAACCTAGGCAAGACACTTCTCGTAATTGTAGAACAAATGCATCATTTCACGTACTATGATCTTTCGATTGTCCAAATGCATTGCAAAATGGTAATTGTTCACACAACTTTGCCTGATGGCCTGAAAACTTTAGTGGATTAGCGAATATAATTGATACATCAATAACTAATTCACATTTCATGTTTTGATAGGCATCAATACTGAAAGCGTTTAGGAGGTCAAAAATATCGTTACAAATGCAACATAGTCAGGCCTGCGATATCCGCGTAGCCAAAGGCAAGATTACGAAATGAAAGTATATCGCAAACCGCCCGTGATATAGAAGTACCACTTATTATTAATGATTATATTAACAAGATTTGAATCATATTATCAAGCATTCCACCCAGCGGCTGCATCATTACGATGTGTTTTCAAAACGCCCAAGGCAATCAAGCAATTTTCAAATATTAAGACTCATTTTTGTTTCTCTTTATTATCTGATACATAGATAAAATATATTAATGAAACTCTAACATTAAATAAATTATTCATTATGCCATCAATACACTTTCTTCTTGCGTAGTTCTCTTTGATTGGACGAGGGGATTGTTCAAAGTCTCTTGGTTTGTTATGTATTCCACATTATCTTCCGCTAGTTCTGTTGTTTTAATCACAGAGGTAAGTGGTGGGGGTCCGTTTCCGTAAGATTACCCATCCTGCGCGGCACGTTTCATTTACTTATGTATTTATTTCAACATTATTTTAGGCATATCGTGGCGGGCAGTATCCTAACCAGCTTCACCGGACTAAGGTCTTAACAAGCACTGACCACATTCTAACACCAAGCTACTGACAGGCTACCCCACATAACTCAGAGGTGGGGGACAGTTTTACAAAGGATGCAATATCTTCAGTCAAATTTGTCATGGGCAGTGTGAGCCTCGCCAGGGGTTCAAACTCACAACCTCTTGATCAGACCAACACTCTTACCACTGAGCTAACCGGGTGGGCTCATTTTCAAATCATGGTATATAGTAAATGATGTTTCCAGAATGGTCAACTGATTGAAAATCAAGCACAGATTGTCGACGAAACGGTAGATTTCGAAATGTCTAAGACTGATAGACGATTCCAATCGTTTTTTCTACGTAATACTATCCTTATCAGACATAACAAAGATTACGATAACTTAGATATACCTATCTATGTGTGGAAAGAAAATAAATAATCCAAACACATGCCATATGCAGCATATTAAACCTTCTGAAACATATTGAGAGAATTATAGTCCAAACATATATCATTCATAAGGTATTTAGGTGCAACAATAACTACAGGAGCTTAATATCGCACCAACAGCCAGAGTGACTTGGCGACCTTTCCAGTGTGAACTGTATCGGAAAACTACTGAGTACAACCACCAACCTTTCATTAATAAACTAGATAAACAGCTCCCTCACATGTAAATGCTTATGTCACTGGGCTTCCTTGCAGAAGTTTAGGGCTAGTATGTGCTTGCCAGAGACCATACCCGATCGACCACACAAGTACTAGACGATCAAATACAACAAAAGCAATTGCAAAACAAATTGCTACGACTGATAAGGTGAACATTATAAAACAAAATCGCACGACTATGTTCACTGCGTATGATAAAGCGTGCACATGGTCGGTAGGACTAACACTAGATGCCATCTAATCAAAAGTAAGTGCATGTGACAATGATATGGATTTGTACGATTATTTACGTTGGAACAAAATCTATTTCATCCCGTTAATTCGGCTTCAGTATCTTCTATCAATTATCATAATGCCTATTTTCTCTTAATTTTCATTCTATATTTAAACAACACCCGCTGATGTTACATGGACGTTATGATAACCTTTCCGATCATAAAATGAAAATTACAAATGAAAATTTACATGATTAATGCTTTCCGTATTATAAAATGACAAAATATTACGAGGGTACAGATTTACTGATGATCAAATGTATCAAAATAAAATGCAATTTATATCAGATATGTTTGTTCAGAAAGCGTAGAGATAGAGCGGCGATCTTGATAGCATCTTTGCATGGTCCAGAAGAATCAAGCAAAATGATTCTACTAATGCTTTTTCCCTCATCTACAAGATTGTATCACACCTCATCAATCTACGGAAATGTCGAAGATGGGTTCGGTTTATTGTTACACAATACAAAGCTAGATTCTCTAATTCAATTAATTCTAGGCATTTGCATTTTGACGTAGCTCTACCGCCGCACGTGGTTTGTCTTGTAATAAATATAAAATACACATTCTAACAATCACGCATTGCAGCAAGTGTATTGTATCAACTGTTGCATCGAAAAGTATTTCTAATACATGTGTGCTAAAAAATTGTTCTCACTTGTTACGATGTTACACCGATCCTGACTGTCAAAGAGAGCTTTTTAATGCCGCTGATACAAATAGTTAAAGATACATTGGAATGATTAAAGTATTAAGCCTGTGCGATTTCAAAATTTCAATCGTCAATTGTATTATTCATATCCCAAAATACATGATAAATTAAATAGTTTCACGAAGGCGTGTCAGAAAGTTCTGAGAAATGCCAAACACTTCTTTAATTTACACAATTAGTTCAACTTCTTGAACAATTTATACATGTGTTCAAGTACTAAAATGAACGGACTAAATATAATGGCTCTGTGAAATCGTAGATGGTATTGGCGTGAGTAAACATGTCAAAATGTTAAAGGTACCAAAACTGTGTATGAAAACCTCTCAATAGTACAGAAAGAAACAAAAATCATTAAGTCGTTAAAACAATTCATGGATATTCTTAAAGTGTAAACTGGCGTTCCACGAACGCGTTTTTCATGCAGAAGTTTAATAGAGATCTTATCAAACGTATCTCATCAGAAACGAAAACTTGTTATGTTTTTTTTTCGTTAGATCTTAGAGATTGAGTTGTATGAACATTGTTTTGTTACGTGCTATCGCTAACACACAATATATCAATACACCCAAATGAATTTCACACATTTTCATGTTGGAAAGTAGAAATTCGGTAGAAAAACATTGTCTTCTTTTTGTGCTCGCGGAGGAAAATCTGCTAATGATATCTTTTAAATTGCCTGTTTATCTGGGGATATGAAAACTTTTTTATTTGAAGTATTTTTATCAAACATTGATATCTTCTGCGATTAAAATATATGGCTAGGCGGTAAAGACCATTGCACCTGTTTTACCAAAACCAACTCTAGAAACGAATTAAAAGTCCGTCTTTAATGTGCTTAGGCATACGCGGTTTGAACAATCTTCACTTTTCTTTAAGTGGTTGTTTACTTTGATTAGGTACTTCTTTTATAACATGTTTTGATAGTATCAGTTGTATTATTAATTTTGAGTACTACCCCTCTTAAGCGACTGCATGCCGATTCTATTGCTTCGTTTGTTCGCGAAGTATTTTAAGAACCAAGCATTTGACTGCGAGTTCAACTCTCAAGATGAAAAATATGAAGAGAATACTTGTAACACTTCAAAACATGCACTTGTTTCATGTTCTTATGTCAAATTTATGATATTTTGCTTAAGTAGTTTACGCTTCTGTGAATATTTCATCTCTTAAGATATACAAATTGCAAAAGGAAACGTGGATTTGAATTCGAGATTGGAAGATGAATTATACCAGCATTTAAGAAACACAGATAAGACGTTTATGCCCACAGAATTGTATATGTATTCAACATAAACTTATCTTTGTTCGCAATTTTAATTGAAAGGAAAAAAACTGAAAAGAAAAGAACAGGCTTTGAACAATTTTATCGTGTTTCTGGTGTTTTTTATGTCGCCACATGTGTTTTTTGCCAAAAAGACAACTGTCACTTAAATAATTATTTGTTGTATTTTTTTTGTTTGATGTAAGATTGGTGCGTGGTGATCGAATGGCCTGTTGTGCCCTGTTGAACACAAATTAAAGGTACTATTATATTGATATTTTATGAGATCGGTTATAAACAGCAGCTAAGTGAAAACTTCAATGAGTTTAAAACGACTAATCTATCTGATTGTACAGATTACAATAAACAGATCATCTATGGATGTAGTCAGAAAGGTAATAAAAATCAGAGATAAATGTGACAATGGGTAACGAATGACCGTTCGACGTATGAAGTTTGAATTATAAATAATTGAATAGTAAATATGTTTTCTTTATTGAAATAATGTATAGTTTAAAACACTTTTATTTTACATCGTTTATGAATAACTAGATTGTTAGTTTCTTACTACGTTTAAAAGTGTTTAAAGTGGTTGCAAAGACTAGTTAAGTGTTTCCACTCTGACACGCCTTCTCAACAAATATTTTCCACGTATTTTGTATAATTATATGAATCTAATATAATTCTCACCATTACTTATATAAGCATACAGATATCAAATTATATTTTACTCTACTTTTTATTATACGAGTAAAGAGGGAAAAAATGTCAGTTTTAAAGGAATGACAATTATTGTTTTCACATTTTCCCTTAAAAAGTTGTCATTTTAATACCAATGTGTTTGGTGGACACAGCAGAACCTTTCCAATTCAGGCTTGTTCGGTCTGACAAAAACGTTCGGATAAGAGAGTTTTCGGCTTAGAAAGGTTTCAAAATACAATGTTTCTATATATCAAATACAAGCTAGAAATATCAGGACCAGCTGACATGTTCGGTTTAGAGAGCATTCCAGATTAGGAAGGTTCGGCTGTATAAGAGGTGAAAATAAAGACCTGCTAACTAACATATTGCTAATAAAAATAAGGACAAGAGCTTTAGGTGACGTAAAGTTAACACTATTTTATTATTGTTCCAATTTGCAAGTACAAGTATTGTGACGGCACAACGGCCTTGAAATAGGTGACAGAAAACCCATAATTATCATGTTATAATACAACAGTTTTTGTAATAACGTTTCGACTTAAATAACAAATTACGCAAGCTTTTCTTAAGTTGAACTCTTGTGGAATTTATCTAGTAAACAGAATGTTACATCATGTGACAATGCCGTGTACTTTCATGATTTCAAGCCATGATCAAAAGGTTAGGTGGTGTTTTAGAACTTCTTGTGCAGTGAACGGAATTGTTAATGAAATGGCGCTAACAAGACGTAAGTCTTATTATGGCATTGATTAATTACAGTGCGTGTGTAGAAGCCGTACACAGGCACACGGGTACTTCATCTCCGACAAGTCCAATTCTATTGTTTTAACAAACGATTCTATTTCATATAACGCTTTTGTCTACAACATAATTTCGAAATTCTATACGTACAAGTTGGAATTATTGACAATAAGGACAAAACGAGATTGTACGACTGATTGTGTAGATAGCAATCACAAATATGGCCGTAAATGATCCGTTAACATGCAATGTATTGTTTTAAGTTAACGAAATATTAACCCAGCGTTCAATGTTTCGTGGTGCCGTATAAGACAAGTCCTTTATTTCATGCATTGCTTCACTTGTTTTCAATGATACAAGATTGGTAAACAGATTTTGTGTAAAAAACTGTAAAAAACGGTCAATGGCCGTGATCATAAAAAGTCCCCGCGCATGTATATATATGCAATATATACAAAAACAATTTTAACATTCCAATGGGCGTACACGTATATAGAAAAACGAATCTAACACAACGAAAAAGCGCCAAAAATAAAACTCTATTCGTACTAGCCTCACGGTGTCACTCGTTAAATCGTTAGTTAAAATATCGAAAAAGAGAGGGAATTAAAAATGAATCATAAAATAATTACAATAGAGAACTAAAAATGTAATAATTTAAATGAAATAAAAATACAAAAAGTGAAACGAAAATTGGGGTAGTTATGTTTTGAAAGCCTGGTGTAATTATCGACGGCGACGGGCGAATTCTTTGGCCTAATATAAACATAATCAACCAAATATTTTGCTAGTGTTATTTTTTACCTCTTCCTCATTCGTAGACTCTTTGACCTTTCTAATGGCAAAAAATGGCAGAAATTTCAAAAGTAATGCTGCTTATTAATCAGAAATTAAATCTGGCGCAATTATAAGAATTGGTTATTCAAATCTTGAGCAATCGAAAAAAATGTCTGGACAGAACTTTGATACCCGTACCTTTAATGTACAGTTTCGTCGCTTTATAAATACTTATTTCTTTGGATTTAATGCCAATTTCAACATTATTTCAGTCCCTGGCTTTAGACCTTCTTTAACAAGAACTAACCACGTTCTATCCACAAAGCTAATTACCACACGTAATTCAGAGGTGGGGACAATTTAACATAGGATGTAATAATGATATTCAGTCGAATTTGTTACGGGCAGTGTGAGTCTAGCCCGTGGTTCGAACTCACAACCTCTTGATCAGTAGACCAACGCTCTAACCACTGAGATATCCGGGAGGGTTCAACGGTAACAGAAAGTCTTACATTGGCTAGACTCAGCACCCTCCTGGGCGTTACCCCTTTGCGAAGATTGCGATTAATTTCTAATTGTTGGTATGTTTCTGTGAGCTGGGTGGGCTTTGAAGTCTGCAAGTATTATGGTGAAGGTGTGATTTTTTAATGTGATTGGTGATCATCTTAAGAAATCCATTTATCCAAATCCCCAAATTTAAGTTTTCGACTGGCAACCTAAGTTCAAATATTATGTCTCCCAATCATTAGACTTAAGTCGATAGATCAAATATAAATAACAAAATCAAAATTATGATGATTGGCAAATGTGTTTTTTCGTCTTCTGTAAAGAATGTGTGACATTGAAAACATTTTGGTCTTGAAGAGTTATGCGTAAATCAAATCGTTATTTAATATCCAAAACATTGTTGTTTTTTATTGCACAGTACATTTGAACAGTTGTACAAGCGCATGACTGGAAAACTAAATATAACAATGTTAAAACCTAAAATTACTAAATTGCATTGGATACCCGACACAACAAATAAACAAGGTCAAATGTGAAAGTATTTAAATCGCTTTTCAATTGTCTTCGACGACTAAGAATAGAATATTCTGAATATTGAACTGTACGCTTTAACGATCTATTTAGGCATTTTTCCCCATACATTAAACATTACCACACTTGTTCTTTCACCGCAAAAAAGAACAGATAATATGTCCGTATCATTATTATAAGGTTTAAAAACAAGATACGGAAGGTCAGAGGCTAATGAGATAGCGCACCTCTGCAATATCTCTAAATCTTAATAATCTTGACTATTTAAGTGTGAAATGTCAAAACACCGTAGATAGCGAACAAAAGTAAAACGGTAGTCTGTACGTAATATATCATATGATATCAACACTATCTACTAGGTGTATTCTGTAATAGTTCGCCTATTGTTCAATTGTCATATTCCATAAAGTTATCGAAATACCTGCCTAATGAAGCGAGTGTAAGGGGTGAAGATATACCATTTTGTTAAAATCAGTTTATATATTGCTCTAGTCATTTAGTACACATGTCCATGAAAGAGAAACTCGTGCCTAGTCTTAAAATTCGGTTAAGTTCAAGGCCGTTTCATAGTGATACCGTGGTAAGTGCGCTAGTCGTGTAATCGGGTAATCCCGGGTTCAAATCCCATTCGAAGTAGGTCTTACCCTTATGAAGACAAGGCAAACATGTGGAGTGCTGCTGCTGGCCCCTTGAGTGAACCGGCCGCCCTGTTGAAAAATGGCGTCAATCCAGAGAAATATACACAATAATACTTAGTCAAAATGTTAAAGTGTTTTCATATAAAATATTGCATGTTTGCCTAACAAGTAGCACCCACTGTTGGTTTGTTAATTTCGAAATTATGACCAACTGTCTGTGAGATTTAAGTTTGCATTACTAGTATTCAGTCTCCAGACGTGTCGCTTCCAATAGTCTTTGACGGTCCGGAACAAAAATAGCAATGTTAATAGATAAGTCGGTCACTTTGTCTTACTTATTATCGAAATTAAACTTGTGCGCAATTCTACATTCAAATATGTAAACTTATACAGCTCTTTAGCTATTAATTTAGTATGATTGAAGACTCCAGACAAGCGATAAATTCTTGTTGATCAGTCGGGTGTTCACATTTTGATATTCGATCCAATTAACGTTACTGCATAATACATAATGACAAGTGCTTTGAAGTCAATTTTAGCACGTGTACAATCGTATAACAACATGGTGTGTATTTCTTTATATTTTGGAGAGAGAATAACATCTTTGTTGGGCTAAAGGGAAAATACAATGTTTTATTGTATTTGTCTTTTGAGTGTCAAAAATATTAAGCACCAAGCCTACTCATTGACACAACTTCAATGGCCAAGTCATAAATAGATTTTCCTAATTTGAAGATATGCAAGCTTATTTTGTTATTGTTAGTTACTAAATCAATATGTTTTACCTATTTGGAAGTGTTTAATTACTTAATGGAGTGTCTGTACCGTATGCACAGTTCTGTGTTTCTTAGGGTACGTGTTGATATGTGCCGTGATATTTGTTTTGAACCTAAGAAGTATCTGTGGTAGGGGAGACCGGGACTAGTACAGCCTCGGCGTATGTTCGGCACATGACTTTATCTTGCGCATAAACCAGAAGTCACCCATATGATGATAGAGAAACACTGTGGAGGGGAATGGGAATAGTAAGGCTCCATTATGCTTTACTAAAATGTACTTTTAGTGTGAACATTAACATACATGCCCAGTATTTTAATACAGACGGCCACAGTACAAGAGGTAGACCAGTGACAACCTGGGGAGGAACTCTAGACGCCGGGCTCAAGTCTATCCGCCTATTATAGTGTGAATTGAAGACAAAGGCACAAACATAGCCAGCTGGAAGGAAGTAGTAAAGGCCATATGACCAGCAGTGGGCAAAGCGGATTAAGTTAGTTAGTAGAAGTAGTATTTAGTAATATATCTATGTAGATAATAAATAAATGAAAACTTTTCTAAAAAAAGGAACCAAACTTACCCCGGTATCCCCTGGTGTGTTTTATACAGCGCATCCTGTGAATTCAGTCTTACATTTCTAATGATTGACAAATTTGTGATTCATACAATTATATATTATTCTAAAGGGGGAATTCTGGTCGTACATAATATTAGAGGGGTGAAGTTTTACTGGTAGTAGGTGTTATTATTCACTGTAAACATGTGACAGGTGCTTCGGCCCACGCGCTAAAACATGTTTACATTGCTTTTATACGTTTTTTGACTTACATTACATACTTGTCATTAACTCCGCTTACTATGTCACACAACACCGCTACTTGAATTTTTGAAGCAGGTTTCAATTTCTTACATCAAAGCGAACTAAAATGTTTTCAATGATCTTGAAATGCACAAAAAGGTGCAAAACAATATTGAAAACAATAGCTAAACAATTAGTTATAATTAATTATACGTTGTTATTGTTGTATGCAATTGCAAGCTTCAGTTAATGTGCTAGACTGCCATAGAAGAATAAAGCTAGTTCGACACAAACAAAAGATAAATTAAACATTTCGTATATACTCCAGTTAATTGTACCGTGGGGGTAACTACATGACAAGGTCATGTGACCGAGACGTCACCTGATCTTGTAGACCCTTAGCTTATAGTATAAAGTGATATTTAGTCAAAGACAAAATTCCTTTAATCACTCATAACATGTACTTTCATGACACCATGAGGAGATAGACATGATTTCTTATTGTTATATATAGTCATTTACGGTTTAAATGATAATCAACGATATGAATAAAAGGTGTTAACATTAAACCCCGTAAAACTGAGCATAGATCGCCCTCACATCGTTATGGCGATTGTGACTGGCAGTATCAAGTACAATGTACACGCTCTTTGCCATTCCACCATACCATGAAAACAATTATTGCACAAACAGGTTGCGCAAATTTGGATCACAATCAGCATCAGTTCGCGGTCCGACCCCTAATTGATCAAATCTCCTCATGTAACACATTGATATTTGGAGTGTATTGCTGACAATCCTGATAAAGATGGCGGAGTCAAACACAACTACAAAGCGTAGCCGTTGTTCACAGATTTGACTGCATCTAAAATGTCCATGGTACATTGCAAACACTTATATTCTACGCCTTGCAAATTTCTTTTTACAAAAAATTCGTTAAATGTAACATTTCTATTATACAAACAGTGGGTGACAATACGTTTTTGCTAACGAGATGATATCTTAGCTAAGAGATGTATATAAAACGACACCTATGTCCCTAAATGGTGCTTTCATTTTTTACTAAATCTTGAATGATCCTTTTGAGAAATCAAGTATTTTACAGCTTATAGTATCTCACTATTACATACTGTTTTAGCCAATACTCCTATAGACAAAAATAGTACTAACGTGCCCTACAGTTACCAATCAGTGTTTTTTCTTTTTTCTATAACTATGTTGTCAAGTTTCTAATTTGTTTCTTTGAAGAAAATTACATTCCCTTCGATATATTGCGTGAAAGCCAGTGGAAAAACGAAAAAAATCAAAATATGCAATTAAGTCCTCATTGAAAAATTACCCAATGTTGCTCCACATCAAAGAAATAATTTCCACAAGTCTGATTAGTTGTGTACGATTATTTATAAGATAAAATTAGAGTTTTCGATAAATGAACGATAAAAACGGTTCATAATTATTTCTAGTGAAGTTCATATTATACCGATTGCATGTCACCCAAGTAGCCGCCACAGAGGCAACATCTAGGCTTTACTAATAAGGCCTTTTGATAATATTTAATCTACATAATTTATAAGTTTGTATGTGCTCCGACGCGGCGGCGGTAATATTTTGAGTAGAGTTTTAAAGAGAATTAAATTGACTTTCATTTTTGAGGAGAAGAAAAATACGTGGATTTTAAAACTGTATTATTTATGAAAGTAAGTAATAAGTAATAATAACCCTATTATAACGTACATCATCTTCTCTAACGACAAAATTACATAGAAATATATATATACACAATTAGACAGACAATGAAAAATGTACATAAAGATGGTCAATGGACAATACAACGGAAAACGGGCAATAACAGTGAACAGTATAACAATACATAATAAGAAGACAATAGTCGATGCACAATGAGATTGACAAGGGACAATGCCCAAGAATATAGATAATGGACAATGAGATGTACAATGATATAAAATACGCAATACATTAGACAATAAGATATACAATGCGCATTAAGATGGACAATGGACAAAGCATATCACGATTTGTAATGTACAATTCACAATACGATTTGTAATGTACGAGTACAATTCACAATACGATAGGTAGTGTACAATTCACAATACGATAGGTTATGTACAATTCACAATACGATTTGTAATGTACAATTCACAATACAATATGTAATGTACAATTCACAATACGATAGGTGATGTACAATTCACAATACGATAGGTAATGTACAATACACAATACGATGGGTAATGTAAATACACAATACGATGTACAATATACATTTCACAATACGATGGATAATTTACAATAGGGTAAATGAACCAAACAGTATTACGGGTTATGTACAATTAGACCAATGCACAACCATAAAAACTAAATTATGGTGTTTTGACAATAAGTTCATCAACAATAAGATGATCCAACATCAGTATGGAAAAAGATACCAAACAATACATGAACGAAGACAATGGAACAGAGACTTAGAAACATAATGGACTCGGTGTCTTTATATAAAAACAAACGCAAAAAACTCGTACAGCACAATGTCCTGGATGTTACACGGTCGATGCAATTGCACTGTTTTAAGTCAATGGCGAAATTTATGTGAAAAAAAATATTAAGGACAAATAAGGAAATGCTCGTTGTCGCGTTAAGTGCAATGGTAAAGCGAAAAGATTAATACGCGTTGCTACGCAACAATGGCAAACTGAGTACTTGCCTTCCTAATTCCTAATATCTTTACGTGCACTTTTCAAATAAAATAGAAACTACAAGCGTGCAGTACAAAGTTATCTTTTCATTACGGCATACAGTGATATGCGTTCAGATATAAATAACATATCCTATTTGATTAGGTAATTAACTTATTACTTTCAATTTGGTTATTAATAAACATAAGCGTGTTAGTGTCATTAAATGTATATCGAGAGAGTGGAAATTATGTAACAATGGTCATGTGAAAGGTTTTGGCAAATTTAATTATCACCATTCCCATACGAGACCAAACAGACTGATCTTAATTTGATTAAGATGAACTGATTTGAAAACAAGCGAAGTATAGCTATATTTTACGAAGTTACATCGCTAATGGAAAATTTCAAACGAACAGAGGTGGAAATTGATAAATGAAATTTGACATATTTTCACAAATTAACAAGAATTTTAAATATCAATAACAGAAGCTCTTTATAAAACATAATAACATTGTATTCTCCGACCATCAGACGCTGTGGCCATAAATTACCCGTCTTATCTCGACGTGAAAAATGATTGATTGTAATAATATTCATGAAATATAAACCATCGTTCACCCTTTCACGAAAATTAACTTTCAAAACCAATAAAGAATGAAAGCAAGGCGAGAGAGACACAGCCGTGAGTTTCCTATGACAACTTGAAAGTAAAGAACATATTCATAAGGCCCCCATCTCATTTAAAACGTACACTTTACTATCAGCATAATCATCTTCGATATGCGGTAGGTTTTTTAAACACATCTACAACACGGCTTACAAATACATTTTCATTTTGTATCCAGTGATTCACATTTTCACCGACATCGACCTATCAACGAGTTTGATTGAAGCGATAGTCGTCTTTTTCTTATTACCGCTAAAGACGATTTGTGTGAAATCATATCGTACGCTATCAATCTGATAACTATGTTTCGGCGAGGATCAAGGATGATTTTGGTGATATTGGCGATTTTCTTATTGATAACTTCGGAGAAGGGTTACCCTGATATGATTATCATTGCGACAAATATAATGAACGTAATTTTCAAGTAGAGCGATCGTTTATCAAGTTGCACAAGACTTAATTTGAATAACGTAGTAAATAGCGGCTATCATTGCCTACAATCAAGATAGTAATGCAGGAATCATATAAAGATTACGCTAAGTTATTTTATGGACATTTTACCAGATGAATAACGGGACTTTCATTCGACAGTTACTATAGAAACGGAGACAGCAAATTTTAATGTTTTACAAGTGAATTATACAGCTATCTTCTCATAGCAGACTACAACAATATCTGAAAGACGATTTTTAACTGTTTGTATTAATGTTTCTGACGACTGTACAAGTTTAACACATGACTGTTGGACTGGGTGAGGTCTTTGTTTATTTCAAATAATACTCAGATATTCCTGATGCTGTTCGTTTTTTGATGTTCTATGCTTCGGAATAAATACTAGTACTCAAAACAATCACACGTTTGAATCCGACAACAATCATGTGTCTACATTAGCACACAGTTATAATCATGTGCTTATTTAAAAAGATCAAACGTTCTAATTCTAGGTTTATTGCCGGACAATCTGCCCGTTATATCTATAATAAAAAATCCACATTTTGTAAAATTCTGGAATCATTATGAAAACAATCTATTTTTCTGACATGATAAAGCAGATGAAAAAGTATGAAATCCATAATACAATAAGATGAAATTAATTTACATGGTATCTATGATATCAATCATTTTGGTCTCTGGATTTAATTCTACAAGCACATATTTAAAACATCATATTATAAAGACAGAAAATCTCATTCCAAATGGAATCCTACTGGGATTTAGGAACGAGAATCGACGAGATCTTGCGATAGTTTTTCGATTGTAAATCAGGGAAATCATACTTTCCAACGAGGCAGACGACAAGCCCATGTGACGTTATCAAACTCTCGCGAGAAATCCCCAATACGTTTGTTTCTTTTCAAAGTCTCGATAACAAACAATGGAATGAAATTTAGATGTTTTTTTTCTGAATTACAGATTTGTTGTCCGTCATTTCAAAATCCTTTCAGGTTATTGCTTCAGAATTAAACATTTTATAACCGATAGACGCCAATGGGATGAGGGAAGCAAGCAACAATGTTTAAATAAAAGACATCGTGATACACACTACAACAAGAAAGATCAGAGTCCCTGAACAAAATAACACATTGAGTGTCATACCATTAGGGTCTCACCGAGTCAACTTTATGTACCGAAGCTTTCAACTATTATCTTATTTGTTCAGAAAGTAGCATGTTCGCCCGTCTTTATGTTACACATGGTTTGTACGGGCCACATATTGGTGAACATAAATAAAAAAACTTAATCAGATGATAACGTTGAAAGTTGTAATGACATTTTACAGGACAGCCATTCTTATCAGTAAGTATAAATATAATACAGCGTTTAAATAGAACCAAGTGACGCAATGGCAAACATGTTCTGAACGTCTCCATAAGTACAAATGTACAACATTGTTACCTATTCTGTCGAAATTTATTTGAAGAACGTCCTTTATCTCGGTATCTCGGACCTTGTAATATTTCATGTCGGCTGGGGAAACAGTTCGAAGGACAAGTAATTTTTAATGGACTCGTTGATTGTTTTATTGTCTGAAAGGTACAACTTGTAGACTGCTGACGTCCAAGTGGTCTTTAAGTTCATTAGAAGTATTAACAAAAGAACTAGACAGATAACAGTTTTCTTTGACAAGTCCTCATTTTTACGACCACGAAACAAACTAAGTAAAGTAGGTGTCACGAACAAAACCGATGACGCTTTAATTATTTTTAATTCTCTTTCGTCCATAAATATTCTGTAAGAACTTAAAGTAGTTAATTGGACTTATTAACTTAATTAACTAATCACTTTTTCCTAGATTCTTGGCACTGATGTATTTACGAGGTATCACCTGCTTGGCCATTATTTACAATTAAATTCAAGTGGTCAACGCCGCACAGTGGCGTCCAGAGTCCAAGACATTGCAGAAGGTAAGAGCCACTTCAGATAATGGCGCTATCAAACTAACCTACATGTATGAGCAATACACCGGACCAAGAATTCGACATGGTCAGTGATCACGATAATGTATTCTTTAGTTGCAAGGGTAATGATGTACAAGAGTTTGTTAAGGATTTAATGGGGAGTATGGTTTATAGACGTGACATGACATTTGTTTTATTTTAACGTTTTCAAGTTTGTCTAATCAGAAATGAAATATTCTCACACAGATAAATAGTGTAGGTGTATTGAAGCATTACGGCAGCCTCTCTGTCGCGGCTTTTTGAAACCTTGTCCTACGTCAGTGCTTGTTAATGTTAATGTAGAAATAAGGTGTTATTGTTTTATATCTGTTCCTTCCAATACTAGTATTATGTTCGGATGCTTTATTGAGCTAGTTTTATATGTAATAATAATGTCGTGTAATATGATACAAATAGGACACATCTGTTCAAACTTTTATCTAAACCTTATTTCTTATTTAATATTCTAAAATTCAGATAGAAATAATACTTCGGATCATCACATGGATAATGTAACGGTATTAACAGTAAAACTTACACTATCGTTTTATTTAATTAACTTCACGTACTTGTAGTTATCTAATAAAAATACGCACTTAAAATTTATTTTGTTTCGAACCCACTTAAAACTCCATCGTATGTTTGTATCAGTATAAAAGTTTTTTTGTGGTTGAACACTGGTAGCGTAATAAACATACAGGGCTTTCTCAGACTTTACGATCATTTTGGAGCACAAAGTTTCGCAGCAAAGACTACCCGTAGAGAGTAAAATGAAAGTACCTGAACAAAGATGCGTTATTTGCTAATTAAACCAACCAATAATGCCCGACGAGCCTCTTTATTCGACATTAATATTTGGAATTCGTCTTATCTTGTCGCTAATATCATTTTGGAACGGCTTCATATCGTATCCACCTGTCCACTGCACCCCCTGGTGCCACAGCGTCATCGCTTGCTTTGGAGAGGGTGTTAATGTGCTCTGTAAAGTCCTGTTAATCAGTCATCAATCTATATTAGTTTCTAGCGGTACTTTTACCGTTGATTAATATCTATAATTAAAATAAGACAAATCAAGCGAATTCCTCTAACGATGAAGCCATTGGTTCATTACTACTAAGTAGTGTTAAAACGCAAGGCTGTCTTTTAAACCATCAAGAGTGAACATTTTTGTCTTATCAGGATCTGATGAAGATATACACGGCCTACGTTATCTCGGACGTAAAATATAATTGCGAAAATGATAATAGTATTAAAGCTTTAAGCCTAGATGTAAAGGTTTTCTATTATAAGTAAATTATTTCAAGAAAAAATTGAACATAACGCCAAGATGGCTGTAAAACAGTGTGGTTACCCCCTGAAGCAAAGTTTATGCAAATGGTTTATGCACCATTTTGTAAATTATTTTCATAATAATCTGCTAAAACGTATAAAAACAAATCTTCAAAGAGGTATTACTTACAAAGTTTGTGTCGTATTTTTGTGTTTGATTAAATAATTACGGAGCCCCAGCTGATTCCATTATTTCCAATAGAGCGCAGATACGTATTGATACAAGATTTAAAAAAACTCATTTTCTTAGCACAGAAATAACTTTTTTACATCTAAATAAGAGGTTTGAGATGGGTTCGCTATAAGTCGCATTATGAGGATATGATGGTTAGCATAAAACACGTGACATACGAGTACGTGAACTGATTGGAATTAGTACTTCAGAATTTACCGACAAGACTGTCAGACTGATAATTACGAACTAAAGAAACATAGTGTTTAAAACAATGACATATTATTAGTGGGGACGTGAATACGGTTGGTTGACAGTTCCGATGAGTTCACCATCCCGGTTCAAATCGTTTGTTTTTTGTTATGAATATAGCTCATAAATAGTTAATTACAATACCCAGTAGTCGTTATAGATCTAAGAAATAAAACAACCAATTATGCAGACGACCAATCCGTTCGACAGAAGTCGGTCTCAAAGCATTCGACTGATTTTTCTTGAATGAATGTCTAACAAAACCCGAGCAAATTTTACAATGGCAGCTGAACTATACCATCTGCAATAAAAGCTAATGTGTAGCATGATGAAAGCCATAAAAATGAAATATTGCTAAATTCAAGGAATAAAGTCGTGTTTCTTTTCACTTTTTACATAATAATTTCTAATTTATACATTAATTACAACGCTTCGTCATTGTGTTATTAATATAGAAATTTATATCAACAATGAATATTTAATTTCGCTGAGTAATTTTTTAAACCCATAAAATATTTTATATTCATATAATATTGATGAAAGCTGAGACGTGCTTTCTTAATATATTTTGTACCTTAAGGTAATCATGTTTAAGTGGAGTAACATTGAGAATATAACCGACGAAAGGAAATATTTTCATAAACAGGAAACCAGGTACATTTAAGGGGACAAGATCATGTATATATTTTTTGTATGTGTCCTAACACACATACCCTAAGCTTATAATTTTTAGGACCGTCGAAACTTTGCCCATCAAAAAAGACTTCAAAGAAAGTAACTCTTAAAATTTAATGTTGTCTTACATCGATCAGACCTTTATGGAACTTGTGGTATTTGATTTGAATTCATTCATTAATTGATAAGAATATATTATGCGTAATTTGAATATTTGAACTTAAAGAGCAAAACTCTAAGTTCGACTATAGTTTGTTGGCTTAAAGAAAGCTATCATGTTTTGTAAAGTTCAACTTTTGACGCCTTGCAGACAAATTATGCCACCCAATGCCTCGGACTCGGGACAGCAAATTATGCGACGAAAATATCTGTCTACCTTTGTATATGAATAAATTATAATATTATCAAGACCTTGTCGTTGTGTCACTTTAAATTACATAATTTATGGAAATTATGACCGCGTGCATAAGACTGCACAAAAGTGACATTGGCAATCATATTGTATATAATAGTATTGATTACATATTCGCGGTCCCGTGACTCTAAAACAAGAGGAATCGTGAGTAAGTCTAACCATTGCACCAACTCAACTCAAAGAAAAGTCACCAATGGCATTGTGTTCCATTCTAAAGAGGCGAAGACCTGAGGTAAAAACACTTCCATTAATAATACCGCATGTGTCATTATCATTTAAAAGACCAAATTACGCCATATACGACAAGTAATCGCGTAACAGAAAATGATCGCCAGCGATTGAACAATTTAATGCTATGATTATTTTGTAAAACTTTTCAATTGTAAATAATCACCGTAATGTAGTTCATTAACTCGAGGTATCTGTCAATCAAAAATGTCACTTTCTTTATTTTAGGAGCCATGTACATGGTGTAGCTTAGTGTCCGCCAGCTTGGGTGGCGGTAATCAAAATATCATTAGATTTAAGCCTGTGCTTTTAGTTCGGGCTCAAGTTACATTTAACACGTGAAGGTATGCGCCCACCAATTTTCATCTTTTTTTATTTTCTGGTACGTTATGACGAGATCGTTGCGTTTACAAAATTAAGAAATTACGTCTTTGAAAAATTATAACAAAACGTGTCTTGTAAAAATTATCTAAGGAGGAATTTTTGAATACATTTAGTTATTACTCATAATGCTAAGATTTTTGTAAGAAATTGGGGCAGACATATCAAATTTTGTAAAATGCAATTATAACAAACTTTCGGGGTTTGAAAAGAATACGAAAATGCATAACTTCGGGAGATACACTGTATGTTAATCAATTACGTACCGACATGCACTGTCATACAGTTGGTGAAAACGCAAAATTTAAACGTTTCTACTCTACGAAAATCGAGAAAATCACGACAGCAAAGATCACAAATAGATTAAGGAATCTTCCTCGTTTATTATTCAACTAATCACGTGTAATTAAAACGCAAAAGGAATGAACAATCTACGATATAATTATTGTGATTTTAATTTGATGTTTATCTTTCAACTTTCCATTAATTCAAAAACATGTTTTTAATCACTTAAAGATTTTATTTATATTCTTTACATAACTTTTTATTTATTTCAGCAATGACAACATAAACAAGATATATAATTCAATGATACACGTATATGTAGACGATTTTGTCTGAAATGCGATGGTAGAAATGTAAGTTATTTCGACAAACACTTTTAGATTCGACATGAGTAATTGAACAACATTATTACCTAAAATATCGCAGTGCAAGAAGTTTAGATTAATTTTAATATTTTGGTTGTTTTTTTATTCTTTATCTATTTATCGAATTATGGCTCATAATTTATCCGCTTAAAGATTAAATACACTTTGATCAGTATTATTATTGATAACAATAACAAAATAAACAAATTAACCAACCCGCATAGTGTGGCTTTAAATGTATCTAATTGTACACATGCCAAACGATCAAATGTATTTGTAAATAATTTGCAACTTGAGGTCAAAGGGAGAGAACTATGTATTGTCTTGTTAACAAACTTTCGCGGAAAACACGTCATATCGGGACTAAAAATGGTTACAGTTTCACAATCTTTATACTAACAGTGTTATGCATGAGACACTGTATGCATTTCACTAAAGCTGTATCCGATTATTTCCGGGGCAATTAAAATAAATTTCTCAAGACATAAACTACATCAAAAAATACGTTTAGCCACAGTTTCGCATTAGGTAATAATTCGTTTCGGAGCAATTTTAAAAATTGTGCGACACTACTTAAAATCACATTAATATTCATCAATATTTCAGTTGATCTTTTTTTGTAATATTAAGTCTCTGCATACAAGTGTTTCACTAGCTGCACGTACCAGGTACTGAGTTATGATCAAACAGAATCAATCAACTAAATAAGAGACATGAAGTCGCCAACATCGGGGCATGTCATTTTAGTATAGGATGTGACATACAAGACTGATCAATCTACCAAATGTCATATATTCAATCAGTAACAAAAAATGAGTAATTAGAAAAATCATTTTCACAACAATCTTTTTAAGCATACGTATATATTACATATTAAGTTCTACCGCCGCGTATTGCACAAATGTGTTAACGACTTCGAAATAATTCGTAGCGTATGCCAAAGCCGAACATTCCTGATAGACGATACATCAATAGCTATTATTTTTTTCAACGACTCGAATATAACGAGTGCCGTGATCCGTAAAAAAATGCACTATACAGCACAAACAGCTTGTAACTCTACATAATGATTTATTTTGTCGATTAGTTGTAACAATTACTTCTATTTAAAGTATTATAACTAGTTACAGTATCAGTCACGTACGGTAGAAGAACTTCAAAGATCATAAGGAATGTTCAGAAAAGATCAAATCCACACAAAGAGCATGACCTCTAAAGGTGCAGGAGGCATCGCACCAAACAAGGGCATGTACCTCTTGCAGAACATCTGCCGAAATTATTTAGAAGCATGCTGGTATCGCTGTTAACAAACTGACTTTCATATACGAATGTGCGCTCAAATAGATGAAATGTAGTATCAATTCGTGACATATAGCTCTTTCAGTGTACCTGCTTTTAGGCGGACCACAACGTATTCCACTAAACAACCAAGCATGTCCAGCATCACTATTTTTGGGAAATTACCGCTATCGATCAAAATCCGATAAAGTATTTCATGCGTAA
Source organism: Lutraria lutraria (assembly GCA_964023205.1). Classification (NCBI taxonomy): domain Eukaryota; kingdom Metazoa; phylum Mollusca; class Bivalvia; order Venerida; family Mactridae; genus Lutraria; species Lutraria lutraria. The sequence goes on along the minus strand of OZ026844.1, from coordinate 18,758,920 downwards.
ATATATCAGAGAAAACAATATAATGACGATGAAATCAAAACGTCTTGAACGTTTGCAAAGTGTGTATATTACAATGGATTGCAAATAATTAAATGACAAATTCATGTTCATGTAAATCAAACTTTAATTGCACATCATAGGCATTTGACAGTTCGCCTCATAAGTTAAAAGGGAGCATCTGTGTGTCGGTCTCTGAATGTTAATGCAAAAAGACCAAAAACGTTTCATTAAGTCATCAATAGTTATTATTGACCTTTCATGATAACAGAATAAGCAGAATATGGTTACAAATAAGCAAAAATATCAGGACAACAATGACAATAAGAGGCTCCTTTCATAGATTACTTAGCTAAGACACTTGCTGTTGGTACGCTTTTCAAATAACGACTATATAATTATGTTGGCAAAAAAAATCAAAACTAACTAGTGTGTATAACACATCCTTCATTACAAACGATAGGTATATATATATATATTCTAAAGTTGAATTATTACTCTATTATATTAGTTAAGATGTGTTACAGACACAAGGAGTGTATAATAACGGGTAATTCAATAAACACGATTTGTAATAATTATATAGAATATTCATTTATCAAAAACAACATAAGTAGTAAATGAGAAGTGCTTGTATCAATTAAATCATATAGTAGTATTGAGTGACTTCCGAATTATAATACGTCCACTTAGTGTGTGTATAAATGTTATGAGTTTCTAAGAATTATATATACTCTAAAGTATGTGTTATATATATTTACGAATAGGCGGTATTAAGGGTGCTTACTTATAACACGTTGATTACGTAAATATCATGATTATTGTGGTTTAGGATTATTGATAATGTTTTTATTTAGTAGTAAATATTAAAAAATGTTTCCTGAAAAAAATAATTCAATAAATGTAAATCCTATACCACGTACAAGTCTGCACAAATCCATCGTAGTACAAAACTGCTGGTTCTTCCCAGGAGTGATGGTTAGGTGAACTGTCCGCTTCACATTAATCTGACTGTTGAAAAGGGGCGTAACCCCCGATATAAACAAACTTCTATAAATTAGTGGAGTCACATAAATGTTTCTATAAAAATGTGTTACATTATTACAAGATATTATGAGCGTAGATTCTACCAGTAAACATAGAAAATGTATGTCACCGAAATAGCATCCGGGTGAGAGAAAAGAAATAAAATCTTCTTCCGGGACAATAATATACGGCTCATTACATATAACTTCGTGTTTTCTTAATTTGCTTAAAATATATCTCACCCATATACCTCGTTTTGATATTAAGCCGATTATATGGAGATGACTTGTTCTATAGATGGCAAAAAAGACGTTGTTTTAGGTCAAGGAAAAAAAAGGACGACAAAAAAAAAACTTGTTGTAATATCTAAAAATTATGTCACAAAAAATGTAAAACACAGTTGAAACAACATCAACTGTTGAAATTTTAAATATATTAAATACGTTTCTGCTCTACGCCTTGTTACTGAATCCATAAATTACAGACATTGCAACCATATGTAACGTTAGTTCCCGTTTATCATGTTTACATATATATACTTAATAGGAACTATTAAATCTTTATTGATCCGATATTTACATTATTTCATTTTGTTATTAATTCTGTTTGTATGCTTTTCAGCTTTTGGCATGTTCATAAAAATATGTCATGGCGATGTCGCGCCACAGTGCACGTTAACGCGACGTCATTTTCGTTGTTATGTTTCATTCATTATTTGTCCTTATCCTGAAGAAGCCTTAGTGGCGAAAGGTCGATGGATTAAATTAATCGTTTCTCATGTTTTTCGTGTTTGGTGATTTTTTATCTTTATTGATCTTGTTCATGGTATAATGCATTGTGAATATATATAACGGAGGTGACGTTATGTAACATCTGACGTCAAAAATGTTTATAAAACATGTATGAATGGACAAATTAATGTTTTTTTATTACAGTTTCTTACATGGATATAAAATACAAATAATTACTATAGAAATATGATATATAATAACACTAATTGAAAAAAGTAGTAGTACCGTACCGAACAAAGATTTTAAATATATCTAACACATTGAACTTGTTATAGATCTATCTATATAAATATGTAGATCTACTTTTACAAAAAAAAAATACAAAAAGATACAAGTTCGTGATGTTTCACATTACATGTGTACCAAGACGTCACATCTCCAGATACAGCATTTTAAAGGGTGAGTGTAGCATGTATTTTTTATAGAAATAGTTGCAACATCTTACAATATATACCAACACTGCTAATGAAGCATTGCACCAATAAATGTATGTATTCCAAGTCACGAACTGAGAGCACCGTACCATACCGTCCCAATAGTAATAGAAGAATGTAAAATCCAGCTCTGGTCCCTAATGAGCCATAAAATCCCAAATTGTAGACTGATGCATTAGAAGCAGATGATCTGGCGCCAACGGGGATATTTTTGCAAAACTTATTGTTTGATCAGATAAGCCAACATACATTAAATTCCAATGACTTCGGTCGTTTATGAATTATATATTGTTTCGTTTCCATTCGTGAAAAAACAACAAATTATGTATCCATTGAGAGGGACGATATCATAAACACATAACACTTGAATAATAATCGGAATAAAAGAGAAACTGGGACCAATAATCGTTCAACATCAGTGTTGCATTTCGAACTCCAAATTAATGTTTCATGGAACTATATTTTATCTAATATTTCAATTAACAAGCAAGGAATCTCGCCTTTGCAGACATTCAAACATTCAAAGGGGCATCTATAGCTTATGCGTTTCGACTTTATTTTTCAGCGGAATTAACGCCGTTTTCCTTTTCAACATTTTTTCCTGGACTATATTCTAACCAGTAGTAACTTGCCCTTCAACAAGACCCGACAACATCTCCATGAAGGATAATCAACACTTCTGTCAAATTTTCATAGAAGGGTATGCCTGCCGCGACCGGATCGCCGGGTTACAGGTCAAGGGCACCAACCACTGGACCACAGAATTTCAGAATCTATGGCTGTGAAATTGCTAACATATAATTTGTCGTTCACATGAGGCTACACCGAGTTTCATTTACTTTCTACGAAGAAATGTCATATAGCATAGTATCGCTTGTGTTTTCGTGTTTAGTTAAAGTTGCGCATTGATACCATACTATTTGCAGGGAATTGGAACAAAATTAAAAAAAAAAAATTGTCATAACCATTTGATTTGTGCTCTGCATCCCATGCAACCAATATATCATCTATAACTAGACTCACTGACTAGCATCGACTCGATTCACATGTCAATTTTCTTAAACGAGTATAATGAAAACCAATGAATTAGCTGAAATTGTTTCATTTATGCGTTATTTAATGAAGCTTAGCAAAATACAGTCGATATTATAATAAATTTTAAAATTGTCACAATCCGCAAATCAGTAAGGTGATAAATTATTTGTTTTAATCACACGTGTTGATAAATTCTTGAAAGGGCTAATCGCTTGTTGACTGATAGATTCCAATAAATTGTATGCATACGTTTCATTTTGACAGAATTATCCGCCCATCGACTTAAAATCTACCAATCATGGTGTGATAGACGTTATTTCGTGTTGGATAAAAAATCAATAAATCTATCTTTAAACATCCTACCAAAAGATCATTGGATACTGAGTTAAACATTTTAAAGCAAGTTCGATTAAAATGGTCTGATCATTTTTAACTGGATTGATGCTATAAAACAACAATGACGAGGGCTGTTAACTAAGTTACTGTAGCATTCATATATCCGGGACGATAGAAAATTGAGTAAATTCCCGCCTATCCCCCAATTTATCACCAGTTGTAAGCAAATGGCAATAAGTGAAAACAACGATAAAATGCATTATAAAATGTATGAGTCCGGTAAGCGATGGAGGAGATGACACGTATGGTCTCCAAACATAATTGAGAGCTATGGCAACTGAAGGAGCTGAGAACATACTGGTGTATGGTAACCAATTAGCAAAAAAAACACACTTATCACAAAATTCTTATGTTGTGTAAATTACAAGAAACGTATTGTAAACAATTAACATAACATCATACAACAAATGTATTGAAATAAAACAACACAGTATTTTCCAAATGTCCTCGAATCGACAGCACACACGAAAAACAGCATTGTCTGGCAAACACCATACCATACTGTATAATTATTAGCTATAAATTAAGTTTCATGAAAATATAACAATGTATTTACTAACAGTTGCAGTTTATATTTAAAGATATTTTGATACGTAATCAAAACACATTAATACTTTCTTTGTCAATTAAATATATTATCATGGATTCACATAAAAGGCATCGCTTTTGAAAAAAGCAATTTATTCTCCAAGTTGATGATAGAGAAAACAGTATCGTCTTTGATACGTTTGGCGTTAATACATTTCTACACCCCACAATAGAATACATAAACGCAAATGATGTCGCCGAACGACTATTAACAATCGTATTCGAGATGTCTCCGATCAGAACCCATACCCTTAAGACAATTATTATAGATCGAGTAATTTGCACACATCAAAGGAGAGAAGAAAAGGGAATTTTACTATTACTGGACTTAAGTAAGCAGTGTTGTAGACAGATGAACTTTTCTGAGTCATTAACGGTGTTTCATTAAACATTTCATCGGAAATTAATAGACTCAGTCCTATCGATAATAAATCGGCTTCTCTCTAATTGCTGGTGATAAGCGTCCAGGTTATCCTGCTCGAAATCTGCGTCTTTAAATGAGTCAGTGTCGTTCAAACGCTCATTAATGTCGTCTGTTTATTTAAGACGCAAATTAGTTTTACCTAAAGTATACATTTTCTTAGCCTACTTTGGAACTTTTGGTATATTTAATGATATAACGTATCATTTTTTGTTTGTTCGTTTCCTGCACATTGGTACTTTTCAGAAATTATTGGACTTTAAAACTAAAATGATTACAAGCATTGTCGTCTGACGAATCATGTTATGTTTACAGACTCCCCATCTAGTCTCGGACAATATTATTAAAAGCTCGATAAAGCAACTTGATAGACCAAGAAAAAAAGTCGATCGTCGTAAAAAGTTGGTCACAAAATCAGGTTGAAATATTGCCTTTATATCATAAACTGAGAACTGTTACACACTTAAATGAACTGACTCTTATATTAAAGTGATCGTGTTTTTTTTATTTTAGCGCCCATACTCAAGTTTCTAAAGTGCGAATATATTTGTGGATGAATCGTATACCTCATAGTCTTACAAAAGACAGTTAGATTGTTTTTTACCTACTGGCCCCAAATTCCTTTGGCGTAAGTAAGTAAAGTATTTATTTAAGTGACATATGCTATATTACAAAATGTACATACACTAGTCACTGACAATTAAACAAGATAATTACAGATTTATACAAGAAATGATATAACATAATGCAACATAAATATTGTTTTCCGTAAAAGATAACTAATCTTTTAGTCTCACGAAGCAACGATATATTTCAGACTAGTTGGTCTGTACTGTTGATAAACTACAATAAAATAATAAAAACAAACAGTCATAAAAACAAGTTCGGTATAATGCAAACAACTTAACAACACCATCCATACTCCTTTTTGCTTGTTGTATTCTTACTTCGAGTCAGTTAATTACATATTAAGAATTGGTTGGAAGGCCAGAAAAAATATCAACCTGGTATGATACTAGTGTATTGAAATAATGCTAACAATAAAGTGTTACTATCGATGTATATAGAACTCCAGTTAGGTATTTTAGAGTTGCTAAATAACGATGCCTTAGTCATTGAGATATTTTTTAAACACATGTATGGGCAAAGTGTCAGAATCTAGTTATAATCATCTATTATTACTGTAGATTTCAATTATGCAATTACTTTTAGAGTAACAGAAAAAAACAGGCATTCTGCGATGTAAGTCATCATTTATATTGGATGTTCCATGCATCTATATGCCTGGAATTGGAAAAACACGTTCCTAACGCTTTCGATTGAGATTCCAATATAAAAATACCAGACAGTTCATGTGCTGTGCCATTATTATTTAATTAGACTTTTAACGATAATGTTCTCCTGCAATGAAATACTTTTTGAATCGAGTTCTAATTCCATAATGAAATGAAGTCCCATTTGCTGATAATTTTCTCTAAAATGGCAAATTGGCATATCATAACATCACGAAGCTCGAGGCCATGTTTGGAAACATTTAGATAATGTTGGTGCTGAGTAAATACTGCGATTATAGTTTTGCATTATGCAAGAATCTAGAAGTTTAATAGACCAAGTTTACTTGACAAATGATGCAGTTACAACAATAACAAGGGTTAAATCGGCCCCTAAGGACCCGGAGTGTATCGCCTCCCTGTCTATATGACCTCTGAGTATCGGGCAACCTAATCTTGATATAATTGAAAATGTGTTAATAGATGAAACGGGCGTGCGTGGAAAGTATGCGGAGAAAACAATACGTGTTGATGTACGTCGAGTAATCATGAGAATACCATCTTACCTTTTTTTTAATTATCCCTCGTATCTGAACGAAGTAAGGCTTTCATTATCACGTTTACGATCAAATGCTGTTTCATTATCGGTTATAGCATCATTTAATCTAATTTGATGATGATATGGTGATGTTTTGATTATTCTTCGTCAAAGGACTATTAATAATGCATTGTTTCAGAGTTTTGGGTTTTAAGGACAATAAATACTACATGCTCGATGGGTCGTTTTTACGATTTTCTCAAATCTCCCCCAGAGCTAACCGTAGCATTCTCATTCAAATATATTCAAATATATTCCATTTTATAATAGTTGGTCTAATCGAGCGGAAAATTGCAAACCGTCGCTAAATCGATGCAAAGGGTTTTCGGTGGAAGAAACATAAATGGCGGACCATAAAGCTGAGTATTAAAGGAGTTTTTATACCAATAATAGGGGCGTGAAACATGGGGGTTTAAAGTGTAGTGAAATGTAATTAACTGAAGTGAAAGAGACGTCTATTTAATTTGGCTTCCTTACAGAAACTCCCTCTTGCAACGGCGAGCAAAAATAAAAGGCGTCTTGTAAACATTTCATGAGTGAAGGGTTCCATGTTAAATCTCGACTTTGGAGAAAGTCTCGCGGGATTTAACCAACCTGTTCTTAGCCGAAGGGTTTCAGGGGCTTCCATCTTTTGGGGATAAATCACTGTAGAATGTGGGATATGAGCTGCATTAAATTGTAATCAAACGTTAATCAAATATAAAGAGGTTGTCAAAATAGTTTAATAATAGCGTCGACATGGCTAATTATTGAAAACTTTTTAATTCAAGTCACTACAGTGTTCTAGTCCGAATTCATCAAAGGGATGTATACAGTCAGAAACATCGTTTAGAAATTTCAATTCGTGTGGCATCGCAAGCGTAAGGAAAACTTGTCACTTCGTATACCACCCATGATTTTGAATGATTTTTGTTTGTTTACATTTATTGAACTTTCTCCTGTTTATATTCCATATGTTTAATTTATTTCATGTTTTCTGCAGAAATTAAGAATTTTCGTATCAATTTTATGCATTGAGCATTTTTTTAAATATTATTATTGTCCCATATCATGATAATTATACAAATTATCTTTCAACATTATTTATCATTAACTATCATTAATTGAACGGTCGCAAAAATGCGTGATGAACAAAGATTTGAAACAACTGAATTGTTTAAAATAATATCACAACCAAATTAAATATACGCTCGCCAGGCTTAATTGAAAACCTCGGCTATCCAGCATTTATCATGATTAACGTATTACTTAGCGATAAACTGGTTGTCATTTGTGGTGAAATATCGGGTACCAGTCGCGTGCATGTGTCTTTTTATCTAATTAATCCAACCACATATATTTTATTACTTTATAATTTATGGATTTCGACTTTTTTACTGTCAAAGTTGCGGCCAATTTGCACAAAAACCATAAACGATTACAATATAACAAAATATTTACAAATGTCTGTCACTTAGGGCAGAGATAAACAGTTGTCGCACAATTATTTCTGAAAGAGAGAAAGCGAAATTGTTTTCCAAATGTTAAAGGTTATCCAATTTGTTTTAAATGAAAGGGCACGCGGTGCCGGAAGTCATGTTAAAAAGGGACCGGCGTCTGGTGTCATATGTGTGGTTATATTACGGAGGGAAACATTTAGGGATCTGACTTTTATATTGGAAGTTGTGTGTCTGCAACGTCCATTCGAGGGATTTTAATATCACAAATTGTAGCGAGTTATTCGTTGCTTACGGCTTGGAGAACCACTCGAACAGTTTCTACATTATAATTATCAGACATTCTCGCGGGAAATAACGCACTCAATGTTTTGTGTCTTAAAAACTCGCTTTCACCAATTTTAAAATTGAACACATGATATCAAAACAAAATATTACTGTGTTTTGACAATTACAGGAGTTAGATATTATCCCCCAGACTGGAGAAATCTGTTTCAAGACCTACGGGAAATATGCAGTGTAATTTATTTTTGTTTCTCAATAGTTATTAGACATTGTAAAATGAGTCTTGTTACATTAGGGTATATAATTATTTATAATGTCAAATTCGTCATAATTCAAGTAAAAAAGGATTTACGTCTGAAGAGCATATAAACTTCTTTGATAAAACAAATTTTTAATATAATCAGCATGTAAAAGCAAAATTATGCAAAATGAACGAATGAAAAAATATGACATTCAGGAATAGTTGACCCTTATTCAGCGGTTGATTTTGTCTAGTATTTGATTATTACGATCATTAAAGGGGCATACCCTACAACTTGGTGAATTTAGAATTAAAGCAAAATGATGATAAATTAAAAGCTTGTAACGTAAAAAGCCGACGAAGAAAGTTTCAGCCAAACATTCATCCAATTAAAAATAAAATCATATAAAGATATGTATTTGTGACCCATACATTTAGTCATGGAAATTTTTGGGTGGAAGTGATTTATTATTGATAGCTATGTTTTTTGTGGCTAGTACCTAAACTAGTCATTTTATGACCCATGTTCTTCCTGCAATTATCCATTATATATTGTTTCACATATACATCTAGCACATTTTTACACTTTCACAGAATGTTTGTCAGTTGTAGGGTATGCCCCTTTAAGAGAATAACCTTTGTGCGTTAAGTTGACCATAATCTCAGCTCCGAATGTCCTAATATAATGTAATTTTGCTTTGTGAATGCGTGTTTTTTATCTAGTTTATTACTATAAATACACAAGTATGATAAAAGTTTGATTCTCGATCAGATTTCTTATATGAGAATATTATTTCAAAGTTTGGATTTCAAAGTACCTTGATGAAAATCCTGTATCCTGTTGCTGATCATAAATGAACACGGATATACTCACACATATACGTGGACGTATTAATGTGGGCAGATTTCATGGTTTACCGCAAACAACAACAAAAAAGCAACATTAACAACAGTTTAATCCAAGCATCATTTCTTCAAATAGAGAAAAAATAGTTCGAGTTTTATGCCTCAACATTTTATTTGTATACCGTCCTGAAGCCAGTTGATAAAACAAACAGAATATATTCTATTATTATGTACTGATGCTCGAGAACTACATCTTTTTACCGTAAGTAACGGTCAATCTCTTCACATGGGACGTATTGTTTTCTACACTTAATATTCAAACTTAATTAATAATTACCATACAGCACAAGTACCGCACCCACTGGGCTTCAAGCTTAATCCCAAGTCCCTAAATAGCACGATACACGTGTCAAACGGCTTCTAACATGGTATGGAACATCAACATAGAGAATGAATGATAAAATTCCAACATGCCAAACCTACACGCGTTAAATAGTCTATTGTTCACGTTTATCTTTGGTGTGCATTCATTTTTTATTCATTTAGTCATTCTTTTTGTACATAGAAATAAATTCCATACATGATTTATCATAAAATTAAAAACTTGGAAGTTTTTTTTTAAGTATTTTTTGTATTACTTACGAATGTGGTAACACTTTAAGGAATGGCTTAAAGTTGATAATATATTATTTATGAGTAATAATTTAGATTTTAGAATGTTTTAAATCATCCAGTATTTAGTACGGGTTAGTACGGGGGCTAATCGTCTGTTTATTGATCAAATAAAATATATTCATTAATAGTTAGAGAAAAAACACCGAACGGATGTCAATATATTTGAAATGTATATGTATAACTAAATTAATGACTAGGCCGGAAATCGTTACAACTGATTTCAGAAACGGGCGATAAAATTGAACTAACTGTTTTTTTTCATACATTAAATGTCAATTAAATATACTTTATTATCAATGAGTAAATTTGTATTGTAAATGGATTCATAGATTTAATTTCTTCTTACTAAAGATTGTAACAAAAACTGTATATAAGTATATAACGGACTACACTGAAAATGTCTAAATAAAAAAATCATCTTTGATAGCAACATTTTTACTGCACACAAGAAGAAGAAATCCCATTTATTTTGAACAAGATCGAACTTCATTATTGTGTCTGAAATATTGTGATATATTTTACATATTTTACAGTTACATTATTATGATTGTTACAGTACCAGCTTATCTCTGTTCACGGCGAATATTTTGACAGTTTAGTTTAATTATTTCTTACTAAATGTGTTGATTAGCTGCAAATAATGTTGTTATTTAAAAGATATAATTTATTATATACATCAATGAAATACAACATTCAAAAATATATTTTACATTTCGTTAATTTATAAATTTGATATATAACATACATATGCATATTATACTATAAATCTTTGACGTTTTACGAAGGGTTCAAACAGATTAAACTCTAAGAAATATCAATGGAGAAGAAACTAATCATGCAACTTATATTAATTTATTTCTGTTGTTAGTATAAAACTGAAGAAACAACAGTACAGCATACCTTTAGGCAGAATCACTAGTTCAATTTGTTAAAATTTAATATTGAAGACAGCAGAAATGGTCTCATAGCTTAAATTAGTCATAGTCAATCAGAAAATTGTGTGCTCGGTTAAACAATAAACCCAAAACATTTCTATTTTAGTCGCAATACTAATTTTCTTATCACAAAAAAACAAAAGATAGGAAAATATACAGTCTAGACAGAAACAGGTCGAATTAGACCAACAATATCTTATTGTATGCCGTCTCACATAAATTTCCCGTACCATGGACATAAATAATTACTAATTATGTGATAGTGTCTATGCACGTAGTTATATAAGTTAGGACGCACGCCAATTGAATTAAGCCGGTTAAATAATAGACATGCGAACTAGAAACTTAACTACTAGTGACATGAAACGCGGCAATACTTCTACATAAATTATTCTGCTACTTTAGGAAAAAATGCACGTTAATAGCCGCCTCCGTGAATAAGTTTGTGTGCCCTTTTCGACCTAGACCCAGTTTTGATTTTATCCTTGAAAGATGTCCTTACACTTTTCTATTTGTCTCAAATCAACAAAATTCATTTTGGTGCAAATTTTGCATATTTGAGAATAAGACCAAACCAAGGTTTACTTGTTAAACAAATGCAGCGTCCTAAGATGCGAATTAACATCTCAGTTACATATTTGCGTCATATTTGCTTGCTTTCATTCTATTTGAACAGAACAGAACTGAATTTTAAATTCTTCAATAAAAAGCCAGATCGGGCTATTAGTTCCTACAGCAAATTGCATTCATTGAAATACCAGCTTTGATTAAATTCGCACATTTCAGAAAACAAAAGCTACTTGACGCACAACAAATGTGAATTCATAAATCAGGGGAAAAACAAGTTAAAAAGATAGGCTGCAAAGTTTTCTGACGCATTTTAGAAATTGACACAAATTGTTATATCATTTATTAGATTTTATTATAAAGAAACCGTTTGTTTTCATAATCAGAACGCACTATTTCAGAATATGCGAAATTAATTCAACTTGACATAAGAAAACAATCATGGGTTTGTATAACATAAAAACAATCGAATTAATGATTTACCAAGTAGTTTGTTGAACAGTTGAATCAAAGAAATTTGAAAGATTAACGGACAAAGGGAGGCAATCCAATTTGAACTAAATATTTTCTATGCACACAGAGTTCTTTCCCTTGTTTGTTCCTTTGTGAAGACGTTTATCAAAATGATCAATTTATCTCGTCTTGTACTCATACCAACAATCTATTTAATGCCCAGTGTATCGGTTTATAGCTAAACAAACTATGTAAACACCGATTGACATCCACTTACCTCGACTAGACACGTCGAATCCAGTTTCTTAACATGCATTTAAAGTATCTAAATCCAAAATAGTATTGTTTGAAGTTTATTTAATTTCCTCGTCAATATGTATAATATGTGGATGAGCGGCATTCCAGCCCATATCAGTTATATGTGTACATGTATTACAATGTTACATTGTATATCTTAAAGGGGCATACCCTAAAACTTGGTGCATTTAGAATTAAGGCAAAATGATGATAAATTAGAAGCTTGTAAAGAAAAAATTTTCAGCCAAAAATTCACCCAATTAAAAATAAAATCATAAAAAAATATGTATTTGTGACACATACATTTAGTCATGGAAATTTTTGGGTGGAAGTGATTTATTATTCATAGCTATGTTTTTTGCGGCTAGTACCTAAACTAGTCATTTTATGACCCATGTTCTTCCTGCAATTATCCATTATATATTGTTTTACATATACATCTAGCACACTTTTACACTTTCACAGAATGTTTATCAGTGGTAGGGTATGCCCCTTTAAGTAAAATGCAAACATAATGACATTTTATCATAAGAACGCTGGAAAAGGGGTTACAAGGGAGATAACAACATTTAAACCAGTCAGTTGAACAAAACTTTTGATTACATGTAAGCTTAGAGTAAATCACTGTCTTTGAAGAAATTCAAACCATTAGTTAGATGTATTAGAACAAAAATAAAGATATCAGTGAAAAGAAGTATGTTACATTAAATTCAAATGCATTTTTGTTGGTGGACTTTGGCATTACATAATTCACATGGACTTATGAAGAAAAACTTTAAACGTAATTGATTTGAATAAACCATACACGTGTAGTTTTTTTTCATCCGGAAAGAATCATGCTTCATGCAATAAAATTCATATGAAAGGGAAATAATCCAAATTGTACTTAATAATTGTAACTATTTCTCAGTAGAGTTGTCTCCCTTCAAACCCGCACACGCTGGAATAAACTGGTTCCCGTTGACTTGTGTGTACAAAGCCTTTGGTGCACTGCATCATGGAACGGGAACCAGTTTAACGCTTACGAAAATCGAAAGCTCATACATGATACTTGAACTTTGACAAACAGAAAACGGATTTCGTGTAAAGATTGATATGTAAATATCTACGACATGACTAAGTAATCGTACATGTTCTTGTATTTTTAATATGTCATGTGTTTTCTACATACACAAAGGACGTATCAGGAGAGTGTGCTAAACCCGCTCCCGACCACACATGGGGTCTGAAACCGTATTCCCCCTTATCTTCAAGGGGTATCGGAAAACGATTTGACTCTAAATATAATAAATCCTTCCTGGTATGAATTTTGTATATATTGTCAGATTTTGTAGGAGACGATACCTAACACCTAAATCCGCACGTTATTCTTATGTTAAAAGAAAGTATAGAATGTTACAAACAAAAAAGTGCGTTTCTTACATCACGGAAAATCACGAACATTTTCGAAAATTACAATTTCATACCAGGACGTATTCTATCACTCGCATTACGGAAATTCTCGAACATTTCCGTAGATTGCCAATTAGAATATATCAAGGCCGACATTCCAACCAATATAATTATTATGGTTGGAAAACACATCGCAAATAAGACATTATATGTGTAATCGTGTTCCTCAATATATTTTAACTTCCTTCTTCCTGATTGTAAAGGTCATGTTATCGTTGTCTTATCCTACAAATTCGGCCCATAGTTTAGAACAATGATGTTTTACTGTTATGATCTTATGTCTGTCTATATACCATATTTTAAACTTTGATCGGTGAGTACAAAGTTCACAAATAATGTTAACTAATCATTATCTTATCTCACTCATTTGTTTTTATTTCCATTGTTTTTTTTTATAAAAAATAAACCCTTTGTTACCGTTGTTTCGAACCTTACTATAAAAAGTTACAGATAATCATGACAGGTAACGGAGTAATTTCTACACACATCAAATACTTGTCATTTCATAGTTGCTTTATGAGTAGTTAATATTTTGTTTGGTATAATACATTATCATTGATCTAAGTGTTAAACTGATCAGTAAAACATATCAATATTCATACAGTACAACCTCTCCACAGCGGCCCTCTCTTAAGCAACAAACTCCCATCAACAACAGCATGGTTTTTTCCCATAGCACGTTTTAAAACAACTAATTTAACCTCTCTAGAGCAACACCCTCTCAACAAAAACATAATTCTGCTACTTTCAAAGAGTACTGCTTTAGAGAGGTTTCACTGTATTTATTTGTTCTACATCATATCATATAACCATACATAAGTTTAGGAAATGATATAAACTGTAAACTTATATTTCAATTACATGTTAAATAAAACACTAGATGTGGGCACAATGCAGATATACCAGCGTGCACTATAGATCGGACATATTTTATTATAATTCTTCGTCTGTGTGACATACTTATAACGGCTTAATGCGCATACACCAAAACTGCGTTACATATACTAAACTTCCTCTATTTAAATCTTATATCGTAATATTTATTCATTATTACGAGCATAAGCAATTTTACTCTATTGTTTTCTGGTTGTCTATACATGTATTCATATCAGTGTTAATTATATTTCGGATAATATCAGCCAATTTCTTTCCTTATACATCTCCAACGTAAACTGTCTTAACCGGAATTGAAATGATTTTGTGTATCTAAGTGAAACAAGAGCGCCACAAGCGGTGCCAACACTCGTCTGTTCACTGCCTCGGTGTGATCTATTCACCTATAAAGTCTCACGTTGCTACCTCTTATAGTTTCTCAGTTATTAGCTACTTTAAAGTTTTTGCAGATATTAGCCTAAACTAATAGATCGAAGATTCGATTCTAAGAAAAAGTCTATTGAGGTCACTGTGGCGTCTGCGTATGCGTCGTGCAAATATGCAGACCGCACAGTAATCACAATAGCTCGACTTTTTCTTCGAAACAGACGATCTAAAGATCATCACTTGTTCGAATTGTCGCCAAATTAATGTCACAAGTTCTTCAAATTAACTCCGATATTTAATATATTTTACCGGTTGTGTTGGATATATATTAAGGGTATTTAAAGAAGTTATGGCGAGTCCCGATTTCCAAGTACAAAATGTACATAATTATATTTCTTTTTTAAAGGGGGGGGGGGGGGCATTTATTAGGGAAGGGGCGTTTTTTATCATTAGTTTGTAAAAGAAATAAGTAAATCAATAGAGAATTTTATTTTTCTTTATCATTAACTTTGCACCATTACGTTACGTACAATATATCAAGTCCTTCAATGGACGATTGGACTTTGCATCAATTTTCAAATTATTTAATCATTACATCTCATCCTTATTTTACCACTTAGTTCTACCAAAGTATATTCAGGACAATGTATGAAAAAATCAAATTCATCAACCAAATGAGTACAAGCAGATCTGTATCAGAAGTAAAATCTCAAGTTCAATCAGTCATAACATGCTCACAAGTACAATCTCAACAACAGTGAATCTCAAATTTTATTTGTCAGTCCTCAAGTTCAAACACAAGATTGTAATCTCAATTTTACCAACCCAGAAAACATACAGTAGACCTCAAACCAGAAAAGCAAAACCCAGACTTTGACTTATCAAACCGTGAAAAAAAACCACACGTACAAGTATACGCTCAAACTCAGCTGTAACCATAAATTAATTCTTACAAATATCATATTTTGTTATAGTAAGTTCACACAGATATTAGAAGATCTACAGTACAACTATTATATCAGTACAATGTACTAAAACTTAATGAAGAATAAGTTATCAATCCTATATAATAACAAACAAAATTACAATCAAATTACTTTACATTGTCATAAACTCATATGACAATTATTAATTAGTTCAAGGATAATCTATTGTTATCATGTATATATACCGTTTGTGAAGCAATAATCAGAGTGATCTACGTATTCATTGACAATATCTTATGTATTTGCATATTTCTAGTGAAGTTAGAATGAACCACAAACAACGCTACATTATCTTATGTTATAACACCATGGCAGCATAGTCTATGTAAGATGCATATTTACAAATGATTACATAGTTCCCTTCTATATATTGGTAGTAAGACATCTCTAACGTCGAGGTACAAAAAACTTTAGATAATTCACGCTATAAAGAGTTGTGTAACATTATACCAGATACTTAATATGCCAACAATCTCATACATGGTCAAAAATAGAATCTATTATTTCAGTATAATGTCAAACTGCAGATATATGAGATTTAATACAATAAAATGTCAACAACAAGTTATATGCATCTAATATTATACTCTGTAGGTATGGTCCGTATTATTATGGTATCTCTATACTTGGAAATATTTAAATAAGCATTCATTAAAATATGAATAAAATGCTATCAGAGTATATGATAGAAAACGAGTGTGACTGTAAATCGCGAGTGTGATACATTAACACGAAGTTTTTTATCCTACTTAATCTAAGTTCAGTCCTCGCACGGGTTTTTACGAAATTTATAAAACTAATTTAAAACAACATTTTGATACCTTATATGGAATATATTATACTGATAGCTTAATACGTGATCTATTGCTATAAGCACAATTTTAAGTATATTTAAGATAATTATTTAAGATAAGTTTATCACTCACACGTAGTAATGTTATATAATTTCTGTTATGTAATTTCTAATTAATTCAATTTTTTGTTCATGTATCATGTTTTCATATAAGTGCACAAGAAAATCGTACGTAGACTACACGGACACATATCTCGTGATACACTATTGTTAAAACACAGGATGATATAAAGTCCATGTGGAGAAATAGGGAATGATCTAAACTCAATATTTGACATATTAAAACAGATATGACACACGACTAAAAGACACGTAAATAAAGATCGAAATGATACCCGGACATAGCATTTGCATATTTCTAAATGATACATTAAAAGCAGAAGGATTTACTTTACACCTCACTGATGACTACATAATCGTCCCAAAACAGTCCTCAAAAAGAGCTTATTTCTCAAAATGTGTACTACATATTTTCGATGAGATTTCAAGCGAAAATACCTTATAACACTTGAGAACAGTCTCAGAGCTCAAACATCAATTCCATT